>CM048744.1:369389158-369911658 GCA_026315105.1 Locusta migratoria
AGTGTCGGAATAAACACGTATTGACAGCTGTTGCGATTTCATTCTTTACACACCTTCCCCTAAGACATCATAGAAGTCAATTTAATTTTCAATCTTTATTTTTTGTGGTGATTGTGTAGAGAATTCCATAAACATTACTATATGCTAGCTGCGAGTCTTACGGCAGCTGACGTGTAGCTTACACACCAGATACATTTTCGCATTACTTGTCCATTAGCAGTCCTATGTTACAACAGTAAACGTACAAATCTAGTTCATCTCAGCCTTTTTCCACGTCACGTGAGATCGGCGATGGTTTGCTGGTTTCTTCTGTTCCATAAATGTGTATATAATGCTTCTTCTCACTTCTAACCTTGTGCTTCTTCTCTCTTCCAACTTTTTTTCTCTAAGATCTTCTGCTATTTCTCTTTCCATCTTAGTTTTGATCTTCCTCTTCTTCTTGACCCTTCAAATTTAGGTTTTCGTCTCTTCTCCCTGCACAGTATTCTCCTCTTTCCTGCACAATCTTAGCCTATTTCTTTTTATCATCTTTCCTATGGGCCACACTTTTGCTTCTTCCCTAATGTACTCATTCCTTCTTCTTTTCTAGTAACAACATTCATCCACCTCAAACATTCTCATTTCTGCTTAGGAATGTATTACATTAACTGCGAAATGGGTAAAGTTGAAAATGTGTACCCAGCCGGGATTCGAACGCGGGTCTCCTGCTTTCTAGGCAGTTGCGCTAACCCCAACACCACTGGAGACACAGCGCTCATCATACCAGCACGGAATTACTCAGGCACGCCTCCCGCCAGATACAAATTTGCAACTTTACCCTGCCCACTAGAACTCAAACTCGTAGCAACTTAGTGCTTATTCCCGTATGAGTAATAGCCTAGGAGTGCCTCCGCACTGAACAAGAAAGGATCACTGCCCGTCATCGGCAAATTTTATAAGTTTATATATGGCGTCTAAAGAACAAACGCCATATATATATATATATATATATATATATATATATATATATATATATATTCTCATTTCTGCCAATACCATCTTTATCTCTTGAGCTTTTGTAATTGGCCAAGTTTCGGCACTATGCTCGTAGAGCAGTGTTTTTCAATCCTTTAGCATATGCGACCATCCTCCCAAGTAAAAATATTCTGGTGACCTTTCAAACAAAAATATTGTGGCGATCCCCTTCCGTCACGGACGGTAACAAAACTACGTTATCTCAAAGGAAACAAATTTAATCTTCTTTCTTTTGCTTCAGTTTTCTTTTAAATTGTTAAACAATTTTTTAACGTTACCCGACATTGCCGGTTTAGGAGGCAATCTGATAGTTTTACATTCTTCAAAATGAAACGCCAAGATCGGAAATTAATAATTTATTTAATGACGACCGGCTTCGGTGAACTGTGCCGCCACCGTCTGGTCATTCATATATATATATATAAGCTGGTCATCTTATTTAAAATGCATATAAAATAATAAGTGCAACATAGCACTTATTCACTATATAAAAATACACAAGTTAAAACATGTAAAACATGTTAAAACATGTAATTAATGATTGATGCAATATTTACTCAAGCTGCTGATCCCCTCTTATACCTGCTTGTCACATGTCTACGGTTTATATCCTGGTAAGTTCTTGATTATGCTTTAACGACTGTTGCCGTAGTTATGGTGCTTTTTGATAGGAACAACTTCTCAAATACCACCAATAATACGATTTTCACTCCTCATTACATTAATTTTATTTAACCAAAAATGCATATTCATATTATATATATTTTTAAATCCACCTAAATTTAAATCGTGCTGAGACTCGTTGGACTATCAGCCAATGGTGGATTATCATTTCGTTCTTCACACGAATGCTGCAGTAACCTTTTTCGTAGGTACAGTAAAATAGTCGTGAAGATTGCGTTTATTTAATTTTTATTGAAGAAATTTTGAAGACCTTTTAATTCACAACCCCTGTCAACTACGACAGCTAATAAATTCTCATAGAATAATAGTGGGAACCACACCGAAAGATGCCCCCATCACAGCACAACAAAAATCGAATATTTCCTGGGTAGAATCAAATATGTAAAAGAACTGGCTTTTCAACTTATCTGGCAGTTTCATCACCATCACTGTTCTGTCTTAAGGCTGGTCTTCAGACGCAGCTTCCATGCAGTCCTGTAGTTTGCCACCCTCTTTGTATTCTCGTACCTGTTTCCTTTCCTTATACTGCCAAAGATCTGGTATCATCTGTATCCTCTGCTTCTTCTTCAATTTACTGTTCCCTCCATAGCATCCATCAGCAAACCATCACTTCTCATCCAATTCCCAAGCCAATTACGTTTTCTCTTTCTAATTACCAATTTCTCCCTCTTCACCCACTCTCCTCAACACTTCCTCATTTCTCTGTATATCCACTTCATCCCTTCCACCCTCCTCCAAGACCATATCTCAGATGCTTCTAATCTTCTTTCGCCCTCTTTTCACATAGTCCATGTCTCTGCACCATATAGTGGCACTCTCCAGATAAAACATTTTGTCAGTCTCTTCCTCAGATTCCTGTTCATACACCCACATAGAAACCTCTTGTTATTAAATGCCTCCTTCTCAATTGCTATTCGGGATTTCTCTTCCTTATGGCTTCTTAGATATTCAGTAATTATTCTTCCCGGCTATTTGAAAGCACTAACTTGCTCTGTTACTTAGTGACCTAACCTTATAGTTGTTCCTACTTTTCTTGTGGTTATAGCCATATTTTGTCTTTTTCTTATTAATTGTTATTCCAAATTCGCCACGGGTCTTATCGAAATCCTTTAACACTTCAATCCTAGTTCTTTCCTTCTCTGTCAGTAACGCCATATCATCTGCAAATAAAAATGGAAATGAGCGTATGGCATTCTTGGCCGGGAGATCCCTTACGGGATTGTTCGGCCGCCTGAGTGTAAGTCTTTCTATTTGACGCCGCGTGGGCGACTTACGTGCCAATGATGATTAGATGATGATGATGAGGATAACACACAACACCCAGTCCCCTGCCGGGAATCGAACCCGGGCCTCCTGCGTGGTAGTCTGCGACGCTTCCACTGAGCTATGGAGGTGGACATTTGCAAATAGAATACCTTCTATCCTCCTATCACCGATTCGTACACCTCGCCTTTCTTTCATATATTTCTGCATAATGTGTTCCAGATATAATGCCAATGGCCGTGCCAAAGTGAATACACCGGTCCCCGTTAGATCACTGAAGTAAAGCGCTGTCGACCTTGGCTAGTACTTGGATGGGTAACCGCTCGTGTCTGCTGAGCGCTGTTGGTAAGCGGGGTGCACTCAGCCCATGTGAGGCCAATTGAGGAGCTACTTGACTGTGAAGTAGGGCCCCAGACAAGAAAATCGACACAGTGGCCTGGAGTGCGGGGCGCTGCCCACGCCCCCCTCCATATCGCATCCGGTGACGCCTTTAGGAGAGGATGACAGGGCGGCCGGTCGGCACCCGTTGGGACCTTGAGTTTAGTGTCCCAGATATATGTTAAACAGTATTGAGGAGAGACAGCAGCCATGCCTCATTCCCCTTTTGGCAGCTTCAAATAGATTTAAATAATTCACACATCGCGCTTTCTTTCGAGTTGATCCTAATGTCCCATCGCACTAACTTCTCGATGGCGTTGTGTACCTGTAGTAGGAAGTATTCGTCAGTGGAGATACATGCAAGTTAAACTTAATAGCATGTAGTGTCATGTTGCATGACATAAAAATACTACAAGGCGCATCTGAAATGTTTGGTGAATGGTACCATATTTTACAAACTGCGCTGATGAGGAAGAGGAGCCCGCGCATAAACATTGAGGGACATGTCAACAAAAGCACCCTATCGTGCTAAGGACCGAATTGAAGCGGTGGTACACGATGCGATCCAGCTATCGGGATCAGTGTGAGAACTCGTGTCATTGCAACATGGAGCGCAAAATGGAGCAACGCGTTAACATCGAGGTTTGTTTGAAATTAGGCAAAACGGCGATGGGGACCCATGGGATGTTACTGCGAGTGCTGAAGCAGGGAGTAAAAACTGTGTGTGTATGAGTGGTTGCGGAGATCCAACAATGCGTGACGTCAGTGGTTAGAGCTATTTCGCAAGAAGCGGTTGCTGACAAACGGCTGTACAATCGATGTCAGGAGTGTATTGTAACCAATAGCGATTACTTTGAAGGCCGGTAAAGGTAGTTTATAACTCTTGGTTCCTATATTTCCTTAGACTATTTACCGAACTTTTTAGACACACCTTGTATGTTGGATGTCCTTACTGCAATGAATCATGTTACACGATATGACATAATGAATCGTTTTACTTTACATATGCACCAATATGTCAAGATTTTTACTTTTATTTTCTGAAGATGCCAGAAAAGTATAGAAGGTAGTTCTCCTGTTCTTGTTCTATATCTGTGACTCTGGTCAGAACATATTCACCTCTTGTTGTGATAGCACCATTTTTCATTCTGATTTGCTATATACATCATTTTCCATTTGTCCATATTTAAAGAGAGAGGTCCTTTGCATATGGATACTTTGTGGAAATCTTTCTGCATTGCCCAGCGATGATATTTTCGTATAGGCACATAATCTGATACAGCTGATCACTCCATATAAGAGACCTTTTATGGATATCGAGGACATTAGACTCTTCTTAGGGGTACACCCGCTGCAACTTTTTTTTAAATTTTTTATTTATTTATTTATTTTGGGACATTAGTAAACAGCCACGTAATGAACCGCGAAATATACCATGTTTATGTGAAGTGTTAAAACGCAGTACTATTAACATGTATTTCCGGACGTCGAGTGACAGAAGAGGAACAATGTGGTGTTTCAGGCATGCGGAACAGGTCGGTGGGCAGGCACAACATGAACGAGTACTCGAGCCGCAGCCACACCATCCTGACGGTGCACATCACCTCCGAACAGCAGGTTGGTTTACTTCAGCTATGTACTGCCTTCCTGTTGTAAACATATTTTGTTTTAGTAGATAGTGGTATCACTCGAAAAACACCGGATAGCTGACTGCCGGTCGAAAATATGGCAGGCTTCCAAGAGCTTATATTCGCGATAGTCGAAGACTGAACTTATTATTAAGTATTTCTCATAAACTTATATGCATACGTATTCAGTAAATAATCTAATAAATTTTTAAAACACATAGTCCAAGTTTACACGTTATGTATTTATTCTTCTTCTGTACAGGAGACCCGAAGATGGCCCGATTTGGGCCGAAATCGACGGTCATTAATATTTATGGTACGTCTGTGTATTTTCAGTATGCCATTCGTAAACTATCCGAGACCTCACGGGGTGTTGGAGGACCTCCAGTACATGTTCGGGGATGAAGGGTACCGAGGTTAGAGATCCCACAGTGCTTGGCGCACTATACGCCCGTCCTCCCTCAGTGTGGTGTTCCTTGGTCAACCCGAACATGCACGAAGTTCTGCCCTCACGTATCAATTAATTGCAACATGGCCTACATTCCTGGCAATTTCACGATAACACCACGCCGCTTCACGCAGTCGGGCCACACGGCCTCTGCTGTCAAACGCGTCCAGAAAGATGGTAAGTTCTCCAACGCGCCTGCGTGGCATCGCGGATGCTTTGTACTGCACGTAAACGTCATTCTTCACTGACTCACGGCAGTTGAATGGCAACAAGATGGCAATGACGTCACACATCACACAGCCGTGTAAATATGATCATGTACTCTCTCATCAATGGTGTGCGTCCACACCTAACTGGTTTAATATTAGAGCAATCCTCCTGAGTGTAAATTTATAGAACATGGGTATCCACCGGTGGTACACCAGAGCCGCTAGAAGCCGCCGCCCGAGACACTCTCTACAGGCGATCTGCTTCCATCCGTTAAGTCACTTGCGCGAAAATGGATGCGCATTGCCTATTCATGGTGGCACATGGCCACTCGTCCCCAGTTCCTCGACGACGTACTGGGCCAGCTCATGCGCCGGATAGCCCAAGCCCTTGAATCACAGCCCGATTGGAACCACCGCAGGGGAGCCTTGGACGTCGAGGAGTATCTTCGGCCGGCTTTCGCCGATTACAAGCTCCTTCTTCCCTGTGCGAAACTTCGTTATATTAGTTTGCCCATCCAATCTTCTTATTTTATTAGTCACTCGACTAAGGGAACTGTCCTTATTTTGCTTGTGAGAAAATGTATTATTTATCTACCTTTCTATTTTGATTTGGAACACGTGTTCTCTTAGATATATCCCTATATCAGATATACCATTAACCAATACTGAATTACCCGAACTTTAAGACAAATATCCATCTTCAAGTGTAATAAAGCGTCCAAACTTCTCTTCTCAAGAGACCGTTGGTATCATAAGGCTGAATTCCTTACCGATAATTAATGTGAAGGCGCGTGTCCACTAGCAAGTAAACTTTCTCAGGTCGCTTTCAGAAATTACATCTACACGTTTTTTGACGAGAAAACGCCCGCAGCTAGTCGAATTCCCAAAGTAGTTTCTGCAAGTCAGTGGATATATTCTCTTGAGACTTGCAGCAATCACTTTCCGGACTTACCAGTTCCCAAAGTTTTTATTCGACTACCAGAAGTTTTGCGTTGCGTTTACGAAACGATAATGTCAGTATCAATCAAGAAATTCGTGTGGAATTGCGAGAAAACACAGCTATTGATAGAGAAATATGAGTGCTTCTAAAATTTTGGGCAAAACACGTGGACTTCAAAAACTGATTAATAAAACAGGTCGCTCTCGAAAATATTGAGGCACATTTCGAAACAACAGATGCAGAAATACGAAAAGAAAGCTTCATAATTTGCACATGCAATATAGACAAGAATTGAACAAAATGATCAAAAGAAATCGTGGAAAAAGTGCAGATTTCATTTGAGTCAATGAGATTTAAGTTTCCTCTGATCTTAGATCATTCAAATATGTTTATTTAAAAGTTAAACATGTTAGTTTCTGCACCCATTTCTTCAATCAAACAGTTTTTCTCTTGAACTTTTATTCGTCACATTTCTTTCTTTAATAATAATAAATGTAACGGCTGCTCTTATTTTTGTGTACGACATTATAAACTTGCTTATCCCACAACGAAACTCTGGTGGAAACGTGCAAGTACTTGCAGCAAGTTCCTTGCCTAAGCGACTTGTAGATAAAAACTTGCGCAAGTATTTGTTCTGTTGTAAATACATCGACAAGTACTTGCAGAAGTTACTTTCGGAAGTTACTTGCTGGTGGACACAAGCCCTTAGCAGGCAGCTGACACGTTTGAAAGCTCCTATAAGGATAAATGCTTTGGTGCCGGATCCGAACCTGAAAATTACTATTTAACGACTACAGCTATTTTGGCACATTGTGATAGACGGCATTTGCTCCGCTGTAAATAAATGTTGTGGTTTTTTAGCCAGCAGGACCATAATCTGGTTATTCCATCAGCTACAACCAATAATAGCACTGCAGAAAACAAGCTGCCCATAGGTGGTACATGGTATCTACTGCACTAATGTACTTTAATTCTCTCTAAAGGCAAACCTCGTTACTAATTTTTGGATACTTAACTGCCAGTAGCGAATGCCTCCTTCGCCATAACAGTGTGAGCTTTCACTTACTGATGACGTCCAAGATCTTCATACTTCCAAGATATGTAAATGTTGTTACTCGACTTAGAACAACATGTCCGATCTTAATGTTTTCCAGTGTCCTTCTTGTGCCAATCGCCATTCTCTTCGTTTTTGCCCTGTTGTTAATTCCATATTTAGCTCGAGCTTCAAATCAGATCTTTTAGCATATTATTTGCAATGCGTTCAGTTCTGCCGGTAATACCATGTCATCAGCAAACCTTAGGCATTCTATTCTCTTCTCAACACACAGTCCTCTTTTTCCGCCTCAACATTTAGCCATATGAAGTATACTCAGTGAAAGCAGTTTCCTAAAGTTTATTGAACACTGATCACTACTTTAACATTCAACTATACATTTGGAGAATAATAGTTTGGAGAAACTATCTAGGGTCTACGCCAGTGTCCGTTGTGAGCTGGTCCTTAGCTCGGCTGGCTGTACCCACTGCTGCCTTCGTCTTATAAAGCAGGCGGAGACAGCGGAGTACTCCACTTTCCCGTGTGTCGTGTGAGGCGACCTCTGCAGAAAAAGGTTCGCATTATTCCCTAGTAAGTTCTGTCTGTTTTTGCGGAAGTGTTTGTTTACCAGCTGCGCCTGCAAATGCTCGAGTATGTTATACGGCGCACATGGGTGTGATGTGTGTAGTCTGTCTTTCGGGGGCTTTCTCAGGGCAGGCGTAACATCATAATCTCTTCCAAATATAAGTTAAACAACAAAGGGCTCAGGCAACAACCTTGTCTAGCATTCTTACAATACTGCTTCTATTCTATATTTCGTTTCCATTTCTTATACTTACTATCGTTGTAAATATGTTTTTATATAGAGCGACCTTGCAGTCCGGCGGTTGGTGCCCATCGTGCTGTAAGCTGTCCCTAAATACCAGGAAGCATCAGACTAGAGGCCATGGCCGCCTACGTCTCCCTCCCTTGACAAACTAGGCCTCTAAGTATATGAATTCCTGTATCAATACACGCCCTTTGTTATTAATCTGTAGTTCCATGACATCCAACATCTGCTGCAAAAGTGTTCCACTAATGATTACTAAGATTATTGCTAATACTACTACCACTATAGTTTATAAATTTTTAATAGCGAAAAGAGGGCTCCTTCGGGTGTTTGTAAGAATTCCTTACATGTTATCTTCGAAAATATTTACGAAACGCATATTAGTGGAGATACACAATTTTTAAACACCGTTTGACAAGTCTTGATTATAAGACCTAAAACTCACCAAAGTTATGACTGAAACTTTTTGCAGAAACCAGGCTCCTTCACAAAATACTAGCAAATTAAATTCCACTGCAACCTTACTTTTTTAATTTAATTTAATTTTATTTTTATTATTATTGTTTTTTATTATTATTTTTATTTATTTATTTTATTTTTATTTATTTATTTATTTATTTTTGTTCAATTAATGGCGCCCTTTTTTTTAGGAAATTTTCACTGCGGACGTTGAGATGTACCAGTATTTTCCTGAAACTGTTAATAGTGCAGGAAAAAGGAGCATCATGTAAAATATACCTGCATTTGTCTGTTGACACTTGCCGATAACATTACTTTCAATGTCACGAACAATGAAATATTAGGGGTACCTTTGTAAAGTGCACATGCTGTGTATTAACAGCTTGGTGAGTTGAACTGGTCAGGCGAGTATAGGATTATAAATACAAAATCAGTTGGGGGTATTACAGGAGTATGTCTGGTAATGAACAAGAAATTAGAAATGCGGTTAAACTACTATGAACAGCGCAGTGATCGCATTATCATAGTCAAGATAGGTACAAAGCCAACACCGGCCACAATAGTATCAGTTTACATGCCCACTAGGTCTGCCGATGATGAGCAGATCGAAGAATTGTCTGAGGAGGTAAAGGAAATTATTCAGACAATTAAGGAAGAGGAAAAGTTAATTGTGATTGAAGACTGGAATTCGGTAGTAGGAAAAGGAAGGGAAGGAATAATAGTTCGTGAATATGGACTGGTCAAAAGGAATGAAAGAGGAGATCGCCTGGTAGAATTTTGTGCAGAGCACAATTTAATCATCACAAATATTTGGTTTAGTAATCAAAATATCCACGGGTGTACTGCCGGTCTATAGTGTCCAACGGGCCCGTTGGACGCTATAGAACGGCAGTACACACGTTGATATTTTGATTATCAAATACGCCGGGAGAAAGTCAAGAATCACATTTGGTTTAATAATGATGAAAGAAGGTTGTATACGTGGAAGAGACCAGGAGACACTGGAAGGTACCAGATAGATTTTATAATGGTAAGACATAGATTTCGGAACCAGGTTTTAAATTGTAAGACATACCCAGGACCAGATATAGACTCTGACCATAACTTGTTGGTCGTGAACTGTAGGCTGTAACTGAAAAAAACTGCAAAACGATAGGAAAATAAGGAGATGGGTCCTGGATAAATTGAAGGATCATGAAGTTCTTAAGAATTTCAGAGAGAGCTTTAGACAACAATTGACAGAAACTGGGGGAAATAAAACAGTAGAAGAGGAATGGGTAGCATTAAGACATGAAATAGTGAAGCCAGCAGAGGACAAAATAAGTAGAAAGGCAATACCTACCAAAAATCCTTGGATATTACAGGAAATACTGAATTTAACTGACGAAAGGAAAAAATATAAAAATGCAGTAAATGAAACAGGCGAAAGGGAGTACAGTACTAAGAAATGAGATTGGCAGGAAACTGTAAAATAGCTAAGCAGGAGTGGCTAGAAGACAAATGCAAGTCTGTAGAAGAATGTATAAATACGGGAAAAATAGATACTGCCTACAGGAAAATAAAAGAAACATTTGGAGATAAGAAAATCAGCTGTATGAATATTGAGAACTCAGATGGGAACCAGTTCTCAACAAAGAAGGGAAAGCTCAAAGGTGGAAAGATTATATATGGGGCTCTCTGAATTTGAAAGACCTAAGTCGAAGTAAGGCTCCTGGAGTGAACGACATTCCCCCAGAACTACTGAAGTCTCTGGGAGAGCCAGCCATGACAAAACTATTTCACCTGGTTCTTATTAAGAAAAATGTAATAATCCCCATTCCAAAGAAAGCAGGTGCTGACAAATGTGAAAATTACAGAACCATCATTATTTTAATAAGTCATGGTTGCAAAATTTTAACACGAGTTATTTACACAAGGATGGAAAAGCTGATAGAAGCCGACCTCGGGGAAGACCAGTTTGGATTCAGGAAAAATGTAGGAACATGGGAGGCAATCCTCACTTTACGGCTTATCTTTAATAATAGATTAAGGAAAGGCAACCCTACATTTCTAGCTTTTGTAAATTTGGAGAAAGCTTTCGACAATGTTTATTGGAATACCCTCTTTCAAATTCTGTAATCAGCAGGAGTAAAATATAGGGTACGGAAGGTTATTGACAACTTGTACAAAAACCAGACAGCAGTTATCAGCGTAGAAGGGCATGAAATTGATTGTCAAGTATAGACAACATTTACTAAACTGACAGTTCCGCATCATTACGAAACGTCGTATATATGATCTATGGAACAAGTATTAATCTCATCTCTCATCTCATCTCATCTCTGAAAGGGATGCAGTGGTTGGGAAGGGTGTAAGACAGGTTTGTAGCTTTTCCCCAATGTTGTTCAATTTGTAAAATGAGCAAGCTGTAAAGGAAAGCAAAGAGAAATTTGGAGAAGGAATCAGGGTGAATAAATAAAAAATTCCGTTTTGCCGATGACATTGAAATTCTTCAGAAACACCAAAGGACCTGGAGGAGCAATTGAACGGAATGGACAGTGTGTTGAAAGGAGCATATAAGATGAACATTAATAAGAGCAAAACAAGGGTAATGGAATGCATTCTTAGAATATCAGGCGATGCTGAAGGAATTAAATTAGGCAACGAATCAATAAACGTGGTAAATGAGTTTTGTTACTTGGGCAGTAAAGTAACTTATGATGATCGCAGTACAGAGGATATAATATGCAGAATGGCAGTGGGAAGAAAAGCGTTTTCGTAAAAGGGAAATATGTTAACATAGGTTATTAATTTAAGCATAAGGAAGTCCTTTCTGAAGGAATTTGTGTGGAGTGTTGCCTTGTATCTGAGTGAAACTTGGACGCTAAACAGCGGGAACAGGAAGAGGATTGAGGCTTTTGGAAATTAATTTGGTGTTACAGAAGAATGCCGAAGAGTAGGTGGGTGGACCGTGTAACTAATGAGGAGGCACTGAACAGAATTGGGGAGAAAAGGAATTTCTGGCAAACCTTACCTAAAAGAAGGGATAGATTGGTAGGACACATTCTTAGACATCAATGAATTGTAAATTTAGCATTGGAGGGAAGTGTGTTGGGTAAAACTCGGAGAGGGGGACCAAGAGATGAATATAGTAATCAAATTCAAATGGATGTAGGATGCCATTTTTATGAGGGATGAAGAGGCTTGCTCAGAATAGAGTAGGGTGGAGAGCTTCATCAAACCAGTCTCCGGGCTGAAGACCACAACAACATAAAAAGACGTTCAGAACGGATTTAAGGCAAACAGGTCAAATAAAATCATCTCCCATGTGCCTTTCAAACTGATACAGTACCAAAGTTATCACAGAAACATCGTTTAACCATCTGCCATAATTGGTACACACTCATAAGAATTCCTTGGAATACTGCTGAACATTCCGGTACATTGCTTAAGGTTAAAATGCAATGAGTATGTTTTTTATTCAGTTTTTTGTACAATGTAAAGTATTATAGGTAGTATTTCCAGACGCAAAATGAGTGTTGCTTCAACGGAGACGTAATGATATATCAGCCTTAAAGCAAAACAGAATATGTTCAGTAGTACATCATGGATATAAGTATTAGGAATAGAATTTGACTGTAACATAACATAAAGTTCTGTAATTTCCGCGACGTGAAATGTAGTAATCTGTAATTACGTGATTAGTGACTCAAATTAACTAAAGAAGGAGGTGCGAAAGTCTCACTTCACAAAGTCACAGAGCCTAGAAAGGCGGCAACAGCACGGCCTACGATGTATGGTAAGTTGCCTGAACTGTATGCGCACAGCCGCGTGTCTCGCTAAATGTGTCACGTCTCCTGTGCCAGCTGCAGTAGTCGCTCATGTTGACACCACGGCTCTCTACAGCGCGGTATGTTTCCCACGCTCACCGAGAATGCTCAGTAAGCCGAGTCTCTACAACAATCCTCAACGCAGCAATAAGACTTGCTGGGGTGACCACTAGTGGAACTAGCTACGATTCTATAATAGAGTAAGCTGGTACAAATTCGATATAGGTACGATTCCGATCAACATAAGGTTTCGCGCCATTTGTCCCGCACTTGGTGTAGCAGGTTTCTACAGCTCCCCCCTATCTTTTCCAAGAATACGTCACTTTGTGCTACTGAGATATAAATTTTTTCCTGTTAAGAAGTACGTGAAGCTATTTAGTCTAAGGCGCTCTTACAAATTTTCTAGTTAAGGATAACTGGATTCGCTGCCAACAATGTCTTGTCTGGTACCACGAAGTATGCGTTGGTACCAGAGGGATAAAGTGCTTTTTATGTGGAAGATGCCCGTGGTCAAAATTGTACCAGAAGTGATCACAATTGTTCTTAGATTGGTACATTTTCGATCGATTTTTCTCAATTGTGTAACCTTTTTTGTGAATATACACACATTTGTAATTGTGTAATATTTGTGCTACATAATCATTACACATCCAAGAACAAGTGCCATAGTTAAAATTATTTCTTTTCTCGATATATTTCCAGTTACAATATCATTTGTGAAAAATTATCGCAACTGTACCACCTTACCCTATGTTTCCTGAAAGTTGGCTGAGTAGCAGTGTGTATGCTACGAGATTGACGAAAACGAAATATCGTTCTAGTCCATAAGGAGCAGTGATATGAAAACGAGCCAGACAGAAAAAAGAAAGTAAGTCGTTATTATTTCAATAGAAATCGCCATAGATGTTAATTATTCGGTCTATACGTCTATGGGAAAACGTGGTCACCAACACAAACATTATCATAACCAGACGTGGACCTTTTTCATCCAAAGCAATTCGACCACCGCATAACTTTCTTCAGTGCTCCAAAAAATACGCAAATCACATGAGGAGGAATGTTAATTGGATGGGAGATGTGTAAGGGCTTCTCAGCAAAACTTATGCAGCGTAGTCGAAACTGGTTCATACTGTTGGGTAATGATCTTCTTGTGTTATTAATGTTATTTTTGGAGACCTGTAGAGAGAGGCATTCGGAGAGTCGATAATGATATGCTAAAAGCTCTTAATCAGGCTTGTGTTGAATATGTGACGAGGATCAATACAGCGAAAACAAAGAATAAGGTGTCAATAAAATTATTCTTGGTATGAGACCGCGTCGTCATTTTTCTAAAATATACCGATGCTTCCGCCAATGTTGCAGGCGCCTTAGACACGAGGGAACAGGCAGCAGAACTTTATTGACAATGACAAGGGCTCCGTAAGCCTATGCTTGCAAAGTGTATGGTGATCGGCAAAAGAAGGAAACTGGCAAATATGAAGATCGATCAAATAGCCATAAACGAAGTAAAACATTTAAAAATATTTTGGGATTACCGTCAGTAAGAGAACACCGGCATTTCTATAGCGCAGAGAGCATTGAATAGAAAGAAAAGATTATTATGTGACAAACTGGATAAAGACCAGAGGAAAGGGCTTGGCAGGTGTTTTGTTTGGAATGTGTCACTTTATGGGTCAGAAACGAGAGGATGAAAATAGGCTGGAAGCATTTTAAACGTGACTGTGGAGAACAAAGGAGAGGATAAGCTGGATGGAAAGAATGAGTTTGTTGGAAAGGGTTGGTGAGGGGAGACGACTTCTGCAGGTTATAAAGGAAGAAGAATAGGATGGGACATCTGTTGAGACGAGATTGTTTAACAGCAGATGCTTTAGAAGGACTAATTTGTGGGAGAAGATTGAGAAGAAGGAGGAGATATAAGGACAGCATGGAGAATTATCGTGTGAAAAACTGCCTCTCGGCAGAACACAAATGCTGACGAATGAAGAATCTCTTCATTCGGCATCTAAACGGGCCGCCTAATTTCCAACGTTCTTCTGTAGCTCTGCGTGTCAAATGCTTCGATTCTTTACTGCTCCAGTTTCACTACCATACAAAACTGCCTCGGTGGAGTAGCCGAGCGATCTAAAGCGCCTCGCTGCGGAGCGCGCAGTTGCTCGCCGTCGGAGGTTCGAGTCCTCCCTGGAGCACGGGTGGGTGTGCGTGTTGTCCTTAGGTTAGTTTGCCTTAGTTTAAGTAGTTTGTAAGCTACGAACTTATAACCATGCAATTTGGTACGATAGATTTACAAACATTTGAACAACATACAAAACTGTGTAGCAGACGTATGTTCTTAGAAATTTCTTCCTGACGTTAAGGACAGTTTTTGATACCAATATACCTTTCTTAGCCATGAATTCCCTTCATGCACTTACCAGTCTACTTTTGTGGTCCTTTTTGCTTCTTCCATCGTTGATTAGTTTGCTTCCAAAACAGCAGATTTCCTTAAGTTCATCCACGTCGTGATCATCAATTTCATGTGCAGATCCTATTTCTACTACTTCTCATTACTTTGTCGTTTGTGGTTTACTATCAAGCCATATGTTTTACTCATCAGAATTTTCATTCCATTCATCAGATTCTGTAACTCTTCTTCACTTTCACTGTGTAATGTCATCAGCGAATGTTATCATTGATAACCTTTCTTCCTAATTTTTTACCCCACTCTTAACTGTTCCTTATAACACACTCGTCAGTAGCTTGAAAGCATTAGCTTTTAAGCTGATTTTGCTGATTTTCGATAGTTCTCATACTTATCCTTCTTTGTTATTTTGTATGGAACATATTTTTCTGGCAGTCTAAAGGTGTTTCGCCGGTCTCATAGGTTGTAAACACTAGCTTCAATAGTCATGTTGTTGCCACTTCGCTCAATTATTTTAGAAATTCCTATGGAACGTCATGTGTTCCTTTTGCATTATTTGACTTTAAGCTTTCCAGAGGTCTTTTTAATTCTGATTCTAATCTGAATCAATTGTTGTTGACTTTATGTAATACATATTAAAGCAAAACCCAACATACCTGGGTTTTTAGCAGTATATTGTGTCTCCTAATTTCTTTCTAAAGTTTCTATTATTCGTTTCAGGTCGGCAATGAAGGAGTATTTTTAACGAAGCAGGGAAAAATCAACTTCGTGGACCTAGCTGGCAGCGAGATGACCAAGAAGACACACAGCGAAGGAAAAACTCTCGAAGAAGCCAACAACATCAACAAAAGCCTCATGGTGCTTGGTGAGTTATTCATTCTACTTTTCAAGGCAAAATAAAAGATAAAATTATTGTATTTACCTAGCTAATAGGGGGAACGTGTCAAGAAAATGAGACCACTGTATTACGATAATTTGGTTACGTAAAGATTACCTGAAACTAATTACAGACAACAGACTTTAATTACGAACACTGATACAACAATATACGGGAAGCCCTCTTAAAATTTCGACACCAAACAAAAAAGTTATCACTTACTAATTCTTGGAAAAATATTGATTACAATTTCTTACATTCACGGAATGTTTGTTTAAATCCAACAAAAATTTGTCATTATCTGGCGTAAAGTAGACACGTATCTTGTGAATCGCATAGCATGTGGAAAGAAAAATGTAGTACGTCGAAAATTTTAGGAAGTAACGTGTTCTCAAATCAACATCGATTCACAAAGTCACAATTGTCTTAAATAGCATTCAGCTTCTTCTATTTCAGAGTTTGGTTCCAGGTTAAGAAAGCGATGTCAGGACCACTAACTAGGTCCCCAGCCACCAGAAGGTCTGCGTATTAATTGCTCGAACAGAGATTAACAGCCGTCCCTATTTGATGAGCTTGTCTGCAGACTACGTGGTATATATATAGCCTACGTCAGTTGAACGAGTAGCCCACACAAGGCCGATTCTTCCCTGAAACGCCTCTGGAACTCCGGAAATTCCGTAGTTATGACCAAGCCATGGTTTCAGAGCCTACCATTGTAAGCTTGCTATTAATGCTACAGTCTATACTTATTATTTAAGAAATTTTATCAAGTTTCGAATACACTGGAAAACTTCATCATAGTTTTATCTTCATACAATCAGAAACAAATGCAACTTCCTATATTTGTGTGTGTCGTCAGCACTTGTTTTAGGTTGCAAATATTTGGTTTTGTGCATTTCAAAATTATCTTCAAGTGAGCAAGTTTGGTAGGTATAGACAAATATGGAGTGTAAGTCACCGCCTCCAAGTTTTTCAGGTGTTATTTCTGAATACTTAATAATAATAATAATAATAATAATAATAATAACGGAGATCTTCATTGTTTGGGGAAATTTGTGTAACAGATCTAACGTTAAGCGATGTAGCAACGTCTCGTGGACAGGTGTATTAGACATTTATACAACGTTCATGAACGTACAAGTAAAAGACAAACCTCTCAGAATGATAGAAGTATAGTGCTATATATAAGTGATCTCGTATTGCATTGGTTTTAAAAACTTCGAACATAGATGTGATAAAATAATAAAAAGCAATTTTATATGTATTGGAATCGATTTTGAACCGTGTGTAGCGACCGTTGAAATTTATGATAATTTATGATGATGATTTATTAGTAATCGATTTCGGCTACGAAATAGCCGTCATCAGTCCCAGATGTAGAATAAGACTGCATAGTTCAGTCAAAAAGTACAGTATATCCAAAGTCGTATAAAAATAAACCGCGTGCCAGACGTCAGTAAGTACAGACACATAAATTATGCTTCCGAACAGTTGCATAGCGACTTACGTGTCGTGATACACATTGAAGTCTTCAAATGTTCGTAACTGACAAATGAAAATGTCTGCTGATTCACTGTGGCTGTGAGTATCCTCTAGGAGGGCGAACTGTGCTGACACTCAAATTAATGTTTTTATTTTGTACCAAAATGTAAAATTATATATATATATAAAAGGATACTTTAGAAAGGTTTAATTTGGCTGTTTATGTATTTGGCCCACATAGCGTGCACGTTATTCAAGGTGATGAGGCCACAGTTCTTTTATATTTGTCAGGAACATTTTAACACTTGTATGTGTCGCGTAAGCTGATATGCAACTGTATGGAAGCATAGTTCTTACGTGACTGTATTTGCTGAGTTACGGTACGTCATCTGCTTCTATACGACTTTTGGACATCCTATATTTTTTTCTTGTACGTACCGTTACTAGACTGACCAGTGTTTTTATATTTTATATCTAGCTAGGACACCCAAAATCTATTTATATTAAACCAGACTGGTCGCGATTGATAGCTGTTTTCTTTTTATCGTATACTAGCTTAAACCCGCGGCTCGGTTCGAGTGTTGGTTGACTATGATAGCTAAGCTATCTTTCAGTAGTGTGCTATGAGACTGGTTTAGAAGGATGAAATGAAATACAATACCTTCTTTAGAAACAAACATTTTTAATCGACATTCAAATAAAAAAAATGTAAAGTGCTTAATGATTTACAATAAATAATACATACATTATTCCTTATAGCCTGTGTTGCAATAACTCAACACGTATGGTGAGAGTGATGTCCAGATTCATTTTTATTTCATTTTAGGGCACTCTGGTACACTAAGTTACTTGTAGTATTTTTTGAGGCGTAAATGTAGAGATTTTATGGGTTGCCCATCCTTGAGCAAGCGACGTATAATTGACCACGTGAAAAACATGAGGGCTGTAAATGGATTCCTGAGATTTTTCAAAGAGATGTATTAAAAGAAATTTGTTTTTTACTGCTTTATTTATTTATTCTTATATTTCCTTATTCGTATGCTTATCATTGCAGAGATAGAGCTGAAGACATTGTAGCACGCACAGACCATTCGTTTGCGTTCTGCAGTTTTCGGTGCAGAGGGAAATATTAACACACACACACACACACACACACACACACACACACACACGTAGAATTTTATATACCCCCAATATACTCCACCGTTTTATCATTATCAACCGTCAAGCAACAATGCAACCAATAAAACCATTGTCAAAGAGTAAATATAATTTTCAAAGAGTAATTATTGTTCTGCATTTCGAGGTGCATTCTTCACATTACTAAATATCTATCAGATCGCTATAAAACCGTGCCTAAAACCTTCCTCAGATATAAATTAGTAACTGTACAAATATTTAAGTCTCTTCGTCTTGTCGCTCATACGTGATAAGCTTACACTGAACAGACATTCACATTAATATATGTAGATAAATAGCCATCCGATCTCCGTAAAAACGTGCCTAAAGCCTTCCCCGGGTAGACATTAGTAACTGTACACATTTTTAGCTCTTTATGTCTTGTGGTTCAGACGTGATAAACGTACACCGAACAGATATTCCATATAGGCAGGACAAGTGGTGATATCACTCATTCTCTACACCGGCGATTGAAAGCTTCAGTGCCTGAATGAATTTTCACTCTTCAGAGCACGTGAAACTTTTTGACAGATTAAAACGGTGTGCCTTGTAGGTATTTGAAGCATTTGTGCTCAAGTCATCAGCGGTCTTTTTTTTTAACATTTTTAGTTTTGCCATTGTGGCCGTACACGCCTTTGCGCGACTCGGCAGTATATCAGCGGCCGCCCAGCGAACGGCCAGCGACACACCTCACCAAAGGGACAGATAACCGTCGCTGTTTAGTGCCTTCCAGAACACAACAACAACATCCCACCAACCCTCCACATCTTCTCCCAAACGAACTTCAAGCGTCTGCCGCTCCCGGTTCATGTTCTTCGTCCTGACATATACCCTCCTACTGAAGGGTTACCACTTCTGAGGCACCTGTAAAGTCACTGATTAAAGCACTGTGTTGACAATAGCAGTAATGTTGTAGTACCAGCTGGGCGCCGGGCCTTCGAGTCTGTGAGTCTACTGTTGGCATTCATTCCAGAGTGCGGGATTTTTTCGCAGTTTTGGGGAAAAGTACTGTTTTGGGGGGGGGGGGAGCCATTTAGGGAAACTTTAATTTCTATGACAGAGAAAATTTATATTTTGAATTGGTATAACGATAAAGGAAAGATATTTACATTATGCCCCCGTAATTGTACATTTGGCACCTAGTTCTCACATCACTTTCTGAATTTACTGTACTAAGTATTGCTAAATAAATATAAAAATGGAAAACCCAAGAAGAAATTAAATATGGTGCCGCTAGAGCTTCATTCTGTTCAATTGTTCTGGTCACGTTCTAGGTTTTATTTAGAAAATAAGATTTTGTTTATGTACTATTCTTTTTAAATTTGTGGCAATTTTACGGCACAGAATACGTAACTCCATATCTTCAAGCTGCCAACACTAATAATCCTATATATTTTAAATGCGAAAGTTTGTATGTTTGTTACCGCATCACGCTAAAACTGCAGCACTGATTTACATGAAATTTCATATAGAGATTTCTTATGTATTGGATTAGGACAAAGGGTACTTTTCAAAATGTTTATTACAAGTTATTTATTTGAAATATATCCATAGAAATACGTAACGGTTGTAAGAAGCTTCTAATACAACAGCAGATGTGCTATGTAGCGTAGGTCGTGTTTAGCTGCGAGGGTTAAAGCGTCATGACACTTTTTTACTTTCGAATATACAAAAAGATTCTGGCATACTGCCAAAACGGCTTAATTGACATATAATTACATACACAAGAAATCTGAATGTTGGTTTTTATGCCACTTTCATTTTCATTTTAAATAAAATATGCTCTAAGTACCATGGCAAGAAAAAACATTGACGTTTTGTGTAGAATGGGATCTAGATACCAAGCCCTATTTTGTGTACAAAGCGCGAACTGCCACGTATAAATAGCATACGTAAACTGCAACGAAAGTAGTAGCAAATGCACTCAACAGATGGCAGGCGGTACGCTGCAGTTAACATATGAAACGTTCTGTGTTCCGGCCAACTGCAACGAAAGTAGTAGCAAATGCACTCAACAGATGGCAGGCTGTATAACACACATGAAAATATTTCTCAGGACGTATAATGTGTATTCAGTTGTGTTCTTCTTGGTTTACGATGACGTGTTTTGGACTGTCACCACAGTCTAACATATACAGTCCCGACACTCACTCCTGTAAAAGTTGTTACCAACTCGTCTTTCTTCTACGTCCATATTCTTCTAAGTGTAATTACTTTAGCTTTTAAAAAAAACAATGTTTAGATGATTCTTGCCGTTTCAGATGGTTCAGATAAAGCAACAATTGTGGAATTGGGTTCTTCTTTGTTGGAAAACAGTTTGGTTGCTTTTTTCGTTATATTGCCATGTCTGTGACGTTTTACCTGCGATGTTTGATTTGGTATGTTAAATGTCCTATTTATTGCATTCTATATACGTTTCCTATGTTCCACCCTCACCGACTTTACTGGAATTTTAATGAAGAATATTTAACGTTCCTGCGTAGAAATTAACGTCTCTCTGCCAAAGGGCATGTCTCCTGGTGTTTCCTAGGCATTTTTATTTTTAATAGAAAATGAAATTACTCATTTAAAGCTTGTATGTTACAGGATGATTGTAAATTAACTGTCCTGTAATGTAACGGTTCGTACCGTATCAGGGATCTTATGAAACTTAAGAAAGACAAATGGGGAGCTATTTTTAAATTATTACATATTTATAAGGCACTACATACGTTCCCTAATGTAAAAAGTATGCTCAAGTCAATCTAAACGATACTATTCGCACTCATCAACTACCGTATTCAGGAACGTAGCTTGCCGGCTGCTTGGAGCGCTGCTATCGCAGCGTATAACAAAAATCTGTGGGAGTGTTGTGACTGTATATGTTAGACTGTGCTGTCACCTTCAACTACAGATGTTCGAACATTGTGATGTTATCGTAATTCTTTAAAAGTGAATTCTCTTTGGATTTCAAAGAATAATAGTTTCTTTGGTGATTTCGATTATTTATAGCATTCCAACGTTTGCTTTTAGTGCTGGTGACTTTGCTGGTTAGATTTCACTGATTCAGTCTTGCGTTTTGCCGATACATAGTACTTCTGTCAGATACAGCAAAGGACCTGGAAGAGCAGTTGAACGGAATGGACAGTGTGCTGAAAGGAGCATATAAGATGAACATTAACAAGAGCAAAACTAGGGTAATGGAGTTCAGTGTAATAAAATCAGGTGATGCTGAAGGAATTAGATTGGGAAACGAAGCAATAAAGGAGGTAGATGAGTTTTGTTACTTGGGCAGTAAAATAACAAATGATGGTCGCAGTACAGAGGATATAAAATGCAGAATGGCAATGAGTAGAAAAGCGTTCTTGAAAAAGAGAAATTTGTTAACATCGAATATTGATTTAAGCCTAAGGAAGTCCTTTCTGAAGGCATTTGTATGGAGTGTTGCCTTGTATGGGAGTGAGACATGGATGATAAATAGTGCGGATAGGAAGAGGATTGAGGCTTTTGAAATATGGTGCTACAGAAGAATGCTGAAGATTAGGTGGGTGGATCGCGTAACTAATGAGGAGGTACTGAACAGAATTGGGGAGAAAAGAAATTTCTGGCATACCTTGACTAAAAGAAGGGATAGATTGGTAGGACACATTCTTAGACATCAAGGAATTGTGAATTTAGCATTGGAGGGAAGTGTGTGGGGTAAAAATCGCAGAGGAAGACCAAGGGATGGATACAGTAAGCAGATTCAGACAGATGTAGGTTGCCGTTCTTATGTGGAGATGAAGAGGCTTGTTCACGATAGGGTATTGTGGAGAGCTGTATCAAACCAGTCTCCGGACTGAAGACCACAACAACAACATCTTTCTCTGGTGATTTCGTTGGTTTATAAGACTTCGTTGGTATCTTTCCCTGTTATTTTTATTGTTTCTTTCATTCGTTTAGTTCATATTTATAGGATCAGGATAGTTTCTTTATTCGTTACATTTGTTGTTTCTTTTGTTGGTTCCCTTTGCATTTGTAGGATCTCAACAGTTCGTTTCTCCGTTAGAATTCTTATTTATTTCGTTACTTTTCTTCGTTAGAGCTGTCAGGGGTACCATACCAAAAGTTGGAGCTGAAGGTGGGTTTTATTGATGCGTAACTTGGATGCACCACGATTATGCAATGGCACCAGGTTACGCACCACGGACCTGAGAAGGCATATCGTGCAAGCCACCATCATCACCGGTGGAGCCAAGGGAGAGACTGCATTAATACCACGAATTCCCATCATCCCAACAAACTTTCCATTCCAGATTAAACGGTTACAATTCCCACTGAAAGTGGCCTTCTCGATTACTATAAACAAGAGTCAAGGACAAACATTAATAGTGGCAGGTATTCATCTGGCCACCTCATGTTTCTCGCACGGACAGTTCTACGTAGACTGCTCCCATGTATCAACAGCTAGAAATTTCTACGTATACTCGGAGAACAAGAAGTTTCGAAACGTCGTTTACAGGGACGTATTGCAATAGATTTTTGGCTCTCCGTCCATTCCGAGATAATTATATATTCCGTGCTAACAATGTCGCAAACAGTCATGTAGTTATTTATGCCCTTTCCTGGAACTTTAATGTCTGACTATTGAACCGCGGGTAACACTGCGGGGAGCAGCTAGTAGATAATAATTTAAAGGAATAGTTAGGCTTCAGATATTTGGACAAAATTGGCGGAAATAGTGTCAGTTTCGGAAATTATTTTAGTCTTTCGTGGGAAATTTCGAAAACTCAATCTGGAAACACTGGGTGTTGGTAGCGTGTAGTGTGATATGGATAGCTGCAGATCGTGGTTCTAGAGGAAGCACGTTATACCATGATTTTCTGAAGTGAAATGAAAGGATAAGTGAACTTGAAGATTGATGGATTGTAATTCATACTATCGAGTATAAATATGGATTTAAATTTATAAGTTGTCTTGCATACAGTCGTGAAATGTATGTCTTGTAACCCTATATTCGAATTATTATCGCGCTTTGAAATAAATCGATATTCATGGTTTTGACTATCACTTGATGGCTTTTCCGTACGTACAACGCAACGCTTGATATTAGCAGTATTGTTTCTTACAATGTTCTATTAGTTCATAGTCTCTTCTCTCGTCTGTCTCTGTCCATCTCCTCCTCCCTTCCCAATGCTGTAAACGATTGTACGTGTAATTCAACACACCATTTTCTACATTATTCATTTATTCCACTCTTCCTACTGTGTTTGATTCTCCACCTGTTTCTTTCACCTGTACATCATCTTCTACCCACTCTTCGTCAATCTCGTGTTCTACCCTAGCTCCTTCTCCTGGTCTATCACCTCCCCATTCCCTCTCTGTTAATTCCTCATCCTTCTCTGTCTGTTCATCTCCTCCTCTCTTACGTCATCCCATCTCCCCTTCCCCACCAATAATGATGATGATGACAATAATCGTGTGGCATATATGGCCGTTAGGCTCCAGCTGGCATCGTGTTCAGCCTGGTTGGTGAAAGTCTGTTTACCTGACGCCACTTCGGAGACTTGCGTGTCATTGACGATGAGGACGACACAACACACAGTCCCAGAGAGTAGAAAATCTCTTATCAGGCCGCGAATAGAATCCTGTGTCACACTGACCAGTAGACTACAGATGAAACGATATTAAAATCTACTGTAAGGTGTCCTACGCTATAAAATTATGTGACATATATCATCGTGAGCTAATAAATATGCAATTCCTAAAGTCCAGTG
Source organism: Locusta migratoria (assembly GCA_026315105.1). Lineage (NCBI taxonomy): Eukaryota > Metazoa > Arthropoda > Insecta > Orthoptera > Acrididae > Locusta > Locusta migratoria. The sequence goes on from CM048744.1 coordinate 369,413,524, forward strand.
TTTATCAACCTGAGGTTCGCGATCCCAGCACGAAGTACTTATACCATAAAACAACTAGGAGTTGAGTAATGCAAAAACGTATGCCCAAGATATATATTGTAGAAAAATATATAAAAAGTCAAGATCGTTGATCATCAATTTTTACTTATGACGACCGGTTTCGCTGAACTATTTCAGCATCATCTTGTTCAATAAAATCATTTTACAAGGCCATAACCTGTTAAAAAGGGAATGACGAAAATTTAAAACATACATGTCATTATAATAAAACGAGAAGATACATCAATTAAATTCATAAGAGCAAAATCGACCGTACTTGGAGATAAGACATACCTTGTAATGTCAATCAGTTGCTACACAACATAATTTACAGTGCATAGGTGCATTATGTCATTATAATAAAACATAATTATCACTGTGAGTGACTGTGAGATGTACATAATGACAGAATTATGGAGTTCCTTGTGTAACATTCATTGTGAATTGAATATCTCGTATATTACTTTTTAATACAAAATGTTAATGATGAACAAGCGCAAAGTCTGAAAACTTTTTTAGGAAACAAGCTATAGGTAAGAGAACTTGATACAATAGTTAACTCTGAAAAATTCAAAAAAAGATCTGTTTCTATACAGATTGTCTATACAATGAGACCTTTCTTAATGAGCATAATTCGCTTCTGAATGTTTAAGCAAAATATGTTGTTCTATCGGAAATCACGTAAAAATAGAATGCGTTCCATTCCGGAAAAAAAAGAAAAAACTTCGGTCAGTAATTTAAAAGAAACCTGAAGTGAAACAAAGAAAATTACATTTGTTTCCTTTTAGATAACATAGTTTTGTTACGGTTCGTGAGAAGGGGGGTCGCCAGAATATTTTTATTGGAATGGGGTTGCATATTTCAAAAGGCTGAAAAACACTGCTATAGTCTACTATCATCGAGAGTACGTACAAAACGTATGAATTTTGCAGTTTGACCGTATTTTACGACTTCCATTTGTAATTTTCGAGAATTTCGTATCTCCTGAAAACCTTTACAAGACCATAATGAACAATACAAACAAACAAAAATTATGATACATATCTGACGTCAGTAATCGCCACAACGCCGGCGGTCCGCGCAAATGGCCGTGCGTGTAGAAGAGGCGATAGGTCGCCTCACCATACTTCGGCCGCCGAGGTCGCTCGCAGTCTCGATACCTCTCTGCCTCCTCCACGCGACGGCCAATAGTAAGATGGCGGCTGAGTTAATATGCCGGCGCACCACAGTAACACCATTTAGTACAGGAGTCAGTAAGGGGGAGTATGCGTGTTCCAATTAGAACGAAGTAGCCCCGGGAATACGACGGTTCCAGAATTTCATCACGGAAGAGCCTGCAGTTTGAAGTACTATTGCCAATGTTGTCGTAGGATTACACAGCAGAGTGTTTAATACTTCGGAAGAATGTGTACCTCACCCAGCACACCAAAGTTGGGTATTTATATCACTGTATTAATACATCTTTTTTGGACTAATCACTTCTATAGTCGAAACTTCCTGTCCAACTAAAATTGTTTCCCGGAACCGGGAATCGAAAGAGGACCTTTGCCTTTCATGGGCAAGTGCTCTACTGACTGAGCTATCCCGGCACGATTCACGATGCCGCCTCACAACTTTACTTCCGCCAGTACCTCGCCTGCTACTTTACAATCTTCACAGAAGTTCTTCTCCGAAACGTGCAGAAGTAGCACTTCTCGAATAAAGGATATGGTGGAGACATGGTTTAGCCTCAGCCTTAGGGATGTTTCCAGAATAAAACCCTAACTCTGCAGCGGAGTGTGTGTTTCCTTTCTTCCAGAAGTGCTAGTTCTGCACGTTTCGCAGAACTTCTGTGAAGTTGGCAAAGTAGGAGGTGAGGTACTGGCAGAAGTAAAGTTGTGAGGACGGCCCGTGAAGCGTGCCGGGATAGCTCAGTCTTTAGACCGCTAGCCCGCGAAAGGCAAAGGTTCTTGGTTCGATTCCCGGTGCCGGGACACGATTGTAGTCTGACTGGAAGTTTCATATCAGCTCACACTCCGCTGCAGAGTGAAAGTTTATGCTTCTTTCAGTTGCAGACCTTGTCCACCTCCTTGCTAGTCACAGGCCACCTCCCGTACCTAACATTCACAGTAAAGCACCCCGAGGATACAACAATTTCAATTGTCTGAATCGTGGATTATGATCTTCAATTCATAAAAAAATCGCATAGAAACAAACTCTTGCAGTTTTTGTCCATTTTTCCATTTTTTCCCTGAAACCTTCCCGTCGCAATTACGAACGAAAAGAAAAATATCGCCAAATCGGTCAAGCCGTTGAAAGTGATGGAGTTTCATGTATGTCGCTCTTGGCAGCTTTAATCTGCCAGGAAGTTTCAGGTCAACGGAAATATTTTGATCTCTCCAACCTACACAAGGAGAAGCGATCGTCACTCAATAAGGCCCATGTGCTGGCTGCGCTTAATTGCCACGTTTTCCGTAAACAGCAAGAAGATACGAGCCACAGTACGATTGTTCGTGATGATGGATGATGAGCCGACATCAGACGAGCAAAGTTTCACGGGAAGCGCGCGTCGATGTCAATCGATGAGGCGGCCGCGCACGCACAAGTGGGTCAGCCCTCTGACGTCCGGCCCCCTTCCAGTATGCGTTCCGTTCAAGGCAATGCGCCACCAACGGCGAGAATAGCTGACAAGTTAAAAAAAACTGACGACACTAGGTACTGCTGCTACCAGTCAACATTTTTGTTTCCACAACGCGTGTCGAGCGTTTAATCAACGCCACCTTGATACAAGGCCTATGCGCTGCCTGCCAAGAGTAGTCACAACAAAAGCAAACTGTTTGCCTTATGTAGCGTTGCGCTGAGTTTGGGAATACGTAGACGTTGCACACTGTGTTTCAGAATATTCTTAATGTTATTTATGTGATTCACAGAGAAATTTGTTTTCGTATAAGGTATTTATGAACTATTAGTAAGATATCTTCCGATATGGACATACGGTGGTTCAGTCATCTTTCCATACAAGTCAACCCCCCTCCCCACCAATAATAATAATAATATAAAAATAAATAAATAATTAGAAACGTCTCCATTAAATGTTTTGCCAATAATTCCAGTCCGCTTACATCAAAACAAAACTAAATACACTACAACATAATTTATTATAAAACATAAAAAAGAATACCTTCGTGATGTTGGCAACACTCCAATAACACACTGTGCAGACTCAGTCAAAACAAAAACAAACACGTCTGATCTGTGAAAACAATTATGCGCAATGCAAAAGTGACAGTGGAAGTAGTGAAAAAAACGACACAGCATGAAGAACCGGCGGTAGTGCATGAAACAGACCGGCATTCCATGATGTGAAGCGAAAACAAGAAATAATTTCCGTAAGTAACAAAACGTTTGGCCTACTTTTCAAGTTCCGTTAACAAACTGTTTTCGATCTAAAAACAAAACAAGTTTTAGATTTCTATTATTACAGACCACTGAAGATGTTTTACTATCATTAAAATAAAATGCGTCTGGTGAGAAAAATCGCATTTTTATTGTAGCTGCAAAGACAGACAAACACTGCTATTCATAATTAAGAACTAACTCCATGTGGGTGAAAACGGCCAACGAAGGTTAACAGGAGCGACGAAAAATTTTTGCCGCGAACAAATTTCACAGTCACGAGTAGCTTGCTCGGCGCCTATGCCGCAACTTACGTTTTTACTCCACAGGGCGCGCATTTCAAAATATGTAGTCTTGCCAACGCAACGTGCTTGGTTTCTTAGAAATTGAAATGTCCGCGGTTATCCGCCGTCCGGGGTTACCCGACCTTTCCCTATGTGAAGGAACGGACACAGTGCCGAGTACAGCTGTCAAATCAAATACAAAAAATATATTCGTGATTGCGAATATGAATCAGCATCGACAGTAAAATTTAATGGTGACATGAGCTGGTATTTCCAGTTTTTCGCGAGCGGTCGTAATGGTTTGCATTGGTCCCAACGATAAACACGGGACTGCACATCGTATTTAAATGAGTAAACCCCAAGGCTTGCGACAATAGTAGTAAACGACTCTTCCCGTGTGAGACTTGCACAGTGGAATATACGAGACTCATCGACTAGGATATGTGACTCATATGGGAAATCGGCGCGTTCTGGGAGGCGTGCACGGGCAGCATAATGTGTAACGCGATCGCTCGCGAAGAGCGAGAAATCCTGATGCGAGTCCCGATCCGTAACAAATTCTCACCAGTCACCATTAAATCGTACAGCTGAAGCTGATCCAATTCGCAACTGCCATCAGAAAAGCTTAATGCCTTTTCACAAGATTATATCTGCTACATGGGTGAAGAAAGTAACTTTCTGTGCGCTTTCAGTCATACACAGCTCTACAAAGGTATTATTTTCTAAACTACATGATGAGAACGATTTTCTTCGTAATTTAAAATTCATTTCCAAGGTGCCTCAGTGCGGATCGCGCGGCTGCTCGCCGCTGGAGGTTCGAGTCCTCTCTCGGGCATGGGTGTGTGTGTGTGTTGTCCTTAGGTTACTATAAGTTACTTTAGGTAGTTTGTAAGCCTAGGGACTGTTAACCAGAGTAGTTAAGTCCCATACATTTACAAATATTTGAACATTTTTTAAATCTCAAATAAAAATCAGACAGATCAAAATAAATCAAACTTGAGATGCCGCAACAGAGGAACATTGCAAGCCTCGATAGCTCAGACGGTAGAGCGCTACCCCGCGAAGATCAATGGTCTCAGATTCGAATCCTGGTTCCGGCACATAATTTTAATTCGCCAGGAAATTTCATATCGGCGCACACTCCGCTGCAGAGTGAAAGGTTCATTCTGAAAACATACCTTAGGCTGTGGGTATGCCATGTCTCCGCCACATCCTTTCTTCCAGGAGTGCTAGTTCTGCGAGGTTCGCAGGAGAACTTGGTGAGCAGGCCATCCAACATCTAGGTTTGTTACCACTGGCACAACTTGTAACGCTGCAGGTAGTAGTTCCTTTATAATAAACTTTTATGTAAATGTAGTGGGTTAAATCTAAACTATGTAAACAAGCTGTAAATTTTCAAAAGTAGAACAGCACGACCCTTTATAATTTGTTACATATTGGGTTTTCATGTATCATATTAATAATAAAGATATATATGTCCTCCTTCCTTCGGTTGCAATACTTAGCTTGTCGTGATGGAGTGTTTAATATGTTTCTCAAAAGAAAGCCCTGTACTGTGCTCGGCATCCTTAACTAGAAGAAAACACACATTCTTTGTGCTTCAAAGTACGCCATTCATTTTTCAACAGCGCCAATTGTTAAAAATAAAACTGGTGCAAAATTGAGGGTTCTAGTGAGAGAGGGAGCTATGCCACTCTGAGGAGAAATTGAGAGAAATTGAGTTTTCTAAACACTGTATTAAAGCATTATTTATACAAGAATTGGGTCACTTTTTACGTCTTAACTTATTGTTATACAAATTATGCAAAAGTAAAAATATCAATTTTAATGTAAATAGCACTGACTTTAATTAACCATAGTTCAAAAATGTTTGAAATGTTTATATAGCTTATGGGACTTAACTACGGGGATCATCAGTCCCTAAACTTACAAACTACTTATGAACTAGCTAATACTTAGGACGGCACAAATATCCATGCCCGAGGGTGGGATTCGAACCCCCCGACCGCAGCGGCCGTGCTGACCGTGACTGGCACGTCGCAGACCGCTCATCCACTGCGGCCGGCTAACTATAGTTCCCATTTATTTTTAAACGCTGTGAAAATAATACCATCCCTCAGAATGCTGTCAAATTGCAACAGAATATTAACGGTGAAGGGGAAAACGTATGGCAGAAGACGCCGGGTTTTCAGCTAGTCTTTATATGTATATAAAGCAGAGTATCCGTGTGTTTGTCTATGTGTACGTATCGCATATAAATCTACATTTTTGTTCCAATCTTTGTGAAATTATGCACACGTAAGCTTCAATCCACAACGATGGTCGCCGTAAGTGTAAGAACCACATACAACACATAGTTTACTAGATATGACGTCATAAACAATGAGATGCGCGAAAACCTGCTGCATCAAGTGACTATGCTACACATTTACTCCTTAGCCACTGGACCGATTGCGACCAAATGTTTCTCACCGCGAGGTAACGATTATGTAGGGGTAAAAACCACATACAACACTTGACAGTACTTGCAACGCACTTTAAACGTAATTTCAAACGTTTTTATACTTTTTCTGGTTCACAGCCACATCAAAATGATGAAAGGAAAAATTATGTCGCTTACTACTTTTCGGCTGTTCATGGAGTGAAACTACGACAATCGGTATGATGTTGCAATTTATAATATTTACACTACAAATTGTAGTTCATAGGTATGAGGACATAAACAGTAACGTTCATGGAAAGCAGCCCCACAAGCATCAGGTTGTAATCTATCACCTCTTTAGTACTAACTGTATTCCCAACCGATTTCACAGACATACAGCACTTATAAAAAAGAATATATACTTGCAAAATTATACACTTGTACAACATATAATTCAATAAATATGAGATCATATATACTGCGATGGGTAAAAACCTTTCGCCGGCCGCGGTGGCCGAGGAGACTGAGGCGCTCCAGTCACGGTCTGAACGACCACTACGGTCGGGGGTTCGAATCCCCCCTCGGGCATGGATATTTGTGCCGTCCTAGTTCGTAAGTAGTTTGTAAGTTTAGGGACTGATGACCCCGTAGTTAAGTCCCATAAGCTATACAAACAATTGAACATTTTTTTAACCTTTCACATCATGACCGCGTTTTAATATATTTCTTACTAGCTGAAAACTCGGCTTTGCCCGGGTATGTATTTATTTATTCCTCCCTTGAGTTAGTACTTCTCCTACCCCTTCTCCGTCTGCCCATCTTTTTTTTTCTAAAAGCATGCTGTATTTATCGGAGAATAAATAAGAAAGAAGGCTGTTTCGCATAATGTACAATATTGTAAGTGCAGTTGACATGTAATATTCGTACGATCTCATATTTAGTGAGTTCTACGTTGTACAACCACTCCTACGAACCACAGACATTGCCGAGGTGGGGTGGCTTGCGTACCTCAACGATGCAGATAGCCGTACCGTAGGTGCAACCACAGCGGAGGTGTATCTGTGGAGAGGCCAGACAAACGTGTGGTTCCTGAAGAGGGGCAGCAGCCTTTTCGGTAGTTACAGGGGCAACAGTCTGGATGATTGACTGAGCTGGCCTTGTAACATCAGCTAATGTGGCTTTGCCACACAGTTACTGCGAACGGCTGAAAGCAAGGGGAAACTACAGCCGTTATTTTTCCCGAGGACATGTAGCTCTATTGTATGAACATATGATGATGGCATCCTCTCGGGTAAAATATTCCGGAGGTACAATAGTCCCCATTCGGATCTCCGGGCGGGGACTACTCAGGAGGATGTGATCATCAGGAAAGACAATACTGGCATTCTACGGGTCGGAGCGTGGAATGTCAGATCCCTTAATCGAGTAGGAAAATTAGAAAATTTAAAAAGGGAAATGGATAGGTTGAAGTTAGGTATAGTGGGGATTAGTGAAGTTCGGTGGCAGGATGAACAGGATTTCTGGTCAGGTGAGTACAGAATTATAAATACAAAATCAGTTGGGGGTATCACAGGAGTAGGATTGATAATGAATAAGAAAATAGGAATGCGGGTAAACTACTATGACGAGCACAGTGATCGCATTATCATTGTCAGGATAGATACGAAGCCAACACCAATAACAGTAGTACAAGTTTATATGCCAACTAGCTCTGCCGATGATGACGAAATCGAAGAAATATATGAAGAGCTAAAGGAAATTATTCAGACAATTAAGGGAGAGGAAAACTTAATTATGATGGGAGACTGGAACTCAGTAGTAGGAAAAGGAAGGGAAGGGAAGATAGTAGGTGAATATGGTCTCGGCAAAAGGAATGAAAGAGGAAGCCGCCTGGTAAAATTTTGCACAGGACATTTTGTTTTTAAACACCTGGTTTAAGAATCACAAAAGAAGGTTGTATACGTGGAAGAGACCAGGAGACACCGGGAGATTTTATAATGGTAAGACATAGATTCCGGAACCAGGTTTTAAACTGTAAGACATACCCAGGTGCAGACATAGACACTGACCATAACTTGTTGGTTATGAACTGCAGGCTTAAACTGAAGAAACTACAAAAAGGTAGGAAAATAAAGAGATGGGACCTGGATAAATTGAAGGAACCTGAAGTTCTTAAGAATTTCAGAGGGAGCTTTAGGCAACAATTGACAGAAACGGGGGGAAATAAAACAGTAGAGGAGGAATGGGTAGCATTGAGAGATGCAATAGTGAAGGCAGCGGAGAACATTAATATGTAGGAAGGCTAGACCTACAAAAAAACCTTGGATATCTCAGGAGATACTAAATTTAATCGATGAAAGGAGAAAATATAAAAATGCAGTAAATGAAACAGGCAAAATGGAGTACAGACGACTAAGAAATGAGATTGACAGGAAGTGCAAAATGGCTAAGCAGGAGTGGCTAGAAGAAAATGCAAGGATGTAGAAGAATGTATAAATAAGAGAAAAATAGATACAGCCTACAGGAAAATAAAAGAAACATTTGGAGATAAGAAAAACAACTCTATGAATATCAAGGACACGGATGGGAAACCAGTTCTTAGCAAAGAAGGGAAAGCTGAAAGGTGGAAAGAGTATATAGAGGGGCTCTACACAGGAAATGAACTTCGAGACAATATTGTAGGAAGGGAAGAGGATGTAGATGAAGATGAAATAGGAGATACTGTACTGAGAGAAGAATTTGACATAGCCCTGAAAGACCTAAGTCGAAACAAGGCCCCTGGAGTGGATGATATTCCCTCAGAGCTACTGAAGTCTCTGGGAGAACCAGCCATGACAAAATTGTTTCACCTGCTGTGTCAGATGTATGAGACAAGTGAAGTACCCTCAGACTTCAAGAAAAATGTTATAATCCCCATTCCAAAGAAAGCAGGTGCAGTCAGGTTTGAAAACTACAGAACCATCAGTTTAATAAGTCATGGTTGCAAAATATTAACACGAATTATTTACGGAAGGATGGAAAAGCTGGTAGAAGCCGACCTCGGGGAAGATCAGTTTGGGTTCAGGAGAAATGTAGGAAGACGGGAGGCAATACTCACTTTACGGCTTATCCTAGAAGTCAGATTAAGCTTTTGTAGATTTGGAGAAGGCTTTTGAAAATGTTGAGTGGAATAAACTCTTTCAAGTTCTGAAGCAAGCAGGAGTAAAATATAGGGAGCGTAAGGTTATTTACAATGTGTACAAAAACCAGACAGCGGTTGTCAGAGTTGAAGGGCATGAAAGGGATGCAGTGGGTGGAAAGGGAGTAAGACAGGGTTGTTGCCTTTCTCCATTGTTATTCAATTTGTACATTGAGCAAGCTATAAAGGAAAGCAAGGAGAAATTTGGAGAAGGAATAAAAGTTCAGGGTGAAGAATTAAAAACTTTGCGATTTGCCGATGACATAGTAATTCGGTCAGATACAGCAAAGGATCTGGAAGAGCAATTGAACGGAATGATTTAAACCTAAGGAAGTCCTTTCTGAAGGCATTTGTATGGAGTGTTGCCGTGTATGGGAGTGAGACATGGACAATAAACAGTGCGGATAGGAAGAGGAGTGAGGCTTTTGAAATGTGGTGCTACAGAAGAATGCTGAAGATTAGGTGGGTGGATCGCGTACCTAATGAGGAGGTACTGAACATAATTGGAGAGAAAAGAAATTTCTGGCGTACCTTGACTAAAAGAAGGGATCGATTGGCAGGACACATTCTTAGACATCAAGGAATTTTGAATTTAGCGTTGGCGGGAAGCGTGTGGGGTAAAAACCGCAGAGGAAGACCAAGAGATGGATACAGTAAGCAGATTCAGAGAGATGTAGGTTGCCGTTCTTATGTGGAGACGAAGAGGCTTGCTCAGGATAGGGTATGCTGGAGAGCTGCATCAAACCAGTCTCCGGACTAAAGACCACAACAACAACAACAACATGTTGTACAATTGTATAATATTTAGCTATGTATTTGTTTATATAAGTTCTGTATGTCTGTAATATCTCTTGTGAATACAAAGTAGTAAAAAAGCAATAGATTAAGATTTGGTGCTTGATGGGGCGATTTTCCATATGTTTATGTGGTCATACCTCGTGAAATACGTGTCGAACTGTGATACGATTTAGAAGGTACAATCAATTATATGCGTGTATACTGTCTGTATAATTTCCTGCAGCTACAATTTGTAGTGTAGAAATTATAAATTGTAGTGTCATACCGAAAGCAGTAGTTTTAGTTCATGAACAGCGGAACGTTACTGTTTATGTCTCTATATCTCATGAACAACGTTTCGGAATGTAATACAATTTAGAAGCTACATTCAACTATATATGTGTATACTGTCCGTAAAATTTCCTGTCGTTACAATTTGTAGTGTTCAAATTATAAATTGTAACGTCATACCGAGAGCCGTAGTTTTACTCCATAAACAGCGGAAAAGTAGTAAGCGAGAAACATTTTCCCTTTCATTTTACTATGGTTGCCAGCGAGAAAAAGTTTAATAAAGGTTTGAAATTATGTTTAAAGTTTTTTGCAAGTCGCTAAGTACTGTCATTGTCATATAGTGTATTTCGTAAGTCTCGCCGCATTATATGGCATTTTTTTGCGATTTCTATTGGTTATGACGTAATATCTTTTCAACCATGTACCGTATGTGATTCTTAACCATGGGGCAATTGTTACCTCACGGTAAGGAATGTGTGTACCAAATTTTGTTGAAATCGGTCCAATGGTTTAGGAGAAAATGAGCAGCATTGTCGCAACATGCGCATCTCATTGTTTCTGACGTCATATCTTGTGAACATATATCGTATGTGATTCTTACACTTACGGCGACCGTTCTCATGGATTGAAGCTTACGTGGACAAAATTTCAGTAAGATTCGAACAAAACTGTAGATTTGCATGCAACACGTACAAATATACGGACTCCCTGCTTTACATATTAGATTTACTGCTCAGACACTCCTGTATTCCAGTCAGCTTAAAGAAATTCCTGAAAGATGACAGCTGTTGATAAATTTGAACCAACTTTGAACTGTAAAGCGAACAAGTCTGCAGGCGAAAGTACTAGACTGCTATTAAGTTACAAGGAAAGGAAGAGGATGATACTGTGTACATCCAAATAATACCCATTATTTCCGACAGGTCTACCTTTTAACTTCAACAGGCAGCAGTTTGCAGTGAGACTTGCTGTCTTTAAGATTAATAAATCACATGGCAGTCTAATAAATACCGTGGAGTGGATTTCACGTCTCCATGTTTCTCACACGGATCACTTTCTGTAGCTTGCTCAAGAGTGGGATTCAATATTTCTGAAATTTTACCAAATTTTTATTCTACTCGTCCAAATATTGTCAGTGGGCAAAAAAAAAAAAAAAGCGCTCAAACTGGAAAACAGGAAACTACATCCGTAACATACACTGGAGATTGTTTGAGTAACCAGAAAGGAATTGCATTTATAACGCGAAATTTTTGTTTTGGCAAGCACAGCCATCCGTGAACAATCTGAGAAATGTCACAGATGCTTCCATGTTAAATTTCTTTATGAAATCGGCGAAGACTGAGGACATTGCTCGTGATCGTCTAGCTACCTGCGTAGCATTTCAAAGGTAAAATGTAAGTTCTGTACCTGCTATGTTTGTTACACAAAAGGCGAACAGAGCTATCTGTCTGGCATAGTATACCTCATTAATACTTAATTTTGGGAGAGGCCGTATCTGCCGTAAATCAAAGGGAAATGTCTGGCTACTTTCAGGTGTTCTCTTCGTTAATTTGAATACAGCTCTAACTCTAAATTCATGGTACCCAAGGTCAATCATTAGCTTATTCTTTGTGTGATGACTGTAGCAATTTTCATTTCATGGATGGATGGATGGATGCTTAGAGTTTAACGTCCCGTCGACAGCTTGGCCATTAGAGACGGAGCTAACGCTCGGAGTTTTTGGGTTAGGATGAGGAAGGAAATCGGCCGTGCCCTTTGAAAGGAACCATCCCAGCATATGCCTGGAGTGATTTAGGGAAATCACGGAAAACCTAAATCTGGATGGCCGGAGGTGGATTTGAACCACCATCCTCCCTAATGCGAGTCCAGTGCGTTACCACTGCGCCACCTCGCTCGGTTTCATTTCATGATACAGTCTACGATCTACTGCTACCACTTGCTGGAGTTCCATTACGCTTGTTTTATTACTTTTATCCATATTGCCGCCGCGGAGTAGCCGAGCGGTCTAAGGCGCCTCGCTGCGGAGCGCTCGGTTGCTCACCGTCGGAGGTTCGAGTCCTCCCTGAGGCATGTGTGTGTGTGTGTGTGTGTGTGTGTGTGTGTGTGTGTGTGTGTGTGTGTGTGTGTGTGTGTGTTGTGTTTGTCCTTAGGTTAGTTTAGCTTAGTTTAAGTAGTTTGTAAGCTACGGACTGATGACCACGCAGTTTGGTGCGATAGATTTACAAACATTTGAACATTTGTTTCCATATTTTCATATTGTTATTCCATTTTTGGTTTCCCCGTCAATCCTTTTATCGTTCCACGATTCATTTAATCTTTATTTCATCTCCAACAGTCACACATGCACTCGTTATTATAGTTTCCATCTTATCCCAACAAAGTTTTTAGGTCTGACTTATGTAAATCTAACAGTCACAATGATAAACATTTATAAACAATTAAACTTTGATACTGAAAACTTAGATTAAATAGACTTTATGTATCAGTGGAAGAGTTTCCCTTCGGTCCACGAACCTTACATGGTAGCCAACAAAGCTATAAGAAAAAAAAAAAAAAAAAAAAAAAAAAAAAAAGCCATAAACACACCAATGGAACTGTTGGACTTAGTTCAGTTTGATTCAATCACACTAGAGGACAAAATGCTATTTGTTGCGTTTGTTACTTTTCAGTGCTCTTTTTGAAGGTGTTAAAATACGTGTAAGGAAGCAACACATTTTATGTCAAACTCAGCTTTGGCGCAGACGACTTAATGCGTTTTGGCATGTTGACCCTTAGGTACTCATTCTATTGCACCTTTGTACAACACAGAATTGGTTTTTAAGGCTGTGCAATTATTATTTTATTTATCAAATGTTTGTAAAGTTAAGATACCAAACTGCTGAGGTCATCGGTCCCTAGACTTAAAAATTACTTAAACTAAGTTATGCTTAGAACAACACACACGTGCCCGAGGGAGGACTCGAATCTGGGGCGGCGAGTGACCGAGCAATGCGTGGCAAGGTGCCTCAGACCGCACGACCATTCCCACGCAGCTGCAATTGTTGTATTTCATCATAAGTATTCATATAGCACTGTCATACTGTAGTAATTATGTAAGGACAAAGAATACTTATAATGTGACTATAAACTCTTAGGTCAGCTGTCGATCGTGTATTATTAGTAGTCATCGATGCTGTTCGCGAATAAGAGCTGCGCTCACATCGTGCCAATACGGCGGAAAAAGTGCCCGCATACAGACTCGCGGGTCGATCTACAATACTCATCGATATTGGTACTTAATTCACCCATTATGAATGAAATACACAAGATAACTGAGATATTCTGCAAATTTATTGGTTTACGAACCGGTTTTTGGCTGTTACGCCATCATCAGGCAACCATTACAAATTTAAGTTTCAAAGATCTAGCTAGTGTTAGTTATATAACTTTCAAAGGAGACAAGTGTTTTGGTTTATAAATAACCTGCGGGAAATATTACAATTCAAATTGTGGTGTAAATTCCTGACATTGATAAATACGTGGCAATATAATAGATTATGACGTTATGCTAAGAAATATAGTGAAACAATAGAAATTGGCTGAAACATATTGATCAAAACGTATCTATCTTAAACAGGTCTAATGTCTAAACATAGAAGCGTTGTGAATATATGTTAAAATTTTTTAACTGGTTAAATTAAACTTGAAAAAATTATCTTAAACAGGTCCAATGTCTGGAACATGTAAGCATGTGACAAAGTTGAATGAAACATCTGTAAATATATGTTTAAAATGTTAACTGGTTAAATTAAACTATGGTTACTAGTGAAATACATGAAAGTGTATATCACATAAGCAATTAAAACAGTTGTGATTAGACACTAATTTTATAATTAGTAAAATAAGGCATTAAAATTTAACTGCTTACCACAACTGTTTTGGCTACTTATGTGATATAAACTTTAATGTCTTACTTTACTAGTAACCATAGTTTAATTTCACCAGTTAAAAAAATTTAACATATATTCACAACGCTTCCATGTTTTTAGACATTAGACCCGTTTAAGATACATACGTTTTGATCAATATTTTTGAGCCAATTTTTATTGTTTCACTTTATAGTTATCAGTATAACGTCATAATCTGTTATATTGTCACGTATTTATCAATGTCAGGAATTTACACCACAACTTGAATTGTAATATTTCCCGAAGGTTAGTTATAAACCAAACACTAGTCCACTTTGAAAGTTACATATCTAGCAAGTTAAGATCTTTGAAACTTAAACTTGTAATGTTTACCTGATGATGGAGTAACAGCCGAAAACCGGTTCGTAAACCAATAAATTTGCAGAACACCTCACAGTTACCTTGTGTATTTCATTCATAATGTATCAAATATTCTGTCAGGAACCGACGGAACAGTCATTGAATATAATTCACCCAGTTATAGTGGCTTCGGCCAGACAAATTAAGGGCTATTCCATCGGCTGCTCACTGCTCAAGCACCCCACTACCTCGCCTCTGATTGTAAACATCTATCGTGCAGCATAACATAAACACAATAGTTCACCTATCTAGTACCCTAATAGGTCCGAGCCTAAAAGAAAATCGTTTGCTAACTCCTTCGATGTCGCTACTGTCCACCTCTGTAACAAGCTTCGCCGGCCGCGGTGGCCGAGGTGACTGAGGCGCTCCAGTCACGGTCAGCACGGCCACTACGGTCGGGGGTTCGAATCCCCCCTCGGGCATGGATATTTGTGCCGTCCTAGTTCGTAAGTAGTTCATAAGTAGTTTGTAAGTTTAGGGACTGATGACCCCGTAGTTAAGTCCCATAAGCTTTACAAACATTTGAACATTTTTTTTGTAACAAGCTTCCCTGCTCTCTTGGCATTATTCAGTGGCCTGCTACGCTTACGTTGAAGCCCTTAATTCTGTCACCCTTACATAGCTTCCCCAAAATCAAGGTATTCGGGCACCTTTCCCTATGTCATATAGTATAGCCAATGCTCTTCTCTTCGTTATTAGTCGTTTCCTTCCCCCACGAGTCACTCCACCTCCTCTTTACCTGTCAATTGCCATTTTAACTCTTCCTTTCCTCTTCTACCCTTTGCTCCATGCCCACCTGTTGTTAGCACTCATAATTAAAATACCTACCTTATTTTAAACTGTTGCCATTATTTATAGGATACGAATATATAACTGCATGTACTATTTTTTCATCTGTGCTACTCAATGTCTTAATTTTCTAAATTTAGTGTGACTACTGTAACATAAGGACCGTAAAATTTGTAGAACGCCTTGTTAGAAGGCCTGAAGGTCCTAACCTTGTCACATTAAATAAATAAATGAATAAATAAGTAAGTAAATAAATATCAGTTCGTGTTAAAATGGCCAGAAGCGGATTGATGATCGTTTGGCATTCGTGGCCGTTCGACGCCAACTGTGGTCGTCTTCAGCCTGCCGGTGCAAGTCTTTTTTAGCAGTGCCACGTTGTCAACTTACGTGTGAATGAACACCAAGTCCCTGAACGGAGAAAATCTTCTACCCGACCGGAATCAAACCCGGCCCCCCTGTGTGTCAGCTTACCACACTGCCCACTAGAATACGGAGGCGGTTACCTCGAGCTAATGATCTACGAATCACAGTAGATGGATACCAAGAAATCACCCTATTGCATGCAGAGTAATTGAATACTGTAAGCTGAGATGTTCTGTTCCAATATGTAACATATATTATTTATCTAAATAAAATGAATTAAAAGTGCTCAAAATTTTTCCATTTAGCACAAAATTTGAAGAATATATATATTGCAAACTGTAGCCCCTTATCATTGTACGCAGAAAAAACTTGACAATCGAATTTGTACAGAATTTTATGCTCTTTTAAAAAGAATGTGGGCAAAGCACAATAAACTGAGACGTATTAAAAGCAGCGAAAAATGTACGTAATCTTGTAAATTTTATTACAAATTGTTATCGCAGATAAATTTCATTGGCGAAACTTAGTTTGCTAATTTATCCAATGAACTTAAAAAATAAATTGTATCCAGACTTTTGCAAAGTGAATCTATCTGACTGGACTACCTCCATTTCGTTCAGCTCAAGCTTGTCATAACTTTCTGGAAAACTAGCTATACCAAAACTTGCTACGCCAGGTCAATGATGAAAAATTCCCTACTTCGCGTGTTCATCCGCTGACATACGAGGAGCCTCATTTCGTCGTGCTGAGCTTGTAAACTATTCTCAAGGCTAGCGATCGAGCAAGCTGGCAGGGACGTGGAAAAACACGCGACCGCCGTCAAAGCAGTCCAGTGAGTTCTCGAAAGCGAGCAAATATTGACGTCGGCTAATATTTGGACTCGGAGCCAGGGGTCTCGCTGCAAGAGAGAATCTTTAAAAACTGGGCTAAAAATAATAACAGGGAGGGGTCTGGGTCCGATGAAATCGATTCCAATGTCTACCTCTCCACATGCAACGTGTCTCCATGTTTTTGTTTATCCGATACACAAAGCTCACACAGCCCTCAAGGAACGCAGGAATCAGGTCTATGAATATTTGAGGTAGGTCAGCACGAGCATGGAAGGATCCAGCAGAAAGGACGATGAAGTAAAAATGTCAAGTATGCGCACGCAAAACACTCTATTAGACGACCATATAACGTTGTATTTTCACCAACACTGAACATATGCAGAGTTTTGACTTCTGAGTTCACTTGCCTTTTAAGAGTAAAGTGTATGTTGTTGTGATAGCATCCGATTGTAGGTGGTGTGTATCTGAAGATGAACTAAGAGACAACAAGGTCGAATAGTCTCTAGACATCAATATTTTGAAGAACAACTCTTGTCAAAAATTCACATTTTTAGGAGAGTAAAGAAATACTTCAGATAGCTTAATACAGTCTTGTATTTAATTCATGTTGCTTCTTTGGAACGTACGTCTAGACCCTGTACTAATTCACATTTTAATATAGGTAACATATTTTAAGTACGGTGCAGTTCTCATTGACGTTGTCTGTTGCTGCTACGATTGTTTTTCTTTTTTCTTATAAAATGGAAAATGAAGTAATGGCTCGGTAGTTGCACCAATTATACATCATGGACCTCATAATACGTCAATGCGCATGCGCAGTGTTCACCGCACTCGAAAATTTTGAACTCCACACGGTACAATCGAAAGATTATTGACGTCACAGTCTCACTCGCACTGATTTACACGACGGCAGAAAAGCCGTCCACGCTTCTAGTAGTCGATTTTCGCAAGAAAGTGGATCGTGTAAAAGGGGCTTTACAGGGCAAAGAAATAAATTCATTGGCGAAGTTGATGCGAACGCCGAATTCCAGATGGAAACCCGGCGTTGGCCTGCTATTTATTTATTCTATACTCTTGCAGTTCATCTTCCTTCCTCTCCTCCTCCCTGCATCCATCTCTTCCATGTCTCTCTTCGTTTCCACTTCCCTCCCTCTCGACCCATTTCTTCCACTCCCCTTCCACCCTCCCGACTCATCAGTTCATCTCCCCCCCCCCCCTCATCAGCACCATCTAGGAAAACTCTTATATACCTTATAGTTACCTGGCATGTCATGACTGCGGAGAGCGATCTGTTTTTAATATGAATAAAAAATACACCTACTTCAGGTTACTGAGCCAAGATCGCCAATATCGAACTTTTTATTTGTCTTTGCCGATTTCGATGATATATATCCATCATCTTCAGATGGTTGCATTGGCTATAAAACATTCATTATGAAGAACATGTCAAATAAAGGGTTTCTCGTCAAAATATAAAATGAGTAAAAATGCATAGTCAACTTGTTAAAGTACACGTCGGTATGTCGTTCAGTCGATAAACATGCTGAAAGGGGACATTTCTAGTTTGGACTTTTCGCGCACTGCAACGATAGACCTAGAAGGTTTGTTAAGCCCTTTCTATACGAGACGTGCAACACGCAAAAGGAAGACGTTGACAGCTGCAGCACCCCTTGCTGCAGCACCCCTTACGAACTACAAAGAAGCGTTCAAACGGTACGCATTTGTTGAGTCGTCTGCTTCACACGTCACTTCGTTTGTTGTCAACTTACAGCAAATGAATCGCTGCGTTAACATCACTTTCCGAAACTGTATGATATGTTGTGATGATTTAAACATTTGTGTTTTAGACTGCCACTGTGAAACTGTATTTGTTTTCGTGCAGTTCATGCGTAACTACGTCGCTCACATGTGTTAACGTCCTTATTATAAAATGCAATTACATACTTCCAGCCCCTGTGGTTTGAGGCACCTATGTGTATGATGAACAAGCTCAGGTGTGTGTACATAGACCTTTCACTTCGATTAAGCTTCAAATAATGCTCACCAAAAATAAATATCTCATCTTTTCAAATCAAATGTTCAAATGTTTGTTAAGCTTATGGGACTTAACTACGGGGTCATCAGTCCCTAAACTTACAAACTACTTATGAACTACTTACGAACTAGGACGGCACAAATATCCATGCCCGAGGGGGGATTCGAACCCCCGACCGTAGTGGCCGTGCTGACCGTGACTGAAGCGCCTCAGTCACCTCGGCCACCGCGGCCGGCTCTCATCTTTTAACTACAGCATGTTTCAGGAAAAATAGCAAATATTTTAGAAGATGGTAATAAAGACGATTTGCAGTTAAAATTTCATGTAACGTGTGTCCAATTTTTATTGGCATGTACAACAAACTGATTTGGATATTTTGACTGATCTTTCGTCGGTTCTTGGCAGATCACCATATCGGCTTTTATTTAAATAACCGGTTTTCGGCGTAGTTTAAAGTCTCAGTATGTCCTAGTAAGCCGAAAACCGGGTAACTAAGTGGAAATGAACGTGTAGAACATGCACAAAATACTACTTTTAAGTAAGTGTGATGTACTGCCAGGAACCTACGGATAAATCAGCGAAAATTTCTTGATTTACATTTGCTCTAAGTTTGTTTGGATTTCATATTAAAAGCTATATCTCGGTATTCAATAAAAATTGGACAGAGGTTAAATTAAATTTTTAATGCAATTCCTCTATAATATCGCCTCCTAAAATACGACTGAGTCGAAAAACTACGTTCCTGTGAGAAGGAGACAAGTACATATTCTCAAACGAAGTGTGAAGTTACACATGGAATTTCAATACGTAGTAGCGACCTAATCAGAAAATTCAGCAGCTGTTGCGAGACTAAAAATATAGAAGATTTGCATCTTCCTGCCTTCCAGTGATTAACAATTCACAGCTGATGTAGGCGGCATACAAGTTATGGATAGTATTTATTCCGAACAGCCTTGTTGGAGGAAAATTGGGGGCTGGGGGACTATGTTGACCCAGCCAGTAAGCAACCGTCTTCATATGATCAATTTTGTTTCTGGATGTTCATTAGAAGTAACAAGTAAACCCCCACAGTAAAGGAATCGTGAAAGTAAGCAAGAGATCACTGGGAACAGAGCCTGGATCATCCGTGGAGGATTCTTTTAACCGGCGATGTTAACTTTTTCTGTCTCCTGATGACCACTGTAGAGAATTGTAGAGGCATGGAGGTATCTATGCACGTCTGAGGGATGTAGTCGTACGATTTCATCAGATAGGTGTTAGCAATGTCGTGGGATGTTGGCTGCATTTCTTCGCTGACTAGGATAATTCAAAACCTGTCACGTACGTCAGCCCATTTTCCAACTCTTCAGTCAATATTACGGTGATGTATTCATCATTCAAGGAGATAAGGCACATACACAAAATGCGCACTTCATGACCATCTTTTGCCAGACAGCGTGAATCAGTTGCGTGGGTTTACTTGTAGAATTTGATGACATCAGGCAAAGTGAGTTTGCCTTGAAATATATGATGCTTCTTGGCAGAATCCTTTGGCACACATATTCTCTCCTGCTTAGGGGAGACCGGGAAACGTTGGCCATATTCTTATTTTTATTTTTGTTAATATTAATTTATTCGACCTATTTAAATTAGGGAATTATTGTTAAATATTAGATAGGTCTTTACCGAATCTGGATGGCAGTTATTAAGCTTGAAAATATCAGTTTAAGTATTAGAAAAAAATTAATTAGTGGACGTATGTCAAGCGGTCCAATCTGCCCCTACCTCGGAGTAAGGTGGCCCAGAGGCCGGGGCACGTTGACCCATGTAGTCTTTTGGTAAGTATATCTAGGAAATCAAAATAAAACTAACAGTTATCAACAAATATACTTTAAAGTACATAATACCAAGTTGAATATTGAGTTAAATTCTTAACACTGAGGACTATGACAACAGGACAGGTAAGCTTATTACGATTTATAGTGTCTTAATACAAACCAGTCAACTTTAATCAATGTCCAGTTCCAAAGGATCAGCACAGTTTTAACACTCATAAAATAGTCCACGGTTTTGATTTTTCACGCAACTCTGACGAGCCCAACCCTTACAGTTCGTGAACTGAATTCCTGTGAGTCTTCCTCATCGTCATCATTATCATCGTCTTTCCTTTTTGAAAAGGGGCTTTTCTAGCCTGTGATCTAATTTTTCTTCAGTATTTATTTCAATTGCTTTGGACCAATGGGAAGGAATGAACTTCAGTTTCTGAGTTTCAAGTACCTGTGCAAACTGACATGAGGCCTGTCTGTACTTAGCACAGTACCTCCAGTACGATTTTCTTGGAATCCCAAAGTCTTCGCTACCAGTCTTCACAGTTCTTTCCTTTTCTTTTACTCCTAAAACTGCTCTTAGCATCGTATCTTCAGAAATCATTCTCGTTTCATTCTTTTATAATTTCGGATCATTTTTATGATACTACAATTAAAACAAAGGTTTCAACAAGAACCGTAAATCATGTTTTGAACACAAGGAAATGAAACAAATTATCACTTCTCAGATCACTGTTTAAGATTAAAATAAAATTTACTGGTTGGTGTTTATTCAACGCTTTTTATCTCGTGAATATGACGATCTTTTGACCTCTGAAACGTATCGAAATATGCTTAACTTCGACAATTATGTTAATAATTCAATAAACTCGAAGAATTATAAACGTTGTTATCATTTAAAGTAACAAACCTTTCATCGAGTTTAAAGAAGTACAGCTCCTATAGGACGTAACAGGCTGGCCATCGTGCCCCACCCTCTCTGGGCCAACCTGCCCCATTGCCATCTCAACAATAAACTATGTTCTTTAGAAAACTCAGTGAAGCAAGACTGTATGCCATAAATAAGTAATCCTTAAAGTACGACCTTTTATTATACTACTCGCCCAGTTGGGCCTAAAGCAAGCAAAACTTAAATAACACACATTA
Organism: Locusta migratoria; assembly: GCA_026315105.1. Lineage (NCBI taxonomy): Eukaryota > Metazoa > Arthropoda > Insecta > Orthoptera > Acrididae > Locusta > Locusta migratoria. Next base: position 369,435,165 of record CM048744.1, read on the forward strand.
ACCGACGAGAAGAATTTTGCTGAAACACGTACAGAAACAGTTAAGGGCTACAGCTTGCCCAAAACTTTGCCGCCTGCGATATTGGCCCTATATAAGGAGACGATCTAGCGTCTATTTTATGAACTAATTCGACTGGGCCATCCTTCCCCCATGGCCAACGTGCCCCGGTCTCCCATAATCAAGGTAGACACATTTTGGGATCATTCGCACTGAAAGTAAGTAAGAGACCTGTAGAATACAAAGGCAGCTCCTGAGGTCGGTGACGGCGCATGCATGAAGCGGACTAATAGCCAGAAGCAGACTCGAGAGTGCAGCCAAGTCGTCGTAAGCGCGCGTAAAGAGGCCAGGGGGCACCAAGACGATGCAATTAGTACTGAGTTTTGCCGCTATTGTTGGCTATAAACGCTGGTACACACTTCGGCTTTGCATCAAAGAGGCTCTCGATGTGTTGTTCAAGTGTCATACTGCAAAAGTTGACCTGTTATGGCAGAGAGGAGTGTATCCCGGTACGGCGCGGTCGGAGAAAAAAGTAGATACATAGTTTGATAAAAGTGAGTGGAGTGTTGTATAATTTATTTGTCCCTAACAGTTTCTCTCACACTTTGAAATTTAAATCAAATGTTTGTAATTCTATCGAACCAAACTGCGTGGTCATCAGTCCGTAGATTACAAACTACTAACTAACGCTAAGGAAACTAACCTAAGGACAACACACACACCCATGCCCCAGGGAGGACTCGAACCTCCACGGCGAGCAACCGCGCGCTCCGCAGCGAGACGCTTTAGACCGCTCGGCTACTCCACCGCGGCCTCACACTTTGCCTTGGACGTGTTACCACCTCACGCGTTCCAATGTCGCGAGGTTTAATTACGTAGCAGTGCGTGCAGTTAAGGATTCTGTTCACTAACGTGGCTTCTTCTTTCCCGTCGTTGTCCCTAGGCAGAAGCGGCGCACAGGGCGTTGATCCATCTAGCTTGATGTGCTGTGGAACTTTTGAAACTGTGGCTATTTTTCAAATAAGAATGAATGTCAGTTGTTTCATAATATTTATTTCTTAGTCGTGAAACAACAAGCGACATACGTAATACTGTCCATGATCTTCATACACTTGAATTGTAATTACAGTAGTTGAAAAAACACAGTTTGAACTGCCTGACAGGCTAGTTTAAGAGCGCGACTGTCACAGCTGTTCACGCGAGAGCCGTCTGTGCTGGGGACTGCCTGCACCTGCGCAGTGCTGGTCCCCTGTGCCTTCAATTTTGGCGCGAAGCACACTTTCTAGCACTTCTTCATTCAACTGTTTCTATTGACTAGAGCGTAATTGCATAAACAAAACACTCCATAATAAAGCTTCATGTAAACACATTAATTATACAAAATCAAGTTAACTTCTATACAATAGTTTACCTAATTATAATTTATAATTAATCATTGACGGGATCTTATACAGAAAGTTGAAAGTAACTGTGAAGTTATCTGGGCACGCATAACAGGTCTAAAAGAAGTAAAGTTAATAGTTGGGTGTTTTTACCGGCCCCCCAGTGCTGCTGTAGCAGTTTTAGAATCATTCAAGGACAGTCTACACCAGGTAGTGCATAGGTATCCGGGCCATGCAATATTAGTCGGAGGTGACTTCAATCTTAAGAGTATAGATTGGCACCTCGCTAGTTACATTTCAGGCGGTACAGACAAGCAGTCTTGCGAGCTACTTTTGGACACATTCTCCGAAAACTGTCTTGAGCAGTTAAACCGGCAACCCACGCGCAATGGAAATGTTCTAGACCTTATAGCCACAAACAGGCCTGACCTTATTAACGATGTCTTTGTAGAGACAGGAATTAGTGATCATGACATCGTCATAGCGTCGATGGTGACCAAAGTTCATAAACCAGTCAAGAAGGCTAGGAGCGTGTTTTTGTTGGGAAAAGCCGGCAAGCAAATGTTACGATTGCACTTAGAAAATGAATGGGCATCGTTTAATTCTGGGACTATGGATGTAGAGGAATTGTGGACTAAATTTAAATGCATTGTTAATGAAGGGTTAGAGAAATATGTGCCAGTAAAGACGATTAAGGATGGAAAATATCCACCGTGGTATAATAATAATGTTAGAAAGCTGCTGAGAAAGCAAAGGCTGTTGCACTCTCGATTCAAAAAAGAACACGCAAATGGTGACAGGCAAAAGTTAGTAGAGATTCGTGCGTCTATAAAAAGATCGATGCGTGAAGCATACAATAATTATCACAGCCATACCTTAGCAAAAGATCTTTCCGAGAACCCGAAAAAATTCTGGTCCTATGTAAAATCGATAAGCGGGTCAAAGCCCACTGTCCAGTCACTAGTTGATCATTCCGGGGCAGTAATAGAAGAAAGCAAACGGAAAGCTGAAGTTCTAAATTTAACCTTTAAGAAATCTTTCACGCAGGAGGACCGCACAAATATACCATCATTTGATCAACGTACTAATTCCGAAATGGGGGACATAGCAATAGGTATTTCCGGTGTAGAGAAGCAGCTGAGAGAGCTAAATACGAAAAAGTCTGCTGGTCCGGATGGAATACCAGTTCGGTTTTACAAAGACTATTCTGCGACATTGGCCCCCTACTTAGCTTGCATTTACAGCACAAATCTTTTCCCACCTATTCCACCTTTGACGTGATCTACTACCTACGAAATTTCGTAGTATGTCAATACCTATGGTTATGAACCAGCCATATTACACCGGACACGTCGTTCTCCAAGACCAAGACAACTCCGCGCCACGTGTGCTCGCGCGTTATCTTGTTGCAATGTGACCGTCGTCAACCTCCGAAGATATCCGAGGACGACAAGTCTTTCAACACGGTGTCTCCAAATTCGAAAGGTGTAGGCAGAATCGGGATTGGAACGACTTTTTTTTATTTAATTTTTTTACCGACGATTTCCGATTCTAGTTACATGAGTGCAATGGTCAGATTAGAACTTAGAGACACCGTGGTGAGATGCAGCTGTATTGTTGCCTTATGCATCGCCTTACTGTGCTACAGCTGCGTTATACTTTTGGGTATATAGAACGTATTGGTGGTACACTAACAGGCAACGTTACATTTGGGAATTGTGGGGGGGCCTGTTGTCCCCCTATGTCATCGGAGTTAAGACGGCGGCCTCATTCCAGCAGGATTATGCACGACCACTTGTGTTCAGGATGGGTAGTATGCAGGTAGTGCAATGCAACAACAACGCGGCATTGAGAGCCATAAGAAGAATGGCAGCGGAGGTGTCTGCAGCTATTGGAGTGTCCCAAAGTGAAATTTCCAGTACCTGGACGCAATTTCAGACAACAAGAACCGTTAAACAAGAGAAGGCCAAGGTCGCCCACGGGTAACATCATCAAGATATGACCTTCATCTCTCGTTAACATGCTGTCAACAAAGGAGACTGAATGCAACTCAGCTGCAACGCATCCTCTAGGTAGCAACAGGACCCGCAATATCAACACAATGAGTTCGAAACCGCCTTTAGCAATGAGATCTCTACGCACTGTAATAATTTCGTGTGGATCTGGTGGAAGTCTTTCAATTGGACGCTGCTTCGGCGACTTGCGTGTCCCTAACCTAAACCCAGTTATTCAACCGGGGAAAGGGGACCTACAGCTTAACGTGGAATCCGAACCACGTGTCGTTTCTGGCGACTCCTCACATCGTTGAGAGGTGAGGATGGGTTAAAGTTCAGACTGATAAAATATCCTAGGTCCGACCGGGTTTCGAACCCGCGACCCTTCGGTTTCCGGTCGAGCGGTTTACCCCAAGACCATCGGGCCCGACTCTAGGCAGGGAGGCCTATGGTGTGTGTAGCATTAAAACCACTACATCACTTAGCCCGCAAAACATCAGGATTGTAGTCGTAACGAATGGCGCGTCAAGAGTTTTTCTTCAGCCGTACAATCTTCGTTCTCAAATCTGGAGAGAACGTAGAGCTCGGAAAAATCCTGCTTATGTGCAGGAAACATCATATCATGGTGGTGGATGAGTGCTTTGGACAGAGTCAGTATTGACAGACGTTCGTACCTCTACGTCGTTCAGAATGGCGCTTTGATTGCTCAGAGGTATAGAGACGAGATCCTTCGATAATTCCTTGTCCCCTATACTTGTGCCATACGAGATGGGTTCCTTCCGGTGGACGATAACACACGTCCCCACAGAGCTGCACTGGTGGACAACATCCTTGAAGCTGATGGAATTGAACGAATGGAGTGACCAGCTTGTCCACCAGACTCAAACCCGATTACGCATGTGTGGGATGCACTTGGCAGATGCATTGCAGCCAGACTAGCGCCTCCCACAACGGTTGCAGAGGTATTTCACTCGTGGAGGAGTGGCCAAATATCCCTCAACCTCATACTGTCCATGCCACGCAGGTGTGCAACTGTACTGGCTATCAAAGATGGTCACCATATTAGATAATAACTTTATCACTATTATGGTAGCTCCACTGTGCCTCGCTCTAAGTAAACGCCCTGTAAACCTCAAGTAAAGAGCTGAGACAGCAAAAATATCGTACTGTATGTCACACAAATTAGAATTCTAACGAATATCTAAATAAAATACGTTACCATATGTATATTGTGTATGATATCTCTGCTAATCCCCTAATTGTGTAGAAACCTGCGACCTTGCACTCAGAGGTTCCTTGCGAGAATTGCACGATAACACGGCGGTGCCAGGTTGGAATCGAATTGGGTCGAGAGGACTTCGACAGCAGCTTAGTGACGTATGAAGCACAGTGAACGGCCTTGGAGGAATGAATGCCGTCAGACGGCAAGTAAGGAGCTCACGAAGGGGCCTGACGGCCGCTGAATTGTTGATGGCAGCCCTTTGCTGCCCGGCGGCGTCGACGTCAGCGTCGTGGGCTCCGGCGGCGCGGCGCGCTTTAGCCGCAGACGGAGCGGGGACGGGGCTGTCGCCAGGAGAACTCTCTCGACTGCAGGGCTCTATGCGTCGCTAGTATTTTTCAAGTGTTGGCATCGGTGGTGACGTCAGCGACACCCATGGCGTCCGAAGAATGAGAGGTGAGGAGTATACGGCTTGCTATTCCTTAATTCCTCTCTGTAGATTGGTCACAAGCAACAGGCGCCTTCTGCTTGATCACATTTCTTGTAAGTCTCTGAAACTGACATTCAGTTAGCCGGCCGCGGTGGCCGAGGGGACTGAGGCGCTTCAGTCACGGTCTGCACGGCCTCTACGGTCGGGGGTTCGAATCCCCCCTCGGGCATGGATATTTGTGCCGTCCTTAGTTGTAGCTAGTTCATAAGTAGTTTGTAAGTTTAGGGACTGATAACCCCGTAGTTAAGTCCCATAAGCTATACAAACATTTGACATTCAGTTAGCCTTTTTTCTGAAAGAATCACATAATATCAAGCTACAGCATTCTGAATGATACATCAAACTATTGAAATAAATTTTATATTTCCTCGAATATAGCTGACCAATCATCATCTGGTAATTCAGCTTCATAGTTCGCTTTTTCAGTGTAATGTTGAACTTTAATGATATAAGGTAGTATTCTTTCTCAACACGTTTCTTCACTTTTACATACGTCAACATTAGTTTTCCCCTAGTAAAGTTGGTCGATGACTTGCCTATGCTCTATGGAAGCGCCATCGGTTTAGGACAATCTATGCGGCCAACTTCCATGACGGTAGAGGTTCTAATTTGCCTTCAATCAAATCAGTAGTTTCTAAAAGTGTGTAAATATAACAAACAGTGCTCGTCGACGCTAGCGGTCGCAGAACACTGGAGATAACAGATCCACAGTGACTACTTCACCTATGTCCACAAAAATTCTTGTACTTAACCGCTGTCTCTGACAAGTCATTGGAAATTACTCTGTGTAGGGAGTCGAATGATCATACGCGAAACTCATTTATTTAAGATAAGCATAAGTCTGAAGTCCAAACATATATATCGTTATCACTGTTCTAGAATTAATTCTGATTAAAAATAATATCTCAATTTTTTCCGTGCTAGAACTCATTCCCTCTCATTTTATGATAGTGGTCGTTTCTCACGTAGGTGGAAATCAAAATATTTGAGCACTCGTACTGAGAAGTTAATATCTGAAATTTCATGGAAAAATGTCGCCGCAGTTAAAACTTTAATAACTGCTTTCCCTTCTTGCATATCACTGGCGTAGCACTGTTTGTCTCTTTAGTAGATTCCTTGCATTTTCTTCCAATAAACATACGAAATGTTCAAATGTTTGTAAATCTATGGGACTTAACTACTCTGGTCATCAGCCCTAGGCTTACAAACTACTTTAACTTATGCTAAGGACAAGAAATACACCCATGGCCGAGGGAGGACTCGAACCTCCGACGGCGAGCAGCGGTGCGCTCCACATCTAGGCGCCTTGGAACGCTCGGCCACTGCACGGCGGAAATAAAATAACGTCTTTCGTTTCTTAAGTTGCTCGTGATTCCAGTAGAATCGGAAATCTTAAAGACATATTTGCGTCATTTATCGTGCAACAGAAAATTTTGTTTTGGACTCATATGGAGGACTTGACACCAAATTTTATCGACGTAATCGTAGGCCGTCAGAGACCATAACCTCCCTTTTTCAAATGTTTCGGATAAAAAATACGGTAGCAATACCAAAAAAATGCAGTTTGTAATATAATTGTAATTGCAAACGAACAGTTCATCTGACACGAAAATTGAATAACCTAATTGGTAGAGGGGAAAATTCTCTACAACTTTGCTCTATTATTTTTTTTTCATATCTTCCATCGTTGGATAGATATTTGCAAAAATAATGGCGATTTGACGATGTCTGTCTGTCTGTCTGTAACTTGTTCACACTTTTTAGGTCGAACCGTTCAACCGATCGGCGCCAAACTGTACAGTCATAATTGTTGGCTACCAGAGACCAGAACCTCGCTTTTGGAAATATTTCGGACAAGAAATACGTTAGTAATACCAAAAAAAGTTTGTAATGTAATTTTAATTGCAAATAAACCGTTCATCTGACGCAAAAATTAAATAACTGAATTTGTAGAGGAGAAAATTCTCTACAACTTTGTTCCCTTATGTTTTTTTCATATCTCGTATCGTTTGGGAGATATTTGCAAAAATAACGGAGATTTGACACCCTCCATTGAATTAACGAAAACCAGCCGTTCGGAGATGTCACGTGACATTCGTCGCCCAGAACTATCTCTGGCATAGGCCATCATGCGTTGCGTATTTGATGATTTTTTTATTGTAACTTACACATTGTCATTTCAAAGCAATGGCGCACTGAAGAATTAACAAACACACATGGTACTTCTTACGATAAATGATAATCTAGTGTCTACAAATGCCATATTAACATCAATTAACAACGGCCGTCAATAATATGAGATTAAAGGGCCCGATTTTTGATTGATAGCCTTAGCGTAGTGGGCAAGGCGTTGGGCTGTGACGCTGAAGACTGGTGGTTCGCAACCCACCACTACCTAATTTTTTGCCCTAAAAGGATTTCAGACACACTTATTAATAATTTTTTTACTATTTAGATTATTATTTTGGTCCAAAATGTTTGCAAAAACTAATAAAACTACAAATCTAAAGTGGGCCGTAAAACACGTCAGTGCGATTTTTTTAGTACCGTGTCTCAATTTTTTTTTTTTTTCAGTTTTGTGTTTTCATTCTTACGACTTTACCAGACAATAAACAAACAATCTAATAGAGCTGCTCAGATTGTCTTTCGACTCGTTAATATAAAGAACAGCGGAAGGCTACAGGCTAGGTATCACTTAATTTTCACTTGTTGACATCTTCTTATTACTGTATATAGTGACCTTTTTGACAGAAATTTAATTGCAAACCGAGTCAATTGCCCAAAGGCACGCAATTTGATTACAAGCGGTCTGTGAGAAAAAAGCGTTAAAAGCCTTCTGTAAATCTAGAAATACACAATCAGTTTAAGACCCCTTGTCAATAGCAATCATTACTTCGTTTGAATAAATTACCGGCTGTGAAAATAAGGATTGTATGTTCTGATTCCGTGCCGGTTATATGTATTTCGTAATTTTCAGACTATGTTACAAACTTCTACTGCACATCGATATCAGTGATGAAGCTCTGTAATACAATGCATTACTTCAGTCTCCTTTCATGTGTGTTGGTAGGCCTATTAATAATTTTATGTGGCTCAACTGTCGTGTGCACGTCGTCACTTCTGGGACTGCGTGACCTTAATTTATCACAATTAACCAACTGGGGAAAGAGACATCACCGATTGACGTAGAATCTGATCCACATGACATTATCATCTAACTTAAGTTGTTTGGTAACCTGGAGGTTACCAACTTCTTAATTAATGATTTTGGCAGACGTTCTTGATTCGAAGTCTGGATTATTAATTGTGAGGGAAATTCGAAAAACTGTGTTGAGTAAATCATCTTTAGCAAAACTGTTATCTGTAACCAGGCAGTGAAGTTATTTATTGCCTCCTGCTTTTATTACTTCAATTTACCAAATGTGAGTTAAATATGGCAACTTAAATTAGAAATGAGTAGTACGGTATTAATCAAAAGTGAAAACGATTAGAGAAAAGATTCTCATCACATCAAGATAAGAAAAAAGTACTAATTCAAATGGGGTAGAAAGGATTTCCTAAGGAAATCCAATTTTCACCTAAAGTGAAACCATACAACACAGAAAAACAGGGTGGTTGGAACCGAAATTTATTCTATTCGTCTTTGGAATAAGAGCATTGCGTCTTCATAACTGCGTCATATCACCCTGTAAATTAGTCTGAACGAATCGTGGCGTAGGTACACTACATACGACGAATAATCTTTACTGTGTAATTTAATAAATAGACACACTTTCACATGCTGGCTTTTTCCCCTGTGAGACGTGTTCCCAAAATCAAACTAAAACTAGTTGCTGTCTCTCTTTTAGGTTTCCAGTAGATATGCCTTATCTGCAACATAAATGACTGAACTCTAAATTCCCAATTAGGACTCACATCTCCCCGTACTTTGTGAACTTATCTGGAATTTGCTAAAACTACCGCGCCTACACTGGCTCTACTCAAGAAACAAAAAGTATAAAAAAACTGCAAATTATCTTGAAACGAAATAGGTTTTGTTTATCGGAATTCAATTCTCTCCGCTTGCAAAAACATAGTGATGATAAACTACATTTTTGTTAGAGCTTTTTATAAAATGTTTAATAAATTCGTCAAGAGCTTTTAGATATTTTTGGAAACACCGTTGAACGATGATATTTCTTTAATGTAAGTGACGAACCGTAAGTCCATTAACATATGAAAATTCCATACTTCACGGTTATTGTACACAGAGATAAAAATTGACACATGCTTAGACTGGCAGGGAGCTTTATTGCAACACAAAATGGCTTTTATGTTATATAAAACCAATAATTAACATAACAATTCATTTTTAGCAAAGGCGACATTTTGTGTTTCACATACTCATCAACAAAAGTCGCTTGTGTAGAAAGCCATTGGCATTCTTATTCATAGCTACCAAGTTTCATTCAACTGGACCACCGATATGCAGCATGGAGGGCAATCAGACACGTTTTAATTGCAGTATTAAACAATAGCAGTATAGTATAAAAATGATTCTACCCAAAATTTCTAAGTATTTCTCTGCGAAACAATGAGAAACACATCTTACGCCGCGGCGGAGTGGCCAAGCGCATTGATGTGCTATGCTCCGATGTGCGAGGCCGTTCCCCATCGGGGGTTCGAATCCTCCCCCTTCACAGGGCATGGATGTTTGTGTCGTCTTTAGTATAAGGTAGTTCATAAGTAGTTTGTAAGTTTAGTGACTGATGACCCCGCAGTTAAGTCCCTTAAGCTTAACAAACGTTTGAACGTTTGATTTTTGAACACACCTAACACATTAATGTCCATCGTCACTTTCAGTGCAGTCCTCTCTTGCTTGAATGCATCACTTACAGAGATTTTTCCACTGTTAGATGCAGTCTACAAGTCTGACTGTATCGTGTTCGAAATTAGCTCTGACTGGCTTGAATGTCTTCTGCGTAGTCAAAACGCCGACATTTCAACTCGTTCAGAGACGGTGATATCTTCCACTTCGAAGAATAATTCTTTTTTTTTTTTTTTTTTTTAAATCGTAACTGCACACCAATGATTCATTGTTTGATCTGCGGCTATGATTATCGCCTGAACAGAAAATCTGGTCATCCCAAACTGTTTCTTTGCAGTTCAGTGCTCGATAGTATGTTAGCGTTCTGAGGCCGACGAAAGAATTTCGCTGTAATTCGTTTGACGCTCATCATCTAGAGCACGTGGGTTGCCCAGAAAGTAATTGTAACCTAGTGGATGTTGATGGAAGAAACTGCAATTGCAGTCTCTCTCTCTCTTTACGAGCCTGAATTAATATAAGACTAGAGGACCCGTGCGAATACTTCGCACTGTTAGTGGAATGACAAAAAAGTTGGCAAAAAATGGAAGTAAAGTTGAATGTTCACGCATAGCTTTCTTCAGAATCAATCAATTCAGGTGTTCAAAAGCGCAAATGAAAGAGCTTGATCCGCTGAGTGTTGTTAGGTCAAAAAGCACTGCGTACCTTAATTAGAACCGAAGATATCGTAATAATAACCGATTAAAATATTCAATGCAAGGACAGAAGGATGGCGCGTTTGAATAAAAGTAAAGGGTGGAGAGACATAAGTTAATTCTGATACTTGATGACAAATCTGCGAATGAATACCTTTAGTTTGAAGCAAAAATGAAGGAAATCGGTTAGATAGGATGACCTAACCGATTGACTTTAGTTTACAGCTAGGACATCCCCATAAGAAATATACGAAAGCAAATCGCATTTGAGTATAGAAAAAGAAAGGCGAGAGTTATGTAAACTCTGATACTTGATGACAAATCTGTGGATGAATACATTTCGTTTGAAACGAAAATGAAGGAAATCGGCCGGGTAGTTCGGTCTCGCCGACTGACTTTAGTTTTCGTAGATTCTTTTAATATATAAGATTGAGTACTCAACTTTCGAGAAGCACCGACTAGCATTGCTCCTTGACAGATCACCAACATGCGGATCTTCTGTCCCAAGCGATTAGATTTCGTTTCTTCAACAGGTGTTTCGTTGCCTAGTAGATGAGTAATTTGAGAAAATGGGACTGTAAGAAAAGCTACAGACAATGAAAGTCGCGAGAATCGGTTGAAAAATACTTTGAGAATAAAACATATACCGCAAGTCACAAGTTTTCATGAACAATTGCTCACTGAATATAGCCGCTGAGCGAGAAATAGACATGCTGTAGGACATGTCGGCAAGACACATTAAGAAAAAAAGATCAGTTCTCAGAGAGAGCTCGTAGACGAAATAGAACTAGCCATGAGTTATGCTAACGATGACAGGGGTCGTACGAAGGTAACTATCGCGCTACATACCGTTTTGTAGGACCCTAATCTCACAGTGTAAATGGAGCGATAGCACCGTCTCAAACGCAACCGTCGCAATAGCGGAACACATCGAAGCACGATACATCACGATTCCGTCGTGGATGGCTAAGACAGTCTGCTTCCGAGGTAATGGGAAGCATGTGATAATAACGAAAACTGAAGCACGCCGTCCTCGCGATGTTGACTCCTCAAGAAGCTGCAACGGAATGGCGCTGGAGAGCTGCAGTTACTGAAAGACACGCCGAACGGACTGCTGTGCACTTCCATATATGCGAATATTTCCCTGTAGCGAGCCTGACAGAGGGAGGGTGGGTAGGCGGTGCTGCTGTTCCTGGCCGCCGGCAACGGTCGCCTTCCTGCCTTGAGACCGGGTGTCCTGGACTATCGCGAATCCCCAAACCGCGGACAACTGGTCCCTGTCCTTCCAACGAACTAGATTCCGCCATCTTGGGCGTTGCCCATATCAATTAAATGGGGAACGCAAAAATTATATTGCGCTCTCCAACTGATGTTCCTCTATGTAAACAATATATTGGTAGTGTCTGTGGACCAGGGAAAATTAATGTAATAGTAATAATGACGCAATGAAGTTTCAAGGATTACTAATTAATTGATTAATCCATGTTTGTTATCAGTTTGCTCCGAATTTAATTTGGAATTAGACTCTGAGCTCAGAAATGAAGTACTACTGTTACAGCTCTGTCTTTCTTTGAGGACTGGTGTGGTCAGATGATGTGGTCGCGCCACGTGTCTTTCATGCTTCACCAATTTACAGCGTTACATAATGCACCATTTTTCTCCGATATTTTTTCATTGCACATAATGGGAATTACTCACATTACTCACACGAAACAATGATACTTCATCTACACTATTTTTCCACATAATCTCGGTCGCTACCTATGGCCTCCCTTCAGCACTAAACAAGGGCGTGTATGTCCTATCGGTAGTGATTGTTGTTCTAGTCACGGAGCCATTTCTTCACTGCGTGAATCATCCCCACGACGTCCGCAAGATGCCTTCCACGAATAGCACCCTTTAATGGCCCACACAACTGGAAGTGGAATGACGTCATCAGATCACTGCAACTCGTCATGAGTGACAGCCGTGGATGGCCTCCCCGACCGCTGCAAATCTGGGAGCTCCGACAAACCGCCTTGTGGTGTCGTCAGCCTGTCGTCAGCCTCTGATCCCAGAGATTGACTGTACTTCTCTCGACAGAAGATGCTCCACACTTTGCACAAACGTTTTTGAGTATTTCCCACAGTTTCTTTCTTTGCAGTGACCGATTCAGTGATGGTACGTTGTTTGTAAGGTGCATCACTTAAACATGCCAATTCGAAGCACAAGGTCTGCTGAGAAAAAAATGGGGTGTGTTACTTTCTGGGCAACCCCTGTGCTTTGACTTGCCTCATATGAAATTCTTTCAGACCTCTTACGTTGTCCTACCGCATTAGTTCCTGGAGTTGTGTATGATGACAACCTGTCTCTCTTTGGCCCTTTCCCGCACACGCAGGGTCGGCACTGAATTAAACGCGGATTTGGTATGTGTTAGTATTTACAGGGTAGCTGAATGCCCTTCCTGCCGTCACCCCATGCCCCCCAGGAGGAAATGTGTACCCCAAATGCCTGCGTATAGTTTTATATTTGTGTGGAAGTGTAAAGTGTTATGAAATGTCTGTGTATCGTGTACCTGAGGCGGGACTTGGAGACCAGCCCGATATTCACCTAGGGGGATGTGGAACATCGCCTAAAAACCACATCCAGGCTGGCCGGCACTCCGACCCCTTTCGTTAATCCGCCGGGGGCCGGTACGCCTCCCCGTCTCAGAAAGCGGTGCGTTAGACCACACGACTAACCGAGCGGGTCCTGCACAGACACCCTGGAACTCAATGCGCTTGGCCACTCCCCCGCGGCACCGAACTTTATCCCAGAGACTGTGGAATATGTAAAAGTAGTTTATGGAAAATAAGTCTGCGGTTTTTTAATAAAATGCCAGGAGTTGAGCAAAATCTGTTTTTCTTAATTAAAACGAGGAACACGAAAGCAGATTACATTGGCGAGAGTGGTGCACTTCTTTTCCTACCTTAATAGAATAATTTGTAAGTGGGTAATTAATGTTACCTTTTTACTGGCAAACCTGTCTCACAATAGACTATTATTGCTTGAGGCGTTTGATGTCCCTGCTGAATCGGCCTGTACAAATTAAATGTTCATTTAATTAAAGTCGAAGATTTCAAGCTCTAGTCAAGACAGTTTACTGAAACTGCATTTCATATCAAGGGCGCGCCAATGCAGCCATTCCTACTCGTTCTAAACCAGACACGAACGTATTCAATTTTTACCTACCTCCTTATTACGCCTGTATTGTGCCGAAAACTTCTTCTGCGTCTTGCTTGAAGTCAAGGTGACTTAACAGGAGAAGCAGCAACAATTGAGCACCCTCAACTGTTCAAATGTTTGTATAGCTTATGGGAACTACGGGGTCATCAAACTTACAAACTACTTATGAACTAGCTAACACTAAGGACGGCACAAATATCCATGCCCGAGGGGGATTCGAACCTCCAACCGTAGTGGCCGTGCAGACCGTGACTGGAGCGCCTCAGTCCCCTCGACCACCGTGGCCGGCTTGAGCACCCTCTTTTGAAATAAAAATTAACAGTGAAATATACGTTCAACATCTAAGCCTTACACCGTTTGTACACAGATTTATGTCTTTCAGGCACTGCGTGTCGATGCTTAATTTTTAACTGTAATCTTATTGGAATAGTTGAAATATTTTTTGTACAAGACGCTCTGAAAAGTTCAGTGAATGGTCTCAAGAAATACAGTACACACAATACCTTTACTAGCGCTCAAAGTAATCACCACTGGCTACAATACACTTCTGACATTGGTTGTACAGCTGTTGGAAACGGTCAGCAAACGCTTCTTGTGGAATGGCTCGAGTTACTGAGGTCACGCGTTGTTGGGTCTGCGAAATCATTCACACACACACTTTTTACTCACTTCTTCAACACCATAAACTTTCACTAACGTCCCATTTGCCTAATTTGAAACAAAACTTAGTGTCAACGTGCTACTACATTTTGCCCTCCCTCCACGTTGCGATGACACGAGTTCTCACACTGACCCTGTTTGCTGGGAAGCAGCGTGAACCACCACTTCACTGCAGTGCTTTAGGGGGCGCTTGTTGACATTTCCCTCAATGTGTATGCGCGGGTACCTCATCGTCGCCAGCGCGGTTTGCAAAATATGGGACCATTCACCGAACTTTTCAGGAGCACCTTGTACGATTCATTTTAAAGTATAAGTTTGAATCATCGCCAGAACCATCTCTCGAGCTGGCTGAAGTTATCATCTGTAGTGGAGGTTGACGGCCGCCCCGCTCCCGCTTCATTCGAGACACTTTTTAACTTCTCAATCCACAAAAACACAGTTTTACTTGATAGTGCACATCTCCCATGAAGTGATGATAGTCTGCGATGAATGTTTGCCACTATCACACCCTCCGAGCAGAGGAATCGGAATACCACTCGAATTCCTCATTGGTGCACACCTCCAATGGAGCTGCCACGGTATATCTGCAACAGAAGGAAGAACAGTGCCGGACATATGACAAAACTGTCGCATCATTACCACAACGTTATAACAAGGACATTGGCGAGGACAGAAGAAAGTGCGCGATGTAACGAACGTTATGGAAAAAATGTAGACAATTTTTGGTTTGTCCTCGTATGTACTACTGATTGTTTGGGTGCAATATTCACATTCTCGTACGTTTTGAGTAGCACCTCGCATATTAGATTACCTAGAGTGTAGTACGCTCGTACAACCTCATTTGAACTAAATATTGATTCTTTAGGGATACAGGGTACTTATAATTGGTGGAAAACTCGAAATTTTTTTATGGCTTTATTAAAGTCTATAGTCTTTCCTGACTATATTGATACATACATTAGAGGGTTTCAAATGAAAAATGACATATATATAACAAATTTTAAAGTTACGGTCATGTGTACCGCCTCACCCCCTTTACCAAAAAACAAAAGAAAGTGGTCAAATATACCATCATATTCATTCTCATCCTGATCCTGTTATGAATGAAATAATACCAATTTTCAGAGATCTGAGTGACCCTGTTTTGCTTAGTAAATTTCTTCATGGGGCACATAGAATACAAATTAAAGTTTCAACCATTGTATATGGGAAAAAATAATCCAAGAATGTTTTTTAGGACAAAATACATTGAAATTTGGTGTACTAGATGCAGTGATATGTTTCAATGATGGAGTGTTAGGAAGGATGGAAGTCCTGAGAAATTTAGGCATAAAATGTGGCTCCAATGTGGAAGATTAATTGCTTGCTTGTGACAGACAACGGATGCATGAAACTAAAAGATTCGCTTTTCAAGTTACTAAATAAGCAAAAAGTGCTAAAAGGAATGCTAAGAGGAAGCTTGAAGATCATGAAAAGCTGCAGGATGAATACTATGCTTCAGGAAAGTTCTGAGGCACAGATTAATTGCACTCATATCTTCATTCGCAATTTCCCGAAAGTTGTATTTTAGGCAAATATCAAGCATTGCTCTATTTTTTTGTAACTTGCAATAGTCCTTACTTATGTTGTATACCTAAAATTTATTGCAGAATCAACTAAAGTCTAGAAAAAATTACTTTTTTATTAGGAGAAATAATATAAAAATTAAAATGTCAGATTTTATATTTTTACCCTTGTAATATACATAATAAGTGAAATTAAATAGTTATAGAAGATGAGCCATCATGTCACACATATCTGGTAAAAATTTGGTCACCTTCAAATGTATAACATAGGATTAAATGGTACCTCAATTTGAGAATGCATTTGGGACAAAAAAATTGCATCAATTTCTTTGTAATTTATAATGACCCTAAGTAGGTTCAAGAATTTTCAGAGTAGTTCTAACTTGTTTGAAAAGTGCATTACCTGATATCAACGAAAAATCTGTATATATAACTTCTATATATATAAAAATGAATTGCTGTTCGTTAGTCTCGCTAAAACTCGAGAACGGCTGAACTAATTTGGCTAATTTTAGTCTTGAAATATTCGTGTAAACCCAGGGAAGGTTTAAAATGTGGAAAAGTTGTCCACAAAATAAGAAAATCGAAAAAAACTAAAAAAGCTTTTTCCAGTGAACTAGCAACACCGTTCGTCAATTTGCGATAAAATTGTGTACATTTCATGTTGAAAGCAAGAGGAAGGTTCGCATCAAATAAAAATTTGGAAAAATCGCGCGGAAAGTAGGAAATTTTAGGAAAAATCGAAAGCGATGTTTTAATGAATAAAAATCAATTATCCCATGGTTGTAAGAGCATCACTTGAGTACGACTTGACAGGACAAGGTTTGTACGAAATAATTTTTTTGGAAAATATACCGGAACATTGGAAAATATGAAACAAACTGAAAGTGCGTTTTTCAATGTGTTTTTGATTGAATTCAGAACTATAGCTGACTATTCCCACGATGGAGAGGGGTAATTCTTTTTTGTTTTCTTCAATATGGCCGTGGAAAAGTTTTCAGTAAAACAAAAAAAAAAGGACAGTTAAAAAGGAAAGTCGCAAAATTCGAACCAAGTTCCTTTTTCTAAATGTACTCAACACTATAAGCTGAGAACTGTTCATCTGATTGCGATAAAATTTTGATCATTTGACGTTCAACGATAGATGAACGTTCTTATGAACTAAAAATTTGGGAAAGTTACCCGGAAAATTTGAAAATTCGCGAGAAACTGAAAGAGATTTTTTCAATGGGATATCAATATCACTCGTCTGATTGAGATAAAATTTTGCACATTCGATGTTCAAAGCGAGGTGAAGGTTTGAGTGAAGTAAAAGTTGGAATAGTTGGCCAGAAAATAGGAAAATTTGTGGAAAGCTGAAAGAGCTCTTTTCTTTGGGATATCAATATCATTCGTACGATTGCGATAAAATGTTGCACATTTGACGTTCAGAGCAAGAGTACATACATATTAGCAATTGGGAAGCATTGCCGGGTTGACTAGATGACCCGGAAGACTTCGTATCACTTACCTCTTAATATAAACCATATTAATTTAAATCATATGTATTTTAGACCCAGTAGCTTTATAAAGGCATCAGCAGATAGTCTAAGTATCGGCTCGATAGTGGGCGGAAAGAGTGGGCAAATGACGCACACATGCCCAGGATAATGTTCATGTCACATTCGTGGAAATTCAGGGAAGGTTTAAATGGTGATAAAATATGAAGAAATTTCGAGGAAAATTTAGATTTAAAAAACATGTCAAATAATGATTTGGTTGTTGTGTTGGGTGCGTTCAGAAATATACTTTGCAAGAGTAAAGTTCGCTTTACACGATCTCAACACGTATATGAACTGTCAAAGATGAAAATGAGTTGCTGTTCGTCAGTCTCGCTAAAACTCGAGAACGGCTGAACCGATTTGGCTATATATCAGTTTATCACCGTTTAAACCTTCCCTGAGCTTCCACGAATGTGACATGAACATTATCCTGGGTATGTGTGCGTCATTTGTCCACTACTTCCGCCCACTATCGAGCCGATACTTAGACTACCTGATGATGCCTTTATAAAGCTACTGGGTCTAAAATACATATGATTTAAATTAACATGGTTTATATTAAGTGGTAAGTGACACGAAATTCACCGGGTCATCTAGTACATCATAAACATTGACTGAATGAAATGGGTGTTGATTTTTATATAATATTGAGCCGGAATAGCTCCCTGTATTCTTAAGCGAACGGTAAGGAAATTTAAATTCTTAGTAGCTAGTTATGCATAGCGTGATATAATAAAAGCCGGCCGCGGTGGCCGAGGAGACTGAGGCGCTTCAGTCACGGTCTGCACGGCCACTACGGCCGGGGGTTCGAATCCCCCCTCGGGCACGGATATTTGTGCCGTCCTAGTTCGTAAGTAGTTCATAAGTAGTTTGTAAGTTTAGGGACTGATGACCCCGTAGTTAAGTCCCATAAGCTTTACAAACATTTGAACAAATAAAATCGGACGTGCCACGTTGTCGCCGGGGCTTTAAACCCACTACGCATTGCGGTGGGGAGGCATTGAACCTACAAAATACGTGCAGGTAATGAGACAGATGTGAGTCCGTTACGGCGTTACGCAACCGCTGGTTCCTTATTCCCTGTGTTAGCACGCTTGCTTCCGCTCGTCCATGTGCAGGCAGGACAATTTGCATCTTCAAAGAAAACGTTTCCTTCTTCCTCAATTCTGCCCATCGTTTACGAGCATGAGGATCGCCTTACTGTCAATATTTAATGTTTCCCTTCATCGTTACTAACTGTAATGTGTAGTTAGCTAAACTCTTAACGGAAAATATTGAGTAATATTTACAAGGGATCCCTTTGACCTCAAACTCCCTGAACCGATTGTCTCTGCAACTTCCATGAAAAACGTTGCATTCTACACAAGTGCCATTTGAATAAATAGAAACAAAGTAACAAGATACCAGTCTATAGGACAGAAATTATATTTAATAAATTTTAAATCAACACTGAAAATCCCCTCTGCTTGAAGTAATTGTAACAGTGGAAATAATACATGTCCTACACCAATGACAGTGCTTACATCAGTCCTCAAAACGCAGAAGCGAGATTTCCATGAACTGATTAAAACAAAGTGTAAGAGGGCAAAGTGTACTCCACACTAAAGTTACTTTTACACATTCAAAATCACTTTCACATTCAATTAGTTCAATATTAAAAGCCACCCTAATTATATTTTCAGATTCTATTGGTAGATCAGTGTCACCACCAGCTTATTACTAAGCGTATTGTAACATAGGTTTATATTTTGGTGCAGAAAACTGGTTGTAAACTACATAGTTAAGTTCGACGATGAAATAACAACGATTTACCTTTTGTTTTATTGGCTCCACTTCGCCGCATCTGCACTTTGAAGGCTAATATAAGCACTAAGAGGTTCGAAGGGTATGTGTGTTTCGCGCTGCTGTAATTTCTTTACGCAGAAAGTTTTTGGCATTGTTAACTGGAAATTTAATGATAATCTGACTTCACTGAATCTGTGTCGGCCTCTGCAGTGATGGCTTGCCACGCACGGGGCCCGAGTTCGATTCTCAGTCGGAGATTTTTCTCCCCTTGGGGTACTGGGTGTTATGTCGTCGTCCTCCTAATTATTTCATCGTCATTGACAGGCAAGTCGCCGAAGTGGCGTCAGCTAAGAAGACTTGCATCAGGCAGGCTGAACACGACCCCACTTGGGATCTAACGACCACAAATGCCACACGTTTGTGTGGCCTCTCCACAGATACCTCTCCGCTGTGGTTGCACCTACGGTACGGCTATCTGTATCGTTGAGGCACACAAGCCACCCTACCTCGGCAATGTTTGTGGTTCATGAGGATGAGCAGTATACGAGCAGCGCGTAAAAATTTCGAGCCCTTTCTCAAATGTTCAAATGTTCAAATGTTTGTATAGTCTATGGGACTTAACTACGGGGTCATCAGTCCCTAAACTTACAAACTACTTATGAACTACTTACGAACTAGGACGGCACAAATATCCATGCCCGAGGGGGCATTCGAACCCCCGACCGTAGTGGCCGTGCAGACCGTGACTGGAGCGCCTCAGTCTCCTCGGCCACCGCGCCCGGCGAGCCCTTTCTTCTCCGGACCTTCTGGTAAGAGCACTTTACAACAATTAAGGGTGTACGTCCTTGAGGTGTACTACTAACCTGGAAACTCTCATCTCGAAGTGAATTTCCGAGACCTCTTGTAGAGCAATCAGTCAACTTAGCACGCTGAAGTAGAGGATGACTGAGGAGACGTGTTTACTTATGACAGTGACGCTGCATGTGTGTGTTTGTGTGCCCGCAGGCTACTGCATCGCCTCTCTGAGCGACAGCCGCAAGAAGGCGGGCCACATCCCGTACCGCGACAGCAAGCTCACCAAGCTGCTGGCCGACAGCCTCGCCGGCAGCGGGGTCACGCTCATGGTAAGCCCAGCCGTCCAGCTACCCAGCAGCTTAGCACCTACTGCAGGCAGGTGGCCCACCCAGTGGCGGCGCTAGGCTTCGGCGACGTCGGCGACCGCCGACGGCCTCGCGCCTGTGAGGGCCTCGCAAAAGTTGTTAAAATTTTAGTGTTTTGTTTTCATATTTGATGTTTAACGGCGCTTTCCAACTGCTAGGTTATTTCCCTATGAGCGCAGCAGTGATGCAATTTTTAGTTACAAAAAAATTTCTTCAGTACATTTCAGAAAACTATTTGGAAGAAGTATATCCAAATGTTTATATAACAATCTGAATCATGCTCAGTTTCAGTCAGTACAGCTTCGGCCGAGAGAAGTTTCACAAAGTTAAAATTGATTAAGACTAACTTAAAAAGCAAATGATCCAAGAAAGACTATCTGCGTTGTCAATACTAACATATAAGCCGAAATAGCGGCTAGTATTAAGATATGATCTTAAAAAATTCAGTGAGACGAAAAGGTGAAAAGTTCCTCTAATACGTGTTTGTTTATTGTAATTTTTGTCATTGCAATAATACTCGTATATTATACTAATAGAAGTTTAGTATAATGATTATTGGTCTATAATTCAGCTCATTTAACATTTTTTTCATTAATGAAAAAATAAAAGGGGCCTCGCAAAGACGAGTTCGCCGACGCCCAGTTTTCGTCTAGCGCCGCCACTGCAGGTGGCACCACAGCGAGTAAATTGTCCGCCATTTCACTAATCATGGAACGGACAACAGCGTGCGTTAGGCACAAAAATCTCTAGCTATATACGAGGTACGTCCAGAAAGTAAGTTCCATTTGGTTATATAAAACAAAAGTGTACAGATACAGAAAAAATATTTATTGTACAAAAACCTACAACTGTTAAACTACTTTTCTATATAGCTGCCGAAATTTTGTAGGCACTTGCCATAGCGTGGCACAAGTTTCTGTATGCCTTCTTCATAGAAAGTTGCCGCCTGTGTATTCAGCCATGTGGTAGCATGTTCTTTCAGCTCGTCATCATCGTTGAAATGTTGACTACCAAGGACAGATTCTTAGGTGTAAGAAGAGGTGAAAGTGGCTAGGAGCGAGGCCCGCGCTGTACGGATGATGATCAAACACGTCCCAGTGAAGAGTTGTTTGGTCACATTCGCCACATGAGGTCGGGCACTATCGTGGAAACAAACACCACCTTTTGATGAAAATCCTCTTCTTACACCTAAAATTTGTCCTGTCAACACTTCAACGATGACGAGCTGAAAGAACATGCTACCACATGGCTGAATACACAGGTGGCAATCTTCTATGAAGAAGACAAACAGAAACTTGTGCCACGCTATGACAAGTGCCTACAAAATTTCGGCAGCTATGTAGAAAAGTAGTTTAACAGTTGTAGATTTTTGTACAATAAATATTTTTTCTGTATCTGTACACGTTTGTTTTATAAAACCAAACGAAACTTACTTTCTGGACGTACCTCTGTAAAAGCGAAACGACACTTATTCACTCACTCACTCACTGACTAAACACGAAATCTCGAAAACTACGAAACTGAAATTTGGAAGGAATGTGTAGTTTATAGGTAGAAGACGTCAGGTGAGAAAGGATTTTGCGATAGGGCCGATAGTTCCGGAGATATGACGTCATAAATAATGGAACCTTTCCCGTGTTGCGGCACCTGATAGTGTGAATTTATCAGTCCACTATATGAGAAGGAGAGCACTTAGCTACTTGCAACAAACTTTAAACATAATTTCAAACCTTTGGGAAATTTTGTCTTGGTGACAACCCTACCAAAATGATGAAAGGAAAACAAGTTTGTCGCTTACTACTTTTCCGGCGCTCATGCAGTAAAATTACGGGATTTGGCATGACGTTATAATTTATTACTCGTATACTATAAATTTATTCGCGATAAATGTTGGGCATAGCATACATACTTACAACTGAACGTACGTTCGAAATTTTTTCATAGAACGACACACAGTTCATGAGATATGGAGACATAAACAATTAGGGTCATGAAAAACCGTCTCATCACGCATGAGGTTTTGATTTATTAGGTCTTTCCTTTATTCGCGACGTATTTTACATATACACCACTGGGTGTACCTTCGTTCAGGTGCTATGACGTCAAAGACAATGAAATGCTTGAACGTTCGCCCTAATAAGCATGAGGTTTTAATTTACAACGTCTTCACTACCAACTCCATTTACAACACATTTCGTACGCAGTTTCCTAATATTCCACTCTACAAACTTGGTAAATAATGTTTTTGTAGTACACATAATGAAGGAGATATTACGTCATAAACGTGACATCCGTAAATAGGTACAGCATTATGTTCGATATTTTGTTAAGTCTGTGTTACTCTGTTTGCAGCACATTCCGCAAACAATATCCAAATATACCACTGAATGGACCTACAATATTATATCACTGAACGATACATTCATCATCAGATACGACGTCATAACCCCTGAGTTGTTTGAAAACGAAACTACAGGGCGAATTTCGCTGTAGATTGAAGTACGAGTGTACACCGCAGATGTCTTAAGATGGCGATGATAGTGCTCAAGGCGAACCTCTGCTATCCGGGCGACCTCATTCGGTGCAGCGTCGCATGCGGCTTCATCCATTGTGAGCCACTGCGACTCATACATTTTCACGCGTTTAATGAATTATGTAGTACAACAAAAACACACAAACGCGAAATATTTATAGTATCCTGGGGAAACGAAGGGGTTCTTTGTTCTTTGTTCTATTTTTTTTTTTTTTTTTTTTTTTTTTTTTTTTTTTTTTTTTTTGTCATGTGGGTAATTATGCCGACATCGCAGATGTCTTAAGGGTAGACGGTAAACAATTTTATAGATTATTTTATTTTATTCATAATTACTGGAGTGAGGAACACATAACACAAATGTTCTGCAGCCTCCCTTCAGAAACGCTCGGCTAACAGCCCTCATTAGTTTCCAGTACATAGCATGGGCCTTTCCCAGATTTCCACCGATTTGGACAAATTAAAAGCTGTGTGTGTGTTGTGAATGTTGAACTTACCGTTAAATCAGATAACAAATTGTTCATTAACACAGTGATTTGGATTTATTAAGGCCCTGATATTTATGTATATGGTGTTAAATAAGAAACAGTACATTAAACTGATTACGTGCTCAATGAATCTTTTAACAAAGCAACTGTGGCAAGTCACCATATGAAACAAACACTGACTATACTCAAAAATTTGACTGCGAGAAATATAATAAAAAACCACAAACCACTTTCTTAATGTCTGACTGGGAGAATCTTATGCAGATCAGTACTTGATTATCAGAATTCAGTATCCTAATCAATTGACTGCAGTGCTGCATAACAATTATTTACTAAAGCACAAATAACGAAATCTGTTTAACAAGATTACCAAAATCAATGCTGCACTTTAAATCCACTAATAAATAATTATCAAATGAAGGAAGTAGGTTAATCTTCTAACTACGTAAATGAAACAGGAAAGAAATGTCAACTTTGTTACTTATTATTAATAATCACCATTACATTACCTACATAATACAACTTTTTCCTAATGACATCAAATGCAATTACCTTCATTCCAGCGGTGATAGTAATAAAAAATACAATATATATTCCAAATACAATCAAATCGACTTGCTGGCACAGCAGCCTCTGCTCTATATCGGAGCCATACACACAATTCAACCGCTCTCTAAGCGAGCTGAACCACAAGTGCTACTCTCTCTCTCTCTCTCTGCGCGAGTTACAATGCTATGCAATACATGATCTTTGCCAAAGATGAAACTTCACAGAGTTAAGTACACATATCGATACACACAGTAGAAGCGATATTATACATTTTCTTGCAAGCAAGTTACTCGACACAAAACAGTATGCACAATATTAGACATTTTCGAACAAAAATATTTTTTATGGACACGTTTCAAAATCCCGATCGGATGCTCAATTGAACTCGATACCTGACCTGTGTGCCAGCTGTTCCAACCCCTTGCCGTGGACCACTGCCAGTCCTTTATCTTTCCACACAATACCATTACTTATAATAAATAATTCAGAATAATATCCATCTTACTTTTTTTCTTTTACAAATAGAAAATTGGGGGAAAAAAATATTCCCAAAGCGTACTTGTATGTTAGAAAAAATGTCTCGTAGCTTCCTTATAAGATCACACTGTCCCGCTATTTGGGAGACACATCATACGAACAACTGTTAGGAACCTCGTAAAAGAGGGATTAACCGTAAAAGCTAAACCTTCGAATGAGAACTCAAAAATATTTTTTATTTCATAATAAATGAGATGGAAAAGAAATAACAATTGGAATATGACAGAAAGGTCGATACTTTCTTTGCTCCTAAAATACATCTGTTATGAAAACACTAGGAATAATACGTATTAAGGTATGGGCAAGAATGTGAGCAAACATGAAATTCTCGAGTACAATTTAGTTTGCTTCAATATAGCTGGTTTATGTGCTAAGTAAATACTGCCTAGGAACTACATAATTGGACACTTCTCAGAGAGTTCGAGTGGTGTGGATTTCTTATAGTACGTCTGGTTTCTGACAATCATAAGACTTATGTCATCATGATGGGCCGCATTTACTATGGTAGCAAACGGTTTGAAATCCACAAAATAATTCACCAAAATGTCTCCAATCGACCTATATTTTTTGCGCTCGCTCTGTTCAGCAGTTTTAATACCATAAGCTTAAGAAATATATTTTTAGAAAGTCTGTGTTTAATGAAACACTTCGGACGTTTCTACAGTGCACTTGAAGTGAAACTGAAACTTGGCGAGTTAATATGTAAAGCAATTAGGTCAGTTATCTTAAACAATATTGGAGATGAAATGTCTGAATGATTTTAACGCGTAAAGTTTTAAAATAGCAACAACTACAACACTAACGAAAGACGCAGCACAGAAACTCAACAAACAAAATAAAATGACACACAGAATTGGAAATATTCTGAAGAAAATGAAGAAAAATAGCTTAGCAAAGCCATAACTCAATACAGAAATCCCTAACAAAGAACGAGAGCACTAACATCTAACAAAAATCCGATTTACTAGCTCCAATGTGACAGTTGTGATGCTCTCTACAGTCCAGCAAGACATTTGAAACGCGACATAAAGAGCATAAACGATCATGGAAATATGGCATCAGACATTCAACATTTGCAGAACACCTTAGGCAAGAAAAACCACTATCCTACCATCTTAAAAGCAGACATGAAAAAAGATATAGCAATAAGAAACATCTCCTAAACCTTCAAAAGAATTTCAAAATTCAAAAAGCAACAGTAGAAAAGAAATATATACTCAATGGTCAAGTAAACATCAGCAACTAAACGCTAAACTAATAAAACACATAGAAGACGAAGACATACCTCCCTCACCCACAAACTCACCACATAACGGAAGCAACAACCCCCCACCGTACACACACACGCGAGTGCGAGTGCGCGCGTGATGAACAAACCTTTGTTAGTTGAACTAAAATCATATAAACACACACACAATACAGTTAGAACATCACACACAAATTCAAAAAAAAATGTTCAAATGTTTGTACAGCTTATGGGACTTAACTAGGGGGCCATCAGTCCCTAAACTTACAAACTACTTATGAACTACTTACGAACTAGGACGGCACAAATATCCATGCCCGAGGGGGGATTCGAACCCCCGACCATAGTGGCCGTGCAGACCGTGACTGAAGCGCCTCAGTCCCCTCGGCCACCGCGGCCGGCTCACATACAAATTGCTAGCAGCAGTGGCGTAACTATGGGGGGATGAGGGGGATAGTTCCCCCCCCCCAGAACCCAAAAAAGAGAGAGAGAGAGAGAGAGAGAGACAAAAAGAAAGCGTATGACTGCAATCTGGTAAAGGTAAAGATTGAAAACTTGGGGCGTTTTACCATAATCTTTCATTGGATGGGAGTGAATTAGTTTCTTCAACGGGAGTGGTAGATGGTGGTCTGTCTGGAAACTGACTAAAATTTTGCCCGTCAAGTAGATCTATCCCCCCCCCCCCAAAAAAACAAAGTCCTGGTACGCCACTGGCTAGCAGACACCTATTTTGTCAGAAGCAAAATATGAACGCATATCACAATACGAAACAAAGACCGAAAATGCAAGTTAACACACATACAGACGACAAATAAATGAAAACAAAAGACAAATGAATCCGCCAGGCTTCGTAAGTGGCCAGATTTTGGCAACTTTTTATAAACAAATTACACTGAAAATAGAGTGACAGCGTAAGTGGCAATGTGAGTGCTACGAAAAACATACTAAGAGGGCAACACGTGAGTATCTCAGTAGTTAAGTTTATTCCGAATAAAACAAACTCATAACATGAGAACTGTTCATGGCCGAATTCACTAATAACTAAACAAAAAATATTTTCAAGTACTGTTTATTACGGAAGAGGCTTTGAAATAAAGCTAAAAGCGCTGGTCTAAATTAGACTCATTTTTACATTGTTTTTAAATAAAAAGCAGATAAAAATAAAAGCAACCCGACCGCAACGGATGTGATAAGTGTGTACAGTGCTGGTCGCTGAGACGACTGCACACTTGCAGCGCTCACGTGGCGAATATGACTGCTTCTTGTGTTCCCCTGCTGAGAATATACTAGCGGGACATGACCTAGATTAAGCCCATCCTCAGCAGGGTCAAGCCCCTCCAAAATCATCCTGAATCCGCCGTTTGGGGTAAGGAGCTGCTTGCTCGTTGCTTCTCCGTTACGTCGTCTGGCGTGTTATTGCCGCAGGCGGAAGGTGTGTAAAAAGGCTTTCCATCGGCTGCAGCACCCTCTAGAACTGGCATCATCCTTAGGCCGCGGCCTGCATCGGCTACACTTTCTAGCGACAGCGCGCGGCATCCAGCGACACGACACTGCTGCTACAAGTGGCGACATTCGGCGACATGGCCGGGTGTCCGACGTGAGCGCGACAACTTCTCTCTTCAAGATGGCCGCTAGAACCGATCAGCTGTTTCTAAAGTTTGGCATCCGTAAACCGTAGAATAATGATAGCTGTAGAGTAAGGTAATAAAGTTTTATAAACTTTAGGAAGTAAGGCGTAAAAAGAATGCTTTGCATTACATTTACAAAGCGAGGAAAGTTCGTGGACTATTTCATTCGTATCTTCAAATACGAAAACAGACTGAAGATCATCGGTTAGATTCTTCGAAAGTACAAGACGAGTACAGTTAAGCCCCATTTACACCGAAGCGAACACAGGCGAACGCGCATTCGCCAGGAATTCGCCTCTGCGCAAGCGCATTGACTTGTACTTGCGAATAAGCATTTACACCGGAGCGAACGGAACAGAAAACAGCACATGCCGCAAGACGAGCATACGCAGTTTGTCGCATACGCTAGCGCTGAAGCGGAGAGGACGCGAACTTCCTTTGATGGTTCGCCCTGAAACCGACACC
Organism: Locusta migratoria; assembly: GCA_026315105.1. Lineage (NCBI taxonomy): Eukaryota > Metazoa > Arthropoda > Insecta > Orthoptera > Acrididae > Locusta > Locusta migratoria. The sequence goes on from CM048744.1 coordinate 369,463,104, forward strand.
CAGCGGATCACAAGCGAGCACTTGCGAATGCGAGCCGAGCGTGACCGAACAGCGCGAGCATAGCGTTTACACCAGAGCGAATGCTCGTTCGCTGCTGCTCGTTCGCTTGTGTTTGCTTCAGTGTAAATGGGGCTTTACTTTCGACTATGTTCTCAATGAGTTTTTGTGACTATAAACGATCAACAACTGAATAAGTACGAAATAAGTCTTATGGGAAAACGATAGTAAATTATTAGTTTTGAATATATCTCAAAGTTGTTGTTGTTGCGTAGGGGTAGCGACCTCGACTACCAACTTGTAATTTTCGCGGTCGCTGGTTCGCTTCCCATTCCATCTTGTATTTTAACTCCTGCAAAGTTTTATGTTTTCTCTTTACAAAGCCCCATAAATTATTTTTTTTTAAAGTTTTTACCCCTAGTTCAGTTTCGTTGAAAACACACGTATCCAACTGTAGACCTACCAAACACATTAAATTCCTACTGAAATATTATATCCTAACATTTTACTCAGAAACGTAATTTACACGCATCTCGTTTGACATCCCAGAGTTATCTCTCTCTCTCTCTCTCTCTCTCTCTCTCTCTCTCTCTCTCTCAGGATTAACTTTGTTGTTACTGCAAGTGCACAAAGCACACAAATGCGAGTAATTCATTTACACCACGGTGAACGTGATTTGAAGAAACTATCATTCAGAATAAAAATACAGAAGACTGATGTATTAGAAACAATTTAAAAATTTAAGTTCAGTCGACTACAAAAGCCATAAGAAAAATTACGAGCTAGTTAACCAAAGCAAAATACTTTATTATTTTTGCAACTTCAATTTTATTTTCTGTTATTTCACAAGTACTTGCAGTTTCATAAACGTCAGGGATTATTAGCTCGCAGAATTCTTGCGACAACCTTCATAACCTCTACAAGCAGTCAGTTCTCATCGAAACTCGACACTTTGTAGCGCGTGCGACAGCGACAAGATTCAAACAGGCTTGAAACTCGAAACGTGGCTGGTTGTAGCGCGCGACAAGCAGCGACAGGCAGCGCCACAGTCGGCGCTCACGCAGGACACTGCCGTAGCAGTACGTGCGGCCGTCTTTTGTCGCGTGAAGCTGTCGCGCGCTGTCGCCAGAATGTGTAGCCCACGCAGGCCGCGGCCTACGGGTGGACGCGCCTGTTAACGATGCAACCGGTGATACCACAGTGTATAAAGGGATGTCCCTCGGAAGGCGGAACAGATCTAATGCATAGTCTTACACATACAGTCGCGACACTCACTGCTGTGAAAGTTCTTCAGATGTCTGTAAATCTAAGCGACTTCACTGCTGCGGTTATCAGTCCTTAAGCTTACAAACTACTTAAAGTAACTTACGCTAAGGACAACACACACACACACACACACACACACACACACACACACACATGCTCGAGGGACGACACGAACCTCCGACAGCGAGCAACCGCACGCTCCGCAGCAAGGCACCTTAAAAGGCTCGGCCAGTTCACCGCAGCTGTGAAAGTTGTTACCAACTGACAGTTGCAGCGACAGTAGCTCTCCTAGTAGTGAGTAAACGTTCGTAACAGGAATGTTATTTCACATTTTATGTGATGTGATGAGTGTTATCGATAAGGGATGTCAAATAGATTCCATATTTCTAGATTTCAAAAAAATGTTCAAATGTTTGTTAAGCTTATGGGACTTAAATACGGGGTCATCAGTCCCTAAACTTACAAACTACTTATGAACTACTTACGAACTAGGACGGCACAAATATCCATGCCCGAGGGAGTATTCGAACCCCCGACCGTAGTGGCCGTGCAGACCGTACCTGGAGCGCCTCAGTCCCCTCCGCCACCGCGGCCAGCTTTCTAGATTTCCAGAAGGCTTTTGACACTGTACCTCAGAAGCGTCTGCTAATCAAATTGCAGGCTTATGGAGTACCGACACAGTTGTGCGATTGGATTCGTGATTTCCAGTCAGAAAGGACTCAGGACGTTGTAATTGACGGAAAGTAGAACTGAAGTGATATCTGGCGTTCCACAGGGAAGTGTAATTGCTCCTCTGCTGTTCCTTATTTACATAAACGATTTAGGGGAAATCTAAGTAGTTCTCTTAGGTTGTTTGCAGATGACGCCGTCATTTACCGTCTAGTCAAATCAGCTGAAGATCAAAACCAACTGCAGAACGATCTGAATAGGATATAACTATGGTGTAAAAATTGGTACTTGACTCTAAATAATGAGAAGTGTGAAGTCGTCCACATCAGTAGTAAAACAAATTCGGTAAACTTAGTTTACAAGATAAATCAGTCAAAAGTGAAGGCCGTAAACTCCACAAAATACCTAGGAATTACTATTACTTCAGACTTAAACTGGAAGGAACACGTAGGATAATGTCATGGGAAAGGCGAATCAGAGACTGCTTTTTATTGGCAGAACGCTTAAAAGATGCAACAGAACTATTAAAGAGTGGCCGAGGGGACTGAGGCGCTCCAATCACGGTCTGCACGGTCACTACGGTCGGGGGTTCGAATCCCCCCTCGGGTATGGATATTTGTGCCGTCCTAGTTCGTAAGTAGTTTGTAAGTTTAGGGAGTGATGACCCCGTAGTTAAGTCCCATAAGCTTAACAAACATTTGATTTGAATTACGCTTGTCCGTCCTCATTTGGAATATTGCTGCCCAGTGTGGAATCCTTATCAGGTGGGTTTGACGGAGAACATCGAAAGACTCCAAAGAAGGGCAGCTCGTTTCATATTGTGACTATACAGGGGAGATAGCGTTACGAAAATGATACAGGATCTGGGATGGGAATCATTACAACAACGGCGCTTATCGCTGCGGCTGAGCTACTTACGAAACTCCCATTGCCAACATTCCCCTCCTAAAGCGAAAATATATTGTTAACTGCCACCTATATAGATAGAAAAGATCATCAGAATAAAATACGAGAAATCAGGACTCGAACGGAGAGATTCAGGTGTTCTTTCTTCCCGCGCGCTGTTCGATAATGGAATGGAAGATAAATAGAATAATGGTGGTTCGATGAACCCTCTACCAGGAACTTAAATGTGATTTGCAGAGTATCCCATGTTGATGTAGTTGTAGATCTAGTGGTCCTTCCCTGGGGAACGCCAGATATCACTTCTGTTTTACTCGATGACTGTCCGTCAATCACTGCATACTGCATCCTGTCTAACAAGAAATCGCGAATCCAGTCCGTAAACGCGCAACTAGATCCATGTAGTGCGCGCCACAAACGGTGCCTCCCGTTGGCACGGTACATTTGAAATCGTCACTCGTCCGAACATATCACGTTCCTCAATTACCCCAGTGCTTATCGCTGGTGCTTGGCGACAAATGCAAGCCACTGTGTTCTATGACGTTGTGTTAACAGTGGCACCCGTCCGCAGCGCTGGCACCCATGAAACACATGTTCCTACCGGCTGTCCACTGTGTTGAACCTTACCTGTGAGTTGTTGAACTGTTGCCCTTCTGTCATACTGACGATCCGCCTCAGATGTCGCCAGTCACGGTCATCGATTGTTGTTGAACGGCTCATACGCTGCAACCTATGAACTAAAATCGACCGTACGAAAAGTCTACACAATGAGTTTTTTGCCACTGCCACTCTTCTAAAATTTCGTGTAATACGTAGTTTAATGGATGACAGTTACTGTGACGAAGAACGAAAAATAAATTCAGTTCTTTATCGAAATAAAATATGGAACTCTGACATGTGTAAAATATCAAATTTTTCACCGAATAGTTTTCTTGTTATGCGACGAGAAGCATTTCATACTGACCGAAACACTGTCTGGGCCGCGGTGGAATGGCCGAGCGCTCTAAGGCGCCTTGCTGCGGAGCACGCCACTGCCCGCCGTCGGAGGTTCGAATCCTCCCTCGGCCATGGGTGTGTTTCTTGCCCTTAGAATAAGATAGTTTAAGGGGACCTGCATGTGAACGGGCTGCATTTTCACACCTTGCTTTCGGTGCACATTAGTCTTGATCTAGAATGGGGAGGAAGTTGCGGTTTTGTAACAACACTGAATGACATTACCTCAAGCTGTAATAGGAAATTTATTGAAATATCTGTTACAGTTTAAGAATTACAATACTTTGCCTAATAGATGTTTTTGTAATTCACGTTCGCATTCTGCAAATATTTTATGGTTCATCGTCAGTCTAATACCATTTAGAGAGTGGCAGGCTGCTGTCAACATTCGTAGCAACCCATCACACCTCTTGTTTTGTAGTTTGGAGTATATCTGAGGAAATGGAAAAACACTTATTACACTTGTTTACTATTTTGTCTAAAAATTTCCGTTAACTTATATACAGAATGACAAATATAGATTATTTCTGCAATGTATAGGTATAACACAAAGATACTATCCCATTCTTCAATTGGGAGAAATTTGGTGAACATAGCTAAAACCATTATGAAGATATATGTGCCCAATGTTCTGAAAATATAGTTTAGCGAAAATTAAATAAGAATGTTCACGGTGTTTTTAACTTACGAATGCCTCTTTCAGATTCCAGTGGCATAATCTTGTTGACTAGCTGTTTCTTATTTTCTCTGCAGAGTTTTTCAGGAGTGTTTTCCTTACTCTGGACTTCAGTGGTGACTTCCGCAGCCCTTTCAGCTTCAGTTAATCGCTGACGATTTATGACAGTCAGAGCAACTATCATATTATTTCCTGGTTGGGTGTCCAATTTGTCCATTAGTTTTGTCCTGCTAATTACACCATCATTGAAACAGATAAGAGCATCCATCACACCTATTTTGAGTACTGTCCATTCAATAGCCACAGTTCTCGATCTACATCTACACACATACTCCACAGTCCACCGTAAGGTGCGTGGCGGAGGGTACACAGTACCACTACTAGGCATTTCCTTTCCTATTCCATTCCCAAATAGAACGAGGAAAAAAAGAATGCCTATATGCCTCCGTACGAGCCCTAATTTCTCATATCTTGTCTTTGTGATCACTACGCGAAATGTAAGTAGGCGGCAGCAAGATCGTACTACACTCAGCTTCAAATTCCGGCCCTCTAATTTTCCTCAACAGAAATTCACGAAAAGAACGTCGTCTTTCCTCCAGCGATCCCCAATTGAGTTGCCGGAGCATTTCCGTGACACTCGCGCATTGGTCGAACTTACCAGTAACAAACCTAGCTGCTCGCCTCAGAACTGTTTCTATGCCTTCCTTTAAACTGATCTGCTGCGGGTCCCAAACACTTGAGCAATACTCTAGACGTGTCGTACAAGCGTTTTATACGAGGTATCCTTTACAGGTGAAGTACATCTTACCAAAATTCTTCCAATAAACCGAAGTCGTCTGTCCGCCTTACTCAAAACTGTCCTTACATTTTCGTTCCATTTCACATCGCTCTGCAATGTTACGCCTAGATATTTGAACGACGCGACTGAATCAAGAAGCTCATTACTAATGCTGTATTCGAATATTATGGGATTGTTTTTCCTACTCAGAGTGCGCATCACCTTACATTTTTCTACATTGAGGGCCAGCTTCCATTCTTCACACCAACTAGAAATTTTGTCTAAGTCATCCTGTATGCTATTACAGTCAGTTAAAGACGACAGCCTCCCATACACCACGGCATCATCAGCAAACAGCCGCAAATTACAAGTTACTCTGTCCATCAGATCATTTTTGTAGACAGAAAATAATAGCCATCCTATCACCCTTCCCTGAGGTACGCCTGACGATACAGTCTCTGATGAACACGCCGTCGAGAACAACGTACTGCGTTCTATTACTTAGGAAGTCTTCCAGCCAGTCACAAATCTGTGAACCTATTCCATAAGCTCGCATCTTCGTTAGCAGTCTTCAGTGTGGCACTGCGTCAAACGCCTTTTTGAAGTTGAGAAAAACACACTCCGCCTGTTGCCCTTCATCCATGTCATGTAAGAAAAGGGCAAGCTGAGTTTCACATGAACGATGTTTCCTAAACCCATGCTGATTCATAGAAAGAAGTTCCCATTTCAAGGAAATCTACTATTTTCGAACGGAGAATATGCTCAAAAATCCTACATGAAACTTATGTCAACGATATTGGCCTGTAATTGTGTGGGTCAGTTCTCTTTCCTTTCTTATAAACGGGAGTCACCTGCGCTTTTTTCCAATCACTAGGAGCTTTGCGCTGAATTACAGATTCGCGATAAATGCAAGTTAAGAACGGGGTCAATGCCGTAGAATACTCTTTGTAAAAACGAACTGGTATTCCATCCGGACCAGCAGACTTTTTCGTATTTAGCTCTCTCAGCGAATTCTCTACACCGGAAATACTTATTACTATGTCCTCCATTTCGGAATTAGTACTTTGATCAAATGATGGTATGTTTGTGCGTTCCTCCTGCGTGAAAGCTTTCTTAAAGGTTAAATTTAGAAATTTGGCTTTCCGTTTTCTTTCTTGTATTACTGCCCCGGAATGATCAACGAGTGACTGGATAGTGGGCTTTGATACTCGTTCCCGCATGCAGCTGTTGAAACTCTCACTTTGATCGTGTGTACGGCCATGTAGACATTTGCTAAGTAATTTTTTTATTTGCAAGGTCCCTGTGTAATGGCTTTATTGTTTCCATGACTGTGGCAGGCATGGAATGTTTATGGTGATATTGCTTGCCTGAAGCATCAGCGTGACCAGTGTGCAGACATTTGTTCAAAGAGCGTTTACCACTATAATAACTATTTAAAAGCAATAAAGTATACGTTTTTGGAAACGGAAGAAATTTGTATCTCAGATGAAGGCAATTTTTTTTTTCGATTTTTCAGTCATTTTTACGTACATGTCCCGTTATGAAGTTTGTAAGCCTAGGAACTGATGTCCAAAATTTGAGCACTTTTGAAAAAAGAGAAAAAACCGACTATAGTTGGTATGTTGTAAGCTGTGACAGCCTCATCTTCAATTCACTGTACACCCTAGATACGGCTGAATGAGTGAAGCCGAAGTGCAAAGTTCGTGTAAATAATGGTCCAAACTGTTTACGTCATCGATCCCTAAACCAGAGTTAAACTAAGTAATGCTAACGACAGCACATACGCCAATGCCGTTGGGAGGACTTGAACCTCCGGTGGCAGTGGTTAAATGTCGCCTCAGACCACGTAGCCATCTCCGCGTGGCACCCAAATTCCTGCACCACTGCCGAAATCCACATTACCATATTCGGGGTCCGACCACCAAAAGCCGTTGGAACGTTGGATGAACACGAATCACCTGCACAGCCACGTCTCAGAATGCCTCCTTATACAACTGCATCTAGGCCAAGGGGGGAGGGGGGGTGCGTAAACAACGCACCTTTGCCATGCGTCCCCACCATCTGATGGCATTTGCTAAGTCAGTCCATACCTGTGCAGTTGTTGAGGGCGTTGATTTGCTGCGGATTATGAACTGTTCAATACCACATTCCGGTTCATAACGAAGGCTGCTTCGATCTACCTACATGGGATACTCTGCAAATCATATTTAAGTGCCTGGCAGAGGGTTTATTGAACCACCGTTAAACTATTTATCTCCTATTCCATTCTCGAATAGCGTGCGGGAAGAGAGAACACCTGAATCTCTAATTTCTCGTATTTTATTCTGATGATCATTTCTACCTATGTAGCCGGCCGTGGTCGGCGTGCGGACTGCGGCGCGCCAGGCACAGTCTGCACGGCCACTACGGTCTGGGGTTCGAATCCCCCCTCGGGCATGGATATTTGTGCTGTCCTTAATATATGCTAGTTCATAAGTAGTTTGTAAGTTTAGGGACTGATGACCCCGTAGTTAAGTTCCATAAGCTCTACAACCATTTGATTTTTCTACCTATGTAAATGGTAGTTACAGTATATTTTCGCATTCGAAGGAGAATGTGGGCGATTGTAGTTTCGTAAGTATCCCACGCCGCTGCGATAAGCGCCGTTGTTGCAATGATTCCCATCCCAGATCCTGTATTATTTCCGTAATGCTGTCTCCCCTTTATCGTGACAATACGAAACGAGCTGCCCTTCTTAGGACTCCTTCGATGTCCTCCGTCAAACCCACCTGATTAGGATCCCACACTGGGCAGCAATACTCCAAAAAAGGACGGACAAGCATAGTGTATGCAGTTTCTTTAATAGTTCTGGTTTTTTTTTAAGGTTTCTACCAATTAAACGCACTCTCTGGTTCGCCTGTCCCAGGACATTACGTGTTCTATCCAGTTTAAGTCTGAAGTAATAGTAGTTCCTAGGTATTTTGTGGAGTTTACGGCCTTCACTTTTGATTGAGTTATCTTGTAAACAAAGTTTAACGGATTTCTTTTCGTACTCATGTGGACGACTTCACCCTTCTCATTATAGAGCGTCAATTGCCATTTTGTACACCATACTGATATCTTATTCAGATCGTTCTGCAGTTGATCTTCAGATGATTTTACTAGACGGTAAATGTCGGCGTTATCTGCAAACAACCAAAGAGAGCTACTTACATTTTCCCCTAAATCGCTAATGTAAATAAGGAACAGCAGACGACCAATAACACTACCCTGTGGAACGCCCTGTTTTAGTCGATGCCTTACCATCGATTAGTACTACCTGTGTCCTCTCTGACAAGAAATGCCCTATCCAGTCGCAAATTTGGGGCGATATACAATAACCACGCAATTTGATTAAAAGCCGTTTGTGAGGTACGGTGTCAAAAGCCTTCTGGAAATCAAGAAATACGGAATCGATTTGAGAACCATTGTCGGTAGCACCCATCACTTCGTGTGAGTAAAGAGCTAGTTGTATTTCGCATGAACAATATTTTCTACATCCATGTTGACCTTAGGTCAATAGATCATTCTGTTCCAGATAATTCATAATATTTGAGTACAGGATATGTTCCAAAACTCTGCTGCAAATTGAGGTCAATGAAATAGGCCTGTACTTTAGTGGCTTACTCCTACTGCTTTTCTTGAATATAGGTGTGACCTGTGCAACTTTTCAATCTTTTGGTACAGATACTTCTTTGAGAGAGCGGGTTTTGGTTGCGTGGTTACGGTATACCGCCCCAAATTTGCTATTGGATAGGGGATTTCCTATCAGAGAGGACACAGTTTGTAGTAATCGATGGTAAGGCATCGACTAAAACAGAGGTGATATCTGACGTTCGACAGGGTAGTGTTATTGGTTCTCTGTTGCTTCTTATTTACATAAACAATTAGGGAAAAATCTAAGCAGCTCTTTTACGTTGTTTGGAGATGACGCCGTCATTTACTGTCTAGTGAAATCATCTGAAGATCCAAACCAACTATAGAACGATCTAAATAAAATATCACTGTGGTGCAAAAATTGGCAATTGGCTCTAAATAATGAGAAGTGTGAAGTCGTCCACGTGAGTACGAAAAGAAATCCATAAACTTTGCTTACAAGATAAATCAATCAAAAGTGAAGGCCGTAAACTCCACAAAATACCTAGGAGTTGCTATTACTTCAGACTTGAACTGGAAAGAACACGTAGATATGGTCGTGGGAAAGGCGAACCAGAGACTGCGTTCTATTGGCAGAACCCTAAAAAGGTGCAACACAATTACTAAAGAAACTGTATACACTACGCTTGTCCGTCCTTTTTTGGAGTATTGCTGCCCAGTGTGGGATCCTTATCAGGTGTGTTTGACGGAGGACATCGAAAGAGTCCAAAGAAGGGCAGCTCGTTTCGTATTGTCACGATACAATAGAGACAGTGTTACGGAAATGATACAGGATCTGGGATGGGAATCATTACAACAACGGCGCTTATCGCTGCGTGGGTTACTTACGAAACTCCAGTCGCCAACATTCTCCTTCGAATGCGAAAATATGTTGCTGAATGCCACTTACATAGGTATAAAAGATCATCAGAATAAAATACGATAAATCAGAGCTCGAACGGAGAGATTCGGCTGTTCTTTCTAAATGTTCAAATGTTTGTTAAGCTTATGGGACTTAACTACGGGGTCATCAGTCCCTAAACTTACAAACTAATTATGAACTACTTACAAACTAGGACGACACAAATATCCATGCCCGAGGGGGGATTCGAACCCCCGACCGTAGTGGCCGTGCTGACCGTGACTGGAGCGCCTCAGTCACCTCGGCCACCGCGGCCGGCTGTTCTTTCTAGCCGCGCGCTATTCGAGAATGGAATGAGAGATAAATAGCATAAAGGTGGTTCGATGAACCCTCTGCCAGGCACTTAAATGTGATTTGCAGAGTATCGCATGTAGATGTAGATATGGCTGTTAAGTAAGGAGCTATCGCTTCAGCATAAACAGACAGAAATCTAATGGGTATACAATCCGGATTAGAAGACTTGTTCTTGTTAAGTGATTTTAGTTGTTCACTAGTCCGATGATATCTACTTCTACGTTACTCAGTGACGGCCTCTGTTTGTAATTCTAAATCTGGAATATTGGTTTCGTCTTCTTTGGTGAGTGAGTCTCTAAAAACTAGGTTTATAACTCTGCTTTAGTAGCGCTGTCTGCTGGTATTACTGTGTAAGTGCCTGTCCATTAGCATTAGCAATAAAGTGCGCTTGCCGTGTTCCAGATCGCGTGCATCTCTCCGGCGCGGTCGAACGTGACGGAGACGCTGAATACGCTGCGCTACGCCGCCCGCGCCAAGAAGATCCGCACGCAGCCCATCGTCGTCATGGTGCGTACACTGCCAGCGCTCCCTGCTCTAAAGCAGTCTGTGTCTTATACCGAGACCTGAGTTACCGGTGAAAGTCTCACATGGGGCAGTGTGTTATAGGCCACCGAGAGTTAATTGCGGAAATGTCAAAAGCTCTGTTGACAGTCAATTTCAGCGTTTTGTAGTTCTCAATATAATCCCATGTTGTAACCTAACCACACGTGACGTACTATGTAACCGGTGACACGGTGTTCAGCCATCTCCAGCGGATTGATTGATTGATTTTTCCAGGGAAGCCAAAACAGTCCTGGACCAACCCGCCACTGCCCGCGCCGAAACTAAGTTTATGGTGCGGTATCGCTCCCTGTATATCTAGTAAAGCCAACCAATGCCCTTGAACAGTGCAAGGAGTCCCTTTACCATTTCTTTATTAGACACAATTTCTTCGGGTCTGGTTGTCCCAAATATACTGTGCCTTTTATTCTCCAATGCAATGCATTCGAAGATTAGATGTGATGCAGTTTCATCACCGTCATCACAGATCCTACATTTAGGTTCCTCTTCTGTTATACCCATTGTACGTAGGTGTTTTTTGAAATTCCCATGGCTTGTCAGCAATCCAACCATGAGTCTAATCTCTCTCCTGTTCAGACCCAGGATTGCAGACCTTCATTTAAAACATTGCTTTGGCATCATTACCTTGCCATGTTTTTGTTGATGGACTTTGGTCCAATATTCTACGTGCTGTCTTCTGATCCAGTTACGTAGCTCCAATTTGATCATTGCTTTGATGATTGTCAGGACAGGTTCTGGTTCAATAAATGGAGTCTCTGCCCCCATCCTGGCTAATCTGTCGTCATGTTCGTTGCCCCTGATCCCCGGGTGGCCAGGGACCCACAATAGGTTTACTCTATTGCTTTCCCCTAGCTCCACCAGAACCCTGTGACATTCTGCAACAATTTTAGACCTTGTTGCAGGAGCTGCCAGTGATCTCAGGGCTGCCTAGCTGTCTGAATAGATATAGATGCTACGATCTTTGTAGCACTTACGCAAATTCTCCTCCACACACGCCCTGATGGCAGTGATTTCGGCCTGGAATACTGAGGCCAGTTTCCCTAGAGAGATGACGCCCTCCAGCCCCAACGACTTGGTCTGATTTTGACCCGTCAATGAACCAGACAATATCCTCTGAATGGTGTCGAACTATTTTCTCCCACTGCTCCCTACTTCCAATTGTTATATTGAAAGGCTTGTTGAAACAGTATGGGGTTATAATAGAGTCGGCTGGCATTTCCCCAACCTTTCCTATATTTACCTCACTCACTATTTTAATGTGTGATTCTGGATATCCCAAAGAGTTCCAGTTGTTGCCAGATTTGAGTCTTCATGCACCACCCTCCATCTTGACCCAAAGGTGTAATGGGGGCATATCCAGCATGGTTTCCATCCCAGCAGTTGGTGTGCTGCTAATTCCGCCTGTTATGGCTAAGCAGGCTAATCTCTGCACCTTACCAAGCTCCTTAGCAGAAACCTGCTGTTCTACCTTCTTCCACCACACGTCCGCCCCATAGGTGATCCTGAGTCTAATCACTGTGGTGTATATCCAGTGCATACCCTTGGGGCTCAGGCCCCAATTTTTGCCACAAGCTCTCCTGGTACTCACAAGAGTACCTTTTGCCTTGGAGCAAATATTCCTGATGTGAGGGGTCCATGTCAGTTTCTCACCTAGGGTAACCCCTAGATATTTCATTGTCCCCTTCACAGGTAGCGCTTCATCGAAAAACTTCAGATTCCAACTTGAATGTTGTATATGCTTCTTTGTGAATGGTACAACAACAGTCTTCTTAGGACTAACCCTTAGATCCTGTTTTCTGCACCAGTCTTGCACAATGTCCAAAGCACCTTGTGCCATATTCTTTACTGTGTCAGCAAATTTGCCAAGTATTACTATGACAAGATCATCTGCGTATCCTTGGCAAAAGTACTGCCTAGAGTTTAATTCTCCAATGAGATCATTCACCACTAGATTCCACAATAAAGGGGAAAGAACTCCTCCTTGCGGGCAACCCCTAGTGGTGTTGATTACCATTTTTTCATTCATCATGGTAGCTTCTACCTTTCTTCCACTGAGCATGGCCCTAGTCCACCTACATATTGTAGTCCCTAGGTCATGCACCTCTGCTGCCCTAACCATGGAATCGGAACTAAAAGCATGATTTTCGTTAGTGCTTCTGTTTATTATTAGGTTTATTCCCACGTACTAGGCAGATTTCGTTTGTGCTACTGTTTTAAGAGTTTATTCCCGCGTATTTTGACAAATACCTTTGTGCACAGCCGCGTCAAGTGAATCTCCTCGGCCATTGTCAAGTGGTGACTGTCTTATCATTGCTGCTGCCGTCCTTATATACCTGCGTGGCTTACTGTGACGTCACTGTTGCTCAGCCGCATCGCCATATAAGGCAATGTTTTGGCCGCGTACCTGCTGCGCCCGCTTCAACCGTCCGATGGCCCGGTCCCAAGCTCTGCTCAGCTGCAATCCGCCGTCTTTATCAAGAGATTTTTCAGATATTTTGATTTCGATAGCTTCTTTTATTACGCTATCCCAGAAAGTATTTGTTCTGGTAATGACTGATGCATCCTCGAACGCAATGCGAAGTTTGTTTCTAGAGAGTGCTCCGCAATTGCTGATTTCTCGGGATAACATAGTAGAAACATCTTTTATGTTCAACACAGTGCTGTTCAATATTGCGCACTGTTTGTAGAATTGTCCACACCCACACGGTATCTTGTACACAGCTGGCGTTCTAAGGCCTAGATCATCTTTCACAGGTCTCACCATCTGTCGCAATTTTGTAGGAGGCCTGAAGACCGTGTCGATCTCGTGTCTCTTAAGAAGCCGGTCATAGGCTAAAGTGAGCCAAAAATTGGAGGTGTTATAACGCGTATGCATGCAGTAAAACGGAAGAGAGTTTGTGGTGCGAGTGTCTGGTGTGGTTGCAGGACCCGCGCGAGGCGCTGATCCTGAGCCTGAAGCGCGAGGTGGCGGCGCTGCAGGAGGAGAACGAGCACCTGCAGCACGCGCTGCACCTGCACGCCGCCGCCGCCGCCGCCTCCGCCACCGCGGGCCCCACCGCCGCCGCCAGCGTCGCAGCCACGCTCGCAGGTCAGATTCACTCTCCCGAGTTGCACACCTAAGAACCTGCACCAAGCCTGTAATAGAGCCGGTCAAAACGGCCGACACTCCCGCTCGGTTCCCGCAGCGCTCGCGCCTCGCTCTCGACGGCTGACGGCGGGTAAAGAGTTGGTAGAGGGGGAGCGATGACGTCACACTCGCGAGAGCGAGACGTTTCGGGCAGGACGAGTCACGATACTCCCGGGTTCACGCAACACCACCTAGACGACAAGGCCTTACAACAGGCCGTGGCTACGTCACACTTAGAGGCCCCGTCCGCCACCTCACTGGCTGTTGGCTGGGGCACGCCCACCGCCTCGCAGCGGCCGGCCAGTCAGATGGCGGCCGCGGCCTCTAAGTGTGACGTAGCCACGGCCTGTTGTAAGGCCTTGTCGTCTAGGTGGTGTTGGTTCACGTCGCGCCCCCCGGGCCGAGCTGAGCTTGGCTGAGCCGCCTCAGCCTAGTCGGCGCATGCCGCCGGCTGCGTGTTCTCACAATGCGCCGGACCCGAGACGAAAAAAGGGGCAAAATACACTTTTTCGATTTTCACGTTGTAAAAATTGTCGATGGTATACACGATCACGCTACATCGTTTTATGAAATTAGTTTTTCCCTCCTAGCTTTGCCTTGCCTGTGAAAAAATAAAAAGGCTAATTTTCATTCCGCACGATTTCTTAATTCCGTAACGCTCCTCACTCGATTTTGATGAAAGTATGCGTTTAAAAAATCTGATTTATGGACACATTATAGTAAAACATCTTAGCTTTCATATAAGACATTCACCTTTTCCGTAATTCCTAACAGTCGTTTTCAAATGACGCTATTTCCCAAGTATATGCACATGATTTACAAATCGTGTATTGAAATAGTTAGATAGCGGGCAGGTTACTGTTCTATTATTTTTAGACCATATATATCAGCGAGTGAAATGGAGCTAAAAGAACAAAAAAGTTATTGAAATGGTAATCACACTGCACAATTACTTTCACAAGTAATTGCGAGTTATCTGAGCGCCCTCGGGCCGCGATCACAAGTCTACGAACTCAGCCTGTGTTGAGTGTAGCGTGAAGCACTGCAGTGCCGAAAAATTTGAATTGCTGGCTACGTTTGTGGGTCCCTCGTGATGTGTAAAAGGTAAACTTTCAGGGCCGGAATGGTCAAAAGTAAATCCACTAGACCACGGCATAACAGCCCGGAAATTTTAGTACTTTTGCCCTCGTGATGTGTTAAAGATCCATAATCAGTGAACAATAATGAACTAATTTTTCTTGGGTGGCAACCGATTACAATGGACAACTATCTGCTACGGTTTTACAGCAGATCATACTTGACTTTGAGAGGCATACATCTGGGTTTTTTCCACATAATACAATTCATGGAATTTATACTTCGTGTTTGGAACTAGAAGAGAACTAAGTAATGTAAACTGCGACTTTGCTCTTAATGGACTGAAATAAAATTATGTGACATTACAGTTGACGGCTTTCTAGTTGCAGATGAACGAGAAAGTAAAACGATATTTATATTTATTGACGCATCTACTCCTAAGACACAATATATATCTTTTCGCTTTTGTAGCTTTCGGAAAATGTGTTCCCACAGGGTGAAAATAATTGTATACAGTGTGTCCGACATAAATGCGGTACTTTCACGTCTGAGATGAAAGTAAGAATGAACTGAGTTCTTTTAGTAACCTGTCTGAGACGAACAACGTTTCTACGAACATTTTGCTGTATCATTTGAAGACAATTTTCTTTGTCTGCAAGATAGTACTTTCGAATTTTCAACATACGCTGGTTTACTTTAGCCTCAGACATAGCAGGACAGGTCAGTAAAGGATGAGAAGCGTCTGTCACTTTTTCTAATTTTTTTTCCTAGGGAAGGGGAGAGCTTGTCCCCAGCTATAAGGAATCCCAACCCACCGTCGACAGAAGATCGATTACTGGCCACTTCAAGAATCCAGCTAACAGTTCATTGATTTTATTATATTATATATTAAAAGAATCTACGAAAACTAAAGTCAGTCGGACAGACTAAACCACCCGGCTGATTTCCTTCATTTTTTGTGTAAAACTAAAGGTATTCATCCACTTTGTCTACACTCAAACGGGATTTCCTTCTGTATATTTCTTATGGGGATGTCCTGGCTGTAAACTAAAGTCATTCGGTCCATCCGACTCGTTTTCTTCATTTTCGCTTTAAACGGAAGGTATTTATTCGCAGATTTGTTATCAAGTATCATAATTAACTTAAGTCTCTCCTTCCTTTACTTTCATTCAAACGCGGGATCCTTCTGTCCTTTCATTGAATATTTTAATCGGTTTGTCTTAGGATATCTTCGGTTCTAAATAAAGTACACAGTTCTCTTTACCTAACAACATTCAACAAATGTGCTTTTAAACACTTGGACGGATTGATTCTGAAGAAAGCTATGTATGAACATTCAACTTTACTTCCATGTCATCCCAACGTTTTAGTCATTCCACTAACGGTGCGAAGTATTCGCACGTGTCCTCTATCTTTCTTATATATTAAGAGAAACTATTTTATAATTATAATTGATTTTAAATAAGTGTTTTGATATGAATTTAAGAAAACACAAGCTTATATAATATTCTGTATACTCTTACTATCTATAATAAATATTTTTAAATGATAAATATTTAATTTTACTTATTTCCATTTCCCATGACTGGCCACTAATGCTGCAAAGTATTTGCTCAGGTCGCCTAGTTTTATTACTATTGTTCTCACACTGTAGTGAACCGTCGAATTTTATGAACATAAGAAATAGGTGGTAATGCACTCATTCCATCCATATAGACTAACCTTTAGGAGAGTATTTCCTTCCTTTAACATTCGATATCTTTAATATTCCCGGCGCGAGTCGGCGCCGGCACGAACCGATTGGGGTATATTGTTGCTTTTGCAGCACAAGTATCACAAGTCTCCAGCCTGTTTTCATCTGAAGCTTCTCTGCATGATTTTTTTTTCAATTATACTTATGATAATATGTTTACTTTTCTTCTATTACTATTAATTCTGTAATATGAATTAAGAAATTAAGAAATGTTTACTTTTTCACATAAGGAAAAACTCTCCTAAATGTTAGTCGAAATTAATGGGATGGGTCCATACCACATATTTCTAATGTGTTTATAATTTTATGAGTCACTACAGTGCGCAAACAATAGTAATAAAATTACAAAATCAATTAACAGTTAGCTGGCTCAAAGTAGATGGCAGTGAACAAGTACTGGTCACACCTGTGTTTCCTTCGATCATCCACTGGCAGTGGGTGACGATCCCTTGTTGCTGGCCACAAACCCACTAAGAACGAATAAACAAATCACAACATGAAACAAATGACACCTACTTCTCATCCTTTAATGATCTGCAGTGTCTGAGGCTAAACTAAATCTGCGCGCTTTCCTTTCATATAAAGTATAAAAATCGATATGAAAGTACCATGGAGACAAGGAAAATTGTGAGATTCAGGAAATGTTCTTAGAAAAGCAGTTCCCATCAGACAGCTTCCTAACAAAATAAATAAAAATTATGAGAACCGTGAAGAGTTCTTTGAAAGTAGAGATGAGCTGCAACATACTACAGCGTGTACCACATAAATCTGGCACACCTGACATACCCCCCATGGCTATACGTTGCAGCATCCCTTATCAGGAGGTAACTAAATGTCTTTAATTTTACTGTTATGTACTCCTACTTTAGTCTCGGTCTGAGGGATAGCGCTTTTATGTGAGACACTGTATACAAATTGTTTCACCTTGTGGTAGAACATTTTCTGGGAGTTACAAAAGCGAAAATGTAAAGAAAGTTCAAATGTTTGTTAAGCTTAAGTGACTTGACAGCGGGGTCATCAGTCCCTAAACTTACAAACTACTTATGAACTACCTTATACTAAAGACGACACAAATATCCATGCCCGAGGGGGGGATTCGAACTCCCGGCCGTAACGGCCGTGCAGACTGTGACTGGCGCACCGCAGTCCCCTCGGCCACCGCGTCCGGCTTAAGAGAAGGCTAAATAATGTAATCTTAGGCGTACATGCATCAATAAATGTAAGTATATTTTTGGTTTCTTCCGTTTATTATCCTCAACTAGAAAGTCTTTGAGTAGAATTTCAGAAAATTCGCAGTTTACATTAATTGTTTCTTCTCTTGTAGTTTAAAACACGAAATATGTATTCCATCAATTGTAGAATGTGGACAACAAACTACTTGTATACCTCTTAAGTGAAGTATTACCTTCACATAAAATCATAGCAGATCATCGTCCATTGTAATCGGTTGCCACCCAAGAAAAATTAGGGTATAGCTATTTTCTGGTTATGAATTATTAACACATCACGAGGGACCAACATACGTGGCCAGCAAATAATTTTTTCGGCACTGCAGTGCTTTACGCCACGCTTAACACACGCCGAGTTCGTAGGCTTGCGGACGCGGCATGATGCAGCTCAGATAACTCACAATTACTTGTGAAAGGAGGTAGATATCAGTGGGACGAACCATTTCAAAAACTCTTCTGTTCTTTTAGCTCAATTTCACTCGGTGTAATGTATGGCCTAAAATGCATAGTACAGTAAGCTGCCCGCTATCGAACTTTTTCAATACACGATTTGTAAATCAAGTGCGCATACCTGACAAGAAGTATCACTTGAAAACGATTGTTACGAATTTCGAAAAGTTGAATGTTTTATTGGAAAGCTAAGATGTTGTACTACCCTGTGTCCAAAAATCAGATTTTTTAACCGAATACTTTCATCAAAATGGAGTGAGGAGCTATACGAAACTGAAAACTCGTGCGGAATGAAAAGCAGACTTTTTATTTTTTCACAGGCAAGGCAAAGCTTGTAAGGAAAAAATAAGTTGATAAAACGATGCGATGTGGTCTTATATACCGTCAAATTTTCTTACAACTTGAAAATCTAAAAAGTTGTTTTTCCCCCTCTATTTCGTCTTGGCACATCCCCGCTCGGTTCGGCCCGGCCGGCAGTGTGAACGCACTGTCGTAGACGGACGGGCGCAGTAATTAACGGCCTCGTGTGGAGGGCTGGCCGTGCGCATGCGCATTGCTGTCGGCTGTTCCACATGCCAGCCAGAAGTACCGAGTCTTCTCGCTCCCGAGACTGCATTATCGGCACGGCCGGCTCCCGGGTACGGCGGTCTCGCTGGCGGGAACGAGCGGGAGCCGGGCCGCGTTTGACGGCCTCTAGCCTGTAAGTCTGCAACACCGACGCTTTCGTCCGTCCTGCACCTGCCTAATATCACATTCGCGCCCATCACTCGTGTAAAATCTCTTACCGTCGGACAGCTAGAACAACATCGGCGCTCCGAGCGGTGAGCAAGCGACCCATCTCTTAACGTCGTTTACATTGTACGAATAACAGTTTCTTTTCCAATCTTGTTCTAAGCAATTTACGACGTGATTGTTTTATTTTAGACTCGAGGGCGTTAGTATAATATCGGACAAAAAGGATGATGCCAAAACAGATGAAATGACGAAGCTAGATTGTACTCACGCAGAAATATATTCCGACCCGATTATTTTTGCAGGCAGGCAGCCTTCCCCATTTAATTTCACCACCTACCTCTCTGACATCTCCATCCCCGTCAATCACCAGTTTGACTACTCCCTCTTCCCTGACGTCCGCGACTGCATCAACACCTCTGCCTCACCGCTCGCCCCTGGCTTCCAGTACATGGACCACATCCCTCCCCCCACAGAACTTAACATACCCATCACTGCCCTTGACATTGAATCAACACTGTGCATCAAACACAGCACCACTCCTGGTCTCGACCTTCGTACCTTTCCTCAATCCTTCCACACCGCCCAGCGTCCCTCTTTACAGTCATCCTCTACACCGGTTTTTTCCCCAATCTGTAGAAAATTTCCCACATACTCATGTTCCTCAAACCCGGCAAGCTACCCTCTGAAGCCTCATCCTACCGTCCCATCAGATGCACCTCAGTGTTCAGCAAGGTACTGGAAACAATATTTTCTCGCTATGTGCACCAACATCCCCATCAACACCAGCTTCTTCTCCTCTCGCAATGTGGTTTCCAACCATCCTTCTGTGTCAATGACCAACTCTCTGCCTTACCCATCTCCTTTCCATTCAGATGAACTCCTGTCGCTATCTTTGGCACACTCGACAGTGAGAAGGTCTATGACCGTGTATGGCATTCCGGTCTCCTTTTCAAACTCCAGCTCTAACCCCTTCCTATTAATTATGTCCGCTTCAACACTTCCTTTCTCGCCCACTGCCTATCCTATGTCACTGTCAACAATTTAAACTCCCATTTGTTTTACCCCTCTACTGGGGCTACAGGGCTCCATCCTCTCCCCCTCCTCTAATTCATCTACTCATTAGATATGCCACAACTGCAGCCTCCTGTCCATCTCCTATACTTCACTGATGACACCGCCTTCCTAGACTTCACCCCCTCCCTGGCCCACTCCCAACACCTACTCCAGTCTTACCTCCACCTGCACCTGGTGCAACCAGTGACTCCTTACCATCACCCCCACCAAATTCCAGGCAATTATCATAGGTCACCACGACCACGACCTATACCTTACACTCCATGGCTGGTCCATCCCTCAAACCATAACCATCAAGTACCTTGGTCTCACACTCGACCGCTCTCTATCCTGGAAACCCCACCTCCAAACCGTCTGCCAAAAAGCCTTCTCCTGCATCAACCTACTCAACTCCTGTCCGGCCAGACATGGACCCTCAAGCTATCCACCATCCTCTACTGCTCCTTAATGGTCCCGTCTTATGCTGCTTCCACCCCGCTTGGGTTTCCTCTCGCCCCGCCCATTACCCACCACCAATCCCTACAGCTCTTTGAGTGCCTTCTGCATTTTATGTTCTCTGTTGTCCCATGATCAAACGTTATTTCACTGCCCAAATAACAAAACTCATATACCAATCTTTATTGGTTCGCCACCTAATCTAATTCCTTCAGCATCACCTGATTTTCTGAGATTGTATTCCATTACCCTTGTTTTGCTCTTGTTAATGTTCATCTTGTACGCTCCTTTCAACACACTGTTCATTCCGTTTAATTGCTCTTCCAAGTCCTTTGCTGTCTCTGACAGAATTACAGTGGTATCAGGAAACGCGATGTTTTTATTTCTTCACCCTGAACTTAAATTTTTTCATCAAATCCTTTTCTTCACAGCTTGTTCATTCTACAAATTGAATAACATTGGAGAACGGCTACAACGCTGTTTTACTCCCTTCGCATAACTGCGTCCTTTTCACATCCTTCGCCTCTAACAACATACAAAAAATTTTGCTTTCAGTTAAATATGACGATTTTTCCACCACGAAAAATGTAGTCATTTGCCGTTTTTTAATTTTCCATAGGTTAGTTACTATCTCTGTACACAATGAAAATTGTACAATTACGAGTATTATATTGAATTTTTATTGTAATTCGTCTATATTACCACCTCCTATAATATTTAATATTCCTCCTTAAACACCTAGTATATTACTCGTCACAAAATTGGCGTCGTCATCGTCCAAGAAATGTCCAAAGCGAACCATTAACTTGCATCGTAAACGCCGAATGAAAAAGGGCGACCTACAGTGTTCACAACGTTTCGTACCATCAAGATCGAAAGCAAACTCCTTATGAGTTGCAAACAGAGCAGGACATTCAGCTACATATCCGATCTTAAGGAATGCTTATAGAAGCAGATCTGTTTAATGGAGTGACTATGATATGAGATGTCATGGAACAGATATTAGCCAAAATCAGTGCTCGTACCATACTTGTAGTTCTCGCACGCTCGTTTTTCCAGTCTTGCTTGATATGACGTTAATATCCCTACTGTCCTTCGTCAATACGGCGTGCCAGTTTTCATTTGGTTTGCACGGTACAGGTTAACGGTTTCTTTCCAACTTTTCTTGGATGTTGACGAGGTCCACTTTGTGAAGTGCAATACGTACACCTAATACAAGGTTCATCTCTGCACTTCCGGGCACTCGTTTTCTGTCGCCCTCCCAATGCTTATGGTGACTTATTAGCAGCTGATATTTCACCTTTCATAATTGTTAACACAACACTTTCAACCCAACCTTACAAGACACTGAACATGCGATCTCGCACTGAAGTAGTTCCTTGTATTTTGAGAACCTGCGCCCAAACATTCAGGTTCTTTCGTGAACTGTTCATGTGATGTTCATAAAAGTTGTTCAAGCAAATATATATAATCTTCGGCTCAAAATACAAGGCAGACACCGCGCTTTCAATTTATATTAGCGCTTAGCCGTCTGTGGTCTAGAGCCTGAATGAGGAAATTAAGTTGAATCGTAAATGTTTCTTTTCAATTATTTCTTAGATACGTAAGTCAAACTTCCGTTTATCTATTGCTAACTTCCCCTCTTTTTGGTCTGCTGTATTATTCTATAAATGTCTAACAATGTTAACTACGTCTATTCTTGATGATTATGTTCATTACGTGCGTTTGTTAAATAATGGGATGTATTGTGCTTGCATTATTTTTAACATTTGACAATGCTGGGATACCTTATGTCTTTGTTATTCACATATACTCTATTAATATCTGTCGATTTTATTGGATTCATCCTCTACTCATCTGTAAAAGCTACCCCTCAAAACTAGTGTTTGTAGCACGATGCATAGCAATGGCTCCATGTACTGTACATTTTATAAAGTGCCCTCTGTGAATTTTTATCAACCCTATCTAGTAATCAGTTTGGCTATATCTTAATTTGTTTTATCTCATAACTGCCACATTTCGGTAAAATATTTTTCATGTTTTTCACATTTTATGCAAATATTGTACGTCAGATTTATTTTTTGTTTTCTTTATGGCGGCGCCATAAGCCAGTGATCCCACGAGTGTCATGCCACCTTGTGTTCAAAATTTGTACCTGAGCATGATATTCACCCTGTTATCGATCAGCCTGCTTTTATACGTTCAAATAAAAGCATCCAACTGTAATATTCACTGGTGTTCTTAAAATATTCAGGGTATGTGTAATTCATATTAATGTCAGTCTCTTAAATTGAACTTGTCATTATTTTGTTCCCTCTGTAAACGCCCAAAATAAAGTCATTTTGCAGCCATTTAATGACTTCCACCTTACCGATCAACTCAGCATTTTGCAGTCCTATAAATTTCCACATGGTCGCCTGCCCCTTCCCTGACTTTAAGTCACAACAATGTGACTCCTTGAAACATCACCTCCATTACACAGACGGCAAGTCCCGCCTCCAAAATCCGCAAAGGAATGCCCCGTGATTTCTACAGCTCCAGAAAACTTTTTAATATTAAATCCTTTCAAATACTTAATCTCAGACACAACATTCAGAAGCTTCCATTAGCCTTTTCCCCTTTACCGCGGTAAATCACGACTTACTGCTGAGGGTGGTTTTTTTTTTTTTTTTTTTTTTCAAATTTTGTTCCCAACGTGCGTTGGAAAGCACCTGTCGCATAATAGTCTTAGGCGGGACCCCTTTTGCAGATTTCGGGAAGTCTCTTTTCTCCAAAATCTGTAAAATGGCACTGGAGTTCGCAGTAATCAAGATGGACAAATAGCAATAATATGATACAGTACGTTAAATAGCCGGCCGCGGTGGCCGAGGGGACTGAGGCGCTTCAGTCACGGTCTGCACGGCCACTACGGTCGAGGGTTCGAATCCCCCCTCGGGCATGGATATTTGTGCCGTCCTTAGTCGTAGCTAGTTCATAGTAGTTTGTAAGCTTAGGGACTGATGACCCCGTAGTCAAGTCCCATAGACTATACAAACATTTGAACATTTGAAGTACGTTAAATATAAACAGTCAGTAACGGCATTCCTTGTACTTGAGAAAACTGCAACATTAATTTTTTGCACTTTGAACATATTCTAATAACAAATACAAAAGTTTTGCCTCAGACTGTGTGCTTTTATTGCATTTATGCTAATTCACCCATCTCTATGTTTTTTGCTAATATTCAATTCGTTCGATAGTAACAAGGATTTTATTTATTTATTTGGATTTTACTTTACTTGAAGAAAACATTTTAGGCACATACTAGGTAAGACATGGTGGAACAAATGAAAGTTACCCGGGCGAGTGGATACGATTGGACAGAGGAGGAAAAGACCTACAGCTTCTTCCAGCAGGATGGAGCAATTGCCCATGCAAACCGACCAAACCTTAGAGTGCATCCACACAATCATCACACTTGATAAGGTTGTTACAAAGGTCAGCCTGGTGGCGACCCTAATTGGCCATTCATATCACCGGATCTATCAGTGTGACATTACTTTGTGTGGGTCTAAGGCGTACTCCAACAATCCTCATAGTCTGCAAAAACAGAAAATTTCGGATAAGATGGCAGCAATTCTTACAGCTGTCCAGCCTTTAGCAACTTGCTGACTAAGACCCAAAAGTGCCAAGTGATGAACGGTGCTAACTTTCAAGATCTGCTGTAATCAGGTTAGTACTGCATTTCCTTTCCTCTGCTGTCTTTCTTTCTGCCCTGGAACTCTGTTCTCCTGGCGACGTTTATTTGCCCCATCCTTTATAAGGAACAAGCAAGGTACATTGCCTTTTTTTAGTAATGAAGAATGACCTTTCATTCATTTACCGGTCTTTGTTGGCGGTGTTTCATTGTGCTTCACTTTAAGTCTTTGAAAATTAGATGCTATCGCACAGGGAACTCTCACTTCAACTTCCTCGTTGCGAGGCTACAAGAGGTCGATACATAGTCGTTAGAACAAATTACTGCACTCTGACTAACGACTTCCACAGATACCGAGAGCAAACAGACGAATATCAGCGACTTTAACTCATTGCTTTCCTTTATAGCTTATTTTTTTATAATGGGTCGTTATAGAATGAGGCCGCATCTTAAGGTTTCCTTCGTTTCATTAAAACTCATTGAAGCAGATAATTCCTTCTGATAATTAAATTACTGACAAGACAGTACGAACATCGTTTACAGATGGCGGAAACAGTGCTGTTAAGTCATTTTGTTGTGAAGTTAAAGACTGTACCTTTGAATTTAAGATTAAATCTTTTAACATTTCTTAGTCATCAGGGAACATATTTGATTCTATTTTTCCTTACTTCTTCAATCAGTGGTAGTTGGAAGATGGTTAGTTTACGTACTAGCATTAACTTTTGTTCTCTTTGAAGACGAATTGCACCTCTCATGAAATTGGCAGCACCTACTAAACCATACCAAGAATACTAAAAGACCGAAATCACTATAATTATTGAAATAAGACAGCTAGCAATGTCACTGATAATAACTGTATTTTCATCGATTATTTTATTGTTACCGTTATATTTTATAAATATTGATAAGAAGCAGGGTATACCTTGCAAACGATTGAAACCACTGCAAAGTTGTAGACGACCACAATAATAATATAACTGTTAAATCAAACAACACCTATCACATGTACTGTACCTCACGTTACTGCTGGAATAAGCAGACACACAACCGTTTCTTACAATAGGGTATTCTTTTCTCACGTACCCTGTTGTAAGACTCTTTTGTGTGTCTGCTTATCCTAGCTGTAACTCTGGCTCTGACAAACTGACTGCATAACGAAGGAAAATTTTCAAATATTACTGCAACATTCAGAGAAATTAGGCAACAAAAGTTAAGATAATTGACTGCTTCGCCTTTTTTTATCACGGAGTTCCAAAACTACAGTTTTACCTGGGACAAAGAATGAATTATTTTTAAAGTACATGTAGTGCAACGGCAGCCAAATGTGTAAATTGAAAACACGATTGGAGATGGGGTATAGTACAGATGTCAACAAATATGGCGATAAAGTTTATAGATAGGAAGTCTATAAATGCAGTGGAGATGGAAAGCAGGTGAAGTGTGCGAACTAGCCTTCTTAAGTTTGTGTGAAATAGGATATGTGTAGTAACTTTGAGTTGCCAAACGATACGCTTGGAGAAATGTAGTCGAATGTGGAAAGCAAATCAAAGTATACTTCGTCATAGGGTTGGGAGGGAGTGGTAAAACTGGAAGACGAGATCGATGTTAGATATTAATAAGTTAGACTAGGTAGGATAAAGATCATGTACGATGATGCCTACATTTATTTTATCAGTTAGTAGTTCTACTAGATTTGTCTTGTGACTTTCTTATGAATTGTTCGCCGTGCGAGAATGTCTGTTATTGTGGTGGTCTTCAGTCCTGAGACTGGTCTGATGCAGCTCTCCACGCTACCCTGTCCTGTGCAAGACTTTTCATCTGAGAATACGAACGGCAGCCTACATCTTTTTGAACCTACTTACTGTATTCATCTCGCGGTTTCCCTCTGCGATTTTTACCCCACACAATTCCTTCAAATGCTAAGTTGACGATTCCTTCATGTCTCCGAATGTGTCCTACCAAGCTACACCCTTGCCAGAAACGCCTTTTCTCCCCAATTCCGTTGAGCACCACATCATCAGTTACGTGATCTACCCATCTAATCTTCTTCATTCGTCAGTAGCACCACATTTCAAAAGTTTCCATCATCTTTTTCTCTGGACTTCTTATCGTCCACGTTTCACTCCCATATAATACTACACTCCAGACAAATGCTTTTAAAAAGGATTTCGTAACAGTTAAATTAATTTTGGATGTCAACAAATTTCGCTTCTTCAGAAATGCTTTTCTTCGCATAGCCATTCTGCATTTTATAGTATCTTTTTTACTGCATCCTTTCATACCCTTCAACTGCTGTCTGGTTTTTGTACAAGTTGAATATAACTCTTCGCTCCCTGTATTTTATCCCTGCTAGATTCACAATTTGAAACAGTTTATTCTAGTCAACATTGTCAAAAGCTTTCTTCAGATCTACAAATGCAAAAAAATGTAGGTGTGCCTTTCCTTCACCCATCTTGCCTCTCTTGATCCTATATTTCTCCTAAACCCAAATTGATTTCGCCAGTGTCATATTCCACAAGTTTTTACACTCGTCTGTAAGTAATTCGTGTTAGTCTTTTGCATCCATGACTTTTCAAACTGATAGTTCTGTAATTGTCACATTTGTCTGCACTTGGTTTCTTTGGAGTTGAAATTACTTTATTCTCCTGGACGTCAGAGGGTATTTCCCCCACCTCATATATCTTGCCTATCAAGTGGAACAATTTCTTCAACCTGGAAAATGAAAACTTTACAATCCAAAAATATGTGCTACGACAACAAAAGTTATCGACCACTATGGAAAACTACTAGATCGATCTAAGACAGTGAAAAGAAGGCACTTGATTAAGTCACCAGTTGCAGCTATTTAAACAGTGCCTTGTCTGGAACATACAAAGACATAGAAAAGACAACCAACAAATTTTAACATATATGTAATACTATAAACAAGACTTGAAAAAAAAGTTAAGAAACACATAATACTGAAACAGTGTAAAACAACGGCGGTGCGTGTGCTGCTTTATGACAGTGAATCCTGGACTGAGAGAAAAGAGATAAAAATAAGACGTAGTAGAATGAAATCAGATTTTTAAGGATTTTGAAAGATTGTTCTAGGATAATGATATCATGACAGAATTGGAAATTTCCAATTTAAAAGAAAGGGTTGAAAAATGCAAGGAAGTATGGAGACAAGACCTTTAAAAGGATGGGTGGAAGAAGAATTGGAAATTTCCAATTTAAAAGAAAGGGTTGAAAAATGCAAGGAAGTATGGAGACAAAACCTTTAAAAGGATGGGTGGAAGAAGAATTCCAGTGGTCGAAAACAGGTACAACCTCTTCGGCAGAAGATACGTAGTACGTTCGTGAAGACGGGACAGGTATACTTCGTAGAAGTATCCGCGTGGTCTAAGCAGTCATGCTACGGACTAGGCGGCCGCTCCCGCCAGAGGTTCGAGTCCTGTGTGTGTGTGTGTTGTCCTTAGCGTACGTTAGTTTAAGTAGTTTGTAAGTATATGGACTAATGACCACTGCAGTTTGGTACCATAACTTTACAAACATTTCTACTTTATTATACTGTAGATATTTAGGTTATCCGTTTATGCAACTGATTAGTAATAGATTTTATTGCCATATGCATTTCGCCTATATTTGGAAGGCATCATCAGTGGCCTGTAATGTAAACATGATTATGTGTTACAGTATTTCGTATTTACGTTTCTTAGTATTTTAGGTTATAAACAGTTCTGGTGCGTTATTTAAGTATAGTTACTGGTATTTGGATATTATTACTTACAAAATTTCGTTGATCCTGGTTTACATGTAGTGTTGATTGGTGACTTTTAGTTGTTTTGCTTCAGTCTTGTTTCTTTTGCGTTTTAGTTTTTCAGTACTTCACAGCTAGCACCACTACGCACATGCCATTTTGTTTTGGTTGGTGTTGCCAACTGTTCAGTGTGTGTTTGTCCTATCTCTGCTGTATGTCAGTATGTGTGTGTGTGTGTGTGTGTGTGTGTGTGTGTGCAAGGGCGCCCATATGATAGTAAGGGGAGGGGGCAAGACCTTATCCACTGGGGTATTTTTAATATCTTGGAAAACTAATTGCAAATTGCAAGTAGCAATTTAAAAGGTCCAGTTCTGGCCCTGTTACAAAAGTGTCCTGTTACTAAAACACCAGGCCACGGTACTCATCCTACTATAAAAAAATCCAGTATTCCGTGTCCTGAAATATATGTTGGAGGTGGCCTATATGAAGGCTTAAAATAAAATAAAAATTTCATATCAATATCTCACGTGATTATTGATAGAATTTCAAAATTTTAAATGCTCTCACAATCTAATCAGTAAGAGGTAAATTCTTGTGTATTACCTAATGAGACACACATCACAATTACGAACTGTATGACCGTCTTAAAGTTGACAGCAATCAAATATTTCAATTTTGTACAGCCATTAGTTGAAAATGTAACACTTGACGACCTTCAACATAATTTTATACATATACTGCAATTTTTATCGTTGGCTTCCCTCCGCTGTGAAAGAATAATTTTGAATTAAAAAAAATTATGCCTTACTAAATTTTCGCTGTTCATGCAGTCAAACGCTGTAACTTATAACTTCGTAACTATTAGTACACTGCATGGAGTATCTACATATACCAGTGAATACACCAACAAACATCACTGTACGGCACATAGTTTAGGTAGTAGGACGAGATAGATAAATAAACGCCTCAAAAACTACCTTTTGTTTACATTAGCATGCAGTAAACCTACTATAATCTGTGACTTTTTAATTTATCTCTTCTTTACTACTAAAAGATAGTCACAACTTATTTTGCAATTAGTATATGAAAACGTATAAGTGCGTGCACCTGATCTGGCATTTCTTACATGATCGAGCGGTATACAGAAATAAAAGCGATCCTAAAGTGGAGTTGCCATTGTCATAAAGAAACAACTAAAACAAAACCTGACCTGCTGGGAATATGTCAGTGACAGGATTCTGCAAGCACAGATGAAACTAAAGGTTCAATTTGTGGTTATTATTGTTGCCTATTCACCAAATGACGATGCTGATGCATCTAAAAAAGATCTCTTCTACACCGAATTGTCAAGATGTATTGAAAATATAGGGAATGGCAAAGAAATAATTTTTCTAGGAGACCTAAATGCAAGAATAGGCTGTAAAGCCAACAATAACATAGTGGAAAGATATGGGGAGGATACCATAAATAATAATGGCAAAAAGTTGACAGAATTCTGCCTGCAAAATGACTTGAGAATTCTAAATGGCTGGTTCAAGCATAAGGTCATCCATAAATATACATGGACCAAACGAAGCGTTAATCTCAAATCCGTTAAAGACTATGTCATAATTAAGCAAATAACAAAGCTAGCAGTTATGTAATTATCATGTTATTTCTAATTCACAGCATTAACTCTTGTATGTTTACACGGAGCAGTGTGCTAAAAAAAACGGTACATTTTAAAGACGTCCGTTAAGATACTTCATTAGCTGCCAGCAGTATCTCCGAGAAATTTGAGTGTCCTCTGTAAGAGATGCCTGCGAAAGAAGATGGATGCGGCGATTAAGTCAGCGAATACGCCCCACTTACAAGAAGTAACAAATCAATACATTCTTTTCAAAAGCAATGAAAACGTATAATGTTTATGGCTTTCTCGGCTAGCGGTTGTCATGCTGAAACAATCGGGTATTAACCCGGTTATTCGCGTTGAAGTTGCGCTCGAAAAACCGGCAGAATACCCGATTGTTTCAGCATTAGAAGAAAAACATGCTACTCACGATTATGCAAATAGTGTTTTACGTACCTATTATGTACGTCAGATTATGGAGTTTAGTAATATAAAACACAAAAGATGAAACTGAATACAAGGAAAGCTGCAGAACAATTTTACTGTTTTGCCAAAATCGCTTATTTATTTACCACAATGACCGGTTTCAACTGATTTCGCAGTCATCATCAGATCTGTGGAACTGTGGTGTATCTAATCATACCAAATGTGTGGCTCTGTCTATGATTAGATACACCACAGTTACACATATCTGTTGATGACTGCGAGATCAGTTGAAACCAGTCCTTGTGGTAAATAAATAACCGATCTTAGCAAAACGGTAAAAATGAAATTAAACTTGTATCCATTCTGGAAGTGTGGAACCTGCGACTGAGTTGATTAAATAAATCAGAAAATAACAGCAACCAGTCACCATTCTTACATATTTATTTACCACGACCGGTTGTGGGCAGATTTTGAGCACTAAAATGCCTGAAAATCACCTATCATCAAACAGCTGTGTGAACCAACTGTAAGTAGCTGTTTAGAATACGTTTTAAACTTGTAAATATTGTAATTTAGTGCCAAAGACAAAGCTCACGCATAATTTTCTATCTCAGCGCAATATTATGAGCAACATATAAAACATGTATACCGCCTGATGATGAACTGCCAGGCAGTTCGAAACCGGACATGGTAAATAAATATGTAAGAAAGGTGACTGGTTGCGGTTATTTTCTGATTTCTTTACAGTAAAAATGAATGGTTACGCAGAAAAGGAGATCGCACACAGCAACATGTGTACAGGAAAGGCCCTCACTCGGGCATGTTCCTCACACTGACACGGCCGCAAACAGCTTTCTGCACTCGTGGATCCTGCACCCGATGTCTGGCAGCAAGGTTGCCTGTGGGTTTATTACCCTGCAGCCGCAGTCAGTCCCAGGGGGGGACCACGGGACATGGTGGGCCGTGGCACAGAGTAACATATACAGAGAAGAAGCCCCCCTCTCGCACATCAGAGGGTAGCGTGGAGGGGAGGCTGAGGGGAGAGCTCGCGCCACCTTTCACGAGGCTACGTATGTGTCTGGTGTGCTGGCGTTTGAGGGGAAGTGGTGGTGGGGACAGCCGCCACCTGCCGCCTGCTCTGGCCACTTTAAAGGGCTGCTTCTGATCGCAGCGTCATCATGGGACATCTTACGGAACCTTCCCTCTCCGCACTCCTGAGCATGTGACTGGGCCCTTATGGAGGTTTCCTGTTTGTATATCTTTGTCTGTGGCTGTGACCACATCTAAAATATACAGATGGGAAACCTCTGTAAGAACCTGGTCACTTGTGCAGGGCTGCAGTGAGGGAGCATTTCCAGCTGTACCATAAGATGTGGCGTTGGGGTCAGAAACAGCCCTTTAAAATTGGCGAGAGCAGGCGGCAGGTAGTGGCTGCCCCCACCACGACTTCCCCTCAAACACCAGCACGCCGGACACAGCCGCAACCTAGTGGCAGGTGGCGTGAGCTCTCCCCTCAGCCTCCCCTCCACGCTACCCTCTGATGTGCGAGAGGCACCCTCAGAAGCGCCTCTAGTGTCGTCAACCGGTACTACGCCAGGGAACCGCCTGACATCTGCTGGCATCTTACGGAACTACGAGGGGAGCGTAGGATAGTGGTGGAGGGAAGGTTTCTTCTCTGCATATGTTACTCTTTGCCACGTAACAATACAGAGAGGAAGCCCCCTCTAAATTCGTGCGACCAGGGTTTGAACCGAGAACCCTCGTAACGACGAACATTCGCTCTATCAACTACCCCACTGGAGTTCAGCGTGGCAGACCCCCACAGACACGCTTTTCCTGTGCTCCCTAGGACAAGTGTTATATATTATTTCCCATTTACGCACGTTATCCTGGGCGACAGCACATAGCGTGAATTATTAGGTTGATACTCTATTGATATACAACTTTTGGAACCGATATGAGTGTCTGACATCTGAAGGTTTGGGTGTTAGACATGGAGGAATTGTGAATTTAGCGTTGGAGGGAAGTGTGTGGGGTAAAAATTGCAGAGGGAGACCAAGAGATGAATTCAGTAAGCAGATTTAAATGTATATAGGTTGCCGTTCTTATGAGGAGATGAAGAGGCTTGCTTGGGATGTAGTATGGTGGAGAGCTGCTGCATCAAACCAGTTTCCAGACAGACAATGATATTTTTGTATTTGTGGCGTTTCCTGGAGAGTGGCCTGCTTGGTGTTGCAGGCTCGGTGGGCCCGCGGTCGCCGGCGCCGGACGCGTCGGCGCTGGCCGGCATGGAGCGCGAGGAGCTGGTGGAGCTGGCCAGGCACTACGTGGCCGAGAACGCCGCGCTGCGCAGGGAGAACCTCGAGCTGTTCAGCACGCGCGAGCTGCTGCTGCGCGACCAGGAGGTCGTCTGCCGCGAGAACGAGCGCCTGCTCAAGAAGCTCGAGGACGTCAACTCGTGAGTTGGCCTCATTTGCCCTCCCACCACCTAACCGTCCGATTACGAGGAGGAGCTAAAGTTGTGAAAAAAAAAAAAAAAAAAAAAAAAAAAAAAAAAAAAAAAAAAAAGAGATACTGAAGATAAACCATAACTTTATTTTTCTGCATAATTTCCAAGAACATTGAGACCTAGGTCAGGGTTTCGAAATCTAAGAAAGTACTTGGAAGGGCGGGACCAAACACGTGTCGTTTGTCGTTCTAAATGTTCAAAT
Organism: Locusta migratoria; assembly: GCA_026315105.1. Taxonomy (NCBI): domain Eukaryota; kingdom Metazoa; phylum Arthropoda; class Insecta; order Orthoptera; family Acrididae; genus Locusta; species Locusta migratoria. Next base: position 369,495,861 of record CM048744.1, read on the forward strand.
GTTTGTGAAGCTTAAGGGACTTAACTACGGGGTTATCAGTCCCTAAACTTACAAACTACTTATGAACTACCTAAAACTAAGGACGGCACAAATATCCATGCCCGAGGAGGGATTCGAACCCCCGACCGTAGTGGTCGTGCAGACCGTGACTGAAGCGCCTCAGTCTCCTCGGCCACCGCGGCCGGCTTGTCGTTCTATTTACCAATAATACGCAATTGTTTTATTAACATCCCTTCCGACTTTATATTTTTCTACGTAATCTCCATACCTATTCAGACATTTGTCAAATCTTTCAACAAGCTTTTGAATGCGGAGAAATCGGCCGCCTGCGAAGACAACCAGTCTTTAACAGCTTCTTTCACTTCATCATTTGCTTCGAAGTGCTTGCCGCCAAGAAACTCGTTTAGGTAGTGAATCGCTGATCGTCACGAAATGTGTCGTCAGCCGCATGAACCAAGTCGTCTAAATTCACAGATGGTCGGCCGGAGGGTGGCGCATCGTGCACATTTCCCTGTCCTTCATTACAGGCTCGCACGCACTTGCGCACTGCACTGTCACTCTATGTTAGGACCGTGCACTTCAGTAATATACCGATAGATTTCTGACGTCGGAATGTTACTTGCGGACAAAAACGATATCATTGTCCTTATTTCACAATCGGCGGGCCGACTGCCTTAAACATTGTGAACTGACACTATCAACAGCACACAGCAACAATATCAGTAACGACGATACCGCCGGCCGCGGTGGCCGAGCGTTCTGCGGTGCGCCAGTCACAGTCTGCACGGCCACTACGGTCTGGGGGTTCGAATCCCCCCTCGTGCATGGATATTTGTGCCGTCCTTAGTATTAGCTGGTTCATAAGTAGTTTGTAAGTTTAGGGACTGATGACCCCGTAGTTGAGTCCCATAAGCTATACAAACATTTTTGAACGACGATATTGGCGGCGTTTAACGCGCAAGGTATGCCAGGAGTCGGCGCGCATGCGTGTTTTGTCCTTGGCGCCGCTTTCAAATCGGACCTTACTTTTGGAATAACCGTGGTATATTTTAGTTGTTGTGGAGCACATGTTGGGAACTGCTGATACAGATAACAGACCTTGTAGTGATTAATGATGGAAATTCTCCTCAGAGATGATAAATTATTTTTCAAAAGAGATAGATTGGCTGGCCAGTACTTTGTGCTGTACCGCCGATCGTGACACAAATTAAGAAAAAAGAAAAAGGACGAAAAAAGTCAGTATCTCAGTCTTCCACACTCCTTAAACAATATCGCCATGACCTAGGTCGTGAATTACCTTGCCCTTCAGTTCCCATCCTTTTTTCTTCCCTTCTCTCCCACCTGAAGAAGGAACTGTGTTACGAAAGCTTGTCCTTATTCTTTTTTCTCCATTTGTGTCACTATCGGCGGTACGGCACAAAGGTAAGCACTGGCCAGCCAATCTACCTCTTCTGAAAGACCTTGTCGTGAGCACGTCGTGTGCGTGTGTGTGCAGGGTGTGCTGCCGGTCGCCGATCATCCCCGCGCGGCCCGCCTACTCGGCAGAGATGCTGGCCTCCTCCATCAACGGCAGCGGCCCCGAGGCGTCGGCGGGCGCACAGCCTGCAGGCTCGGCCGTCTGGTCCAGCCCCACGCCCGAGGCTGCCAAGGTACTCACTACTGCATCACCAACTCCCTCATCACTTACATCCATCGTGATTTTTTTTTAAATTAGAAACCTCTTTGCCTACTCTTCTAAGCTCAGGAAAGCTCTACTTTGGTATCATCATCATCATCATCATCATTAGAGACTGATTATGCCTTTCACCGTTCAGTCTGAAACATAGTCCTCCTAATAAAATCCCTCGATGATCCCCTATTCAGTGCTAGCTTTGATGCCTGCTTTTACTTCAAAATCATTCTTCACCGAATCGAAGTACTTTCTACTAGGTCTACCTCGACTCATCTTACCCTCCGCTCCGTGAGCCCATGAGTTACTTAGGCAACCTTGCTTACCCATGCGTGCAACATGACCCTGCCATCTCGGCTTGTTCTCTCTAACTGCTTCATCTATGGTGTTTATTCCAAGATTTTCTTTCATTTCCTCATTATGGATACCATCCTGCCATTGTTCCCATCTTGCTACTGTAACCTCTACCTTGTGATTAAGGTAACCTATATCCACCCAACTTTGAATCCCATACAACAAAGTTGGTCGAAAGATAGAGCGGTGCCGCTAACTTAGTCTTGGTACTGACTTCCTTCTTGCAGAAGAGAGTGTATCTTAGCTTAGCACACACTGCATTAGCTTTGCTACACCTTGATTCAAATTCTTTCACTATGTTGCCATCCTGTGTGAAAATACATCCTAGATACTTGAAACTATCTACCTGTTCTAACATTTTTCCTCCTATTTGGCACTCAGTGTTTAAATCTCTTTCCCACAGACATTACTTTCGTTTTGGAGATGCTGATCTTCACATCATAACCCTTACACCTCTCATCGAGCTCTGAAATATTAGATCGTAACATTTCAATCGAATCTGTCATCACAACTACGTTATCTGCATATGCCAGACTGCTTATTTTGTTTTCATCTATTTTAATCTCGCCCTGCCAGTCTTCTGTTTTCAACATATGATCCGTGAATAGTATGAACAGCAGTGGTGACATGTGACAACCTTGTCTTACCCCTAAAACCCTAAACCATGAACTTAATTTGCTGTCTACTCTGACATTCTATATACAGATCTCTAATTGCCTGCAAAAGTTTGCCTCCTATTCCATAATCTTGTAGAACTGTCAGCAGCTTCCTCCTAGGAACACGGTCATAAGCCTTTTCTAGATCTATAAAACATAGATACAATTCCCTGTTCCACTCATAGCACTTCTCCATTATCTGCCATAAGCTAAAGTTCTGGTCCTGAAAGCCTCTCAGAGGCCTAAAGCCACACTGATTTTCATCCAACTTGTCTTCAACTAACACTCGCACTCTCCTTTCAACAATACCTGAGAATATTTTCCCCACAACACTGATTGAAGAAATGCCTCAATAGTTATAACAACCTTTTCTGTTTCCATGTTTGAAAATTGGCGTGATTACCGCTCTTGTCCAGTCAGATGTAACCTCTCCTGACTCCCATGCCTTTTCAATTATTCTGTGTAACCATTTGAGACCCGACTTTCCACTGTATTTGACGAGTTCCAGCTTAATTTCATCCACCCCAGCCGCTTTATTACACTGCAATCTATTGATTATTCTCTCCTCTTCCTCAAATGTGATCCTGTTTCCATCATCATTCCTATCCCGTTCTACCTCAAAATCAGACACATCATTGAACGTTTCATCTACATTGAGCAGTTCTTCAAAATATTCCCTCCATCTGCCCAGGGCATCCAACTTTGGTAACAAAGATCAGATTAGGATTCTCGGTGCCGTCTTCAATGTTCAACAGAACAGTGTGGTTTGTATATATTGTTCACACTGTCACGAAGTCTCGAAGTATAATTTGAAGTTTAGCCAGTGCACGCATCGATACTTAACGGCATGAACGGTTGCCCGCGAAATCAACATACACCACAGCGATGACAGTCCTGCCTCTTCCTTGGACAGAAGTGATAGCGAATTGGGCATATTGAACTTGTACACCATACACTTTATTGAAAGAACCCTACCTCATATCTCACAATCCTCAATTTAACCACGACTGCCCAGTATCTACACTGCTAAAAACAGCTAGGGAACCAGGTAAGGTATCACACACAATATACATATAGTAACATATTTTATTCAAATATTGGTTACAATTGTAATTTGAGTGTGACAAATTAAGATTTTTTTGTTATCTCAACTCTTTACTTGAGATTTACTTGCCGTTTACTTAGAGCGAGGCACCATGGGGCTACCATGAGAGTGAAAAAGTCAATCTCATTGACCTCTAATATGGTGTGTGAAAACCTCGGGTGGTCAGTATAGTTGCACATTTTCATAACATTGACAGTATGAGGTTATCAGTCAGCTGCTGAGGGATATTTGGCCTTCTTCCACGAGTGCAAATATCCAGCTCTGCAACCGTTGTGAGAGGTGTTGGTGTGGCTGCAATGCGTCTGGCAAGTGCATCCCTGACATGGTTACTCGGGTTTAAGCCCAGTGAACAAACTGGCCACTCCATTTGTTCAGTTCCCTCAGCTTCAAGCATGTTGTCCACCAGTGCAGCTCTGTTGGGACGAGCGTTATCGTCCACCAGAAGGAACCCATCTCCTATGGCAACAGCATAGGGCATAAAAAAGGTCAAAAGATCTCGTCACTATACCTTTAAGCAGTCAACGCGCCTAAGTTCTGGACGACATAGACGTCTGTACTTACGCCAATACTAACTCCACCCCACACCATTCGTCCACGACCATGATATGGTGATGCTTCCTGCACATAAGCAGGATTGTTTCTTCCACGTTCTCTCCAGATCAGGGAACGACGATTGTTCGGGTGCAAAAAATCTCGACTCATCTGTGAACAGAACTCGGTGCCATTCGTTACGACTCCAATCTTGATATTCCTCCACCCAGTTTCTGCGGGCTATACTGAGTCGTTGTTTGAATGGGACATACGCCCGAAAGCGATTTCGGACTGTTTGTGTTGATATTGTGTGTCCTCTTACTGCCTGGAGGGTGCGCGTTGCAGCAGTTGTGCATTCAGCCCCCTGTCTCGACGGGCTGTTAACCAGAGATAATGGGTCACCTCTTGCCGGTGTCTCCTATGGACGACCGCGGCTTTGCCTTTTTCTAACGGTTCCTGTTATCTGTATTCGCGTCCAGCTCATGGAAATTACAGATTGGGACACTCCAAAGTTTGCAGCCATCTCCCTCTGTGTCTGTTCCACTTATAACCTAACTATGGCTCTCCATCTATCATAAAGAAACCTATACTGATCAAATTGTACCTACTTTTACATGCACCCTCATTGTCATAAAAACGTTCTTTTTCACTCTGCTATCCACAAAGTTATTAATGTTGCACTCACGGAAGAAAAATTCGAAGAATAAATCCATTTTATCACAACCGTTGCAGTTAATAACGAATACCAACCTGAAATAAATGACGACACACTTAAAAATAGAACTGTTAAAAGAGCTTCTACACTTAGCACTTCCATCAACGAGTCTGACCAAAAGAAAAACTTCTTCTCCATTCCTTTTCTGGTACCCTTCTCCTATTAGATTCAACAGCTTCTTCGCTCAAATGTTCAAATGTTTGTAAATCTTATCGGACCAAACTGCGTGGTCATCAGTCCGTAGCTTACAAACTACTTAAACCTAGGTAAATTAATCTACGGACAACACACCCACCCATGCCCCAGGGAGGACTCGAACATCCACGGCGAGCAACCGCGCGCTCCGCAGCGAGACGCTTTAGACCACTCGGCAGCTTCTTCGTAACAAATACAACTGCAACATTGCCTTTTCTACCAATAACTTTTTTTAAAATTATTCACAATTTAAAATCAGCCTGTCCTTCTTTGAATAATTCTGGCACATATAAGATTGTGATATTTGCCCTTCTTAGTAGATAGGACAAACAGCACGTGCGATTAACGTCAGATACAAAGAACACCTTTTGAGAAAAAATTGCACTAGCACCCAGAATTTGCTGAACCCCTTCTAATTACAGGTCACGCACCCAAAGCCAATCTCGATCTTAATATTTTGCACACTTACAAGAAAGGCTGCATATTAGACGTTCTCGAAGAATTGCAAATATCTAAACTTCTTTCTGGTAACGACGGTCTTACTCTGAACGAGCAGTTAAAACTCTGTAATGGAAGCTTCTCAATGGCATTAAGCCGTTTCTCGGTCTTCGATTTCGTTTCTCTCGTGCAGTTTCCGAAAAATTTCTTCTAATTCGGTTCAAAAAATATTTCCAAAAGGCCATGTTAACTACATTTCATATTTATAACGTTTATTTGCTCTCTGATTCAGTCTTATTTATTTATGTAAAATACTGTTCTTTGTAACATTTATCTGTCAACATTTTAATTGTAAATTAGCCTGTTTATAACCGCAGCTATTAGATGGCTCCACTGCTGTAATGTTCACTTGTCCGTAGTTCTACCGCGGACACGCCAGTTTGATGATTCCTTCACACTAATGTCGTCTTGCAATCAATTATATATTTATGATACTTCTTCTAAATATGTTAAACATTTTTTATGATTTACCTTGCAGTGTAGCCAGTGGGATTTCTCTTTCAAATTACAGATCTCACTCTCATAGGCTGTTTGTCAGAAAATGTAACTGGGATTATTAAGGAATGACTTCATAGTTGCACTAATTATACTTTATTAACCTCATAATACGTAAATACTTTATAAAACTTAAGATGAAACAGGCAGAGTGGAGTACAGATGACTAAGAAATGAGATTGACAGGAAGTGTAAAATGGCTAAACAGGAGTGGCTAGAATGCAAATGCAAGGATGTAGAAGAATGTATAAATAGGGGAAAAATAGATACAGCTTACAGGAAAATAAAAGAGATATTTGTAGATAAAAAACAGCTCTATGAATATCAAGAACACAGATGGAAAACCAGTTCTCAGCAAAGAAGGGAAAGCTGAAAGGTGAAAAGAGTATATAGAGAAGCTCTAAGAAGGAAATGAACTTAGAGACAATGTTGTAGGAAGGGAAGAAGAAGTAGATAAGGATAAAATAGGAGATACTATACTGAGAGATGAATTTGACAGAGCACTGGAAGACCTAAGTCGAAACAAGGCCCCTGGAGTAGATGACACTCCCTCAGAGCTACTGAAGTCTCTGGAAGAACCAGCCATGACAAATCCGTTTCACCAGGTGTGTAAGATGTATGAGACTGGCGTAGTACCCTCAGACTTTAAGAAAAATGTTATAATCCCCATTACAAAAGAAGCAGGTGCAGACAGGTGTGAAAACTACAGAACTATCAGTTTAATAATTCATGGTTGCAAAGTATTAACACGAATTATTTACAGAAGGATGGAAAAGCTGGTAGAAGCCGACCTCGGGGAGTTTCGGTTTGGGTTCAGGAGAAATGTAGGAACACGGGAGGGAATACTCACTTTACGGCTTATCCTAGAAGATAGATTAAGAAAAGGCAAACCTACATTTCTAGCTTTTGTAGATTTGGAGAAGGCTTTTGACAATGTTGATTGGAATAAACTCTTTCAAGTTCTGAAGCAAGCAGGAGTAAAATATAGGGAAGCGTAACGTTATTTACAACTTGTACAAAAACCAGACAGCAGTTGTTAGAGTTGAAGGGCATGAAAGGGATGCAGTGGTTGGGAAGGGAGTAAGACAGGGTTGTAGCCTTTCTCCAATATTATTCAATTTGTACATTGAGCAAGGTATAAAGGAAAGCTAGGAGAAATTTGGAGAAGGAATTAAAGTTCAGGGTGAAGAATTAAAAACATTGCATTTTGCCGACGACATAGCAATTCCGTCAGAGACAGCAAAGGACCTGGAAGAGCAGCTGAACGGAATGGATAGTGTACTGAAAGGTGCATATAAGATGAACATTAACAAGAGTAAAACAACGGTAACGGAGGGCAGTCTAAGAAAATCAGGTGATGCTGAAGGAATTAGATTAGGAAACGAAACAATAAAGGAGGTAGATGAGATTTGTTACTTGGGCAGTAAAATAACAAATGATGGTCGCAGTACAGAGGATATAAAATGCAGAATGGCAATGGGTAGAAAAGTGTTCTTGAAAACTAGAAATTTGTTAACCTCGAATATTGATTTAAGCCTAAGCAAGTTCTTTCTGAAGGCATTTGTGTGGAGTGTTGCCTTGTATGGGAGTGAAACGTGGACAATGTACAGTGCGGACAGGAAGAGGATAGAGGCTTTTGAAATATGGTGCTACAGAAGAATGCTGAAGATTAGGTGGGTGGATCGCATAACTAATGAAGAGGTACTGAACAGAAATGGGAGGGAAAGGAATTTCTGGCATATCTTGACTAAAAGAAGGGATCGATTGGTAGGACACATTCTTAGACATCAAGGAATCGTGTATTTAGAATTGGAGGGAAGTGTGTTGGGTAAAAATCGCAGAGGAAGACCAAGAGATGAATACAGTCAGCAGATTCAGACAGACGTAGGTATGTATAGCTTTCCCTCACGAAAGTCTAGTTCGTGGGTATCTCCATTTTATATATCCTCAGCCCTTTCAAGTTAACGGTTTTTTCGTAGATCGTGTGAAGTAGTGTAGTTCTCAGCAGCTTATTCATGTTGAATATATTGATTGGTATACCTTGCAGATTTGGAAAGGTGACAGGTACCTCTGTTGAAATAGCATCACTCAGACTTTATAATAAAAAGAAATGTTGTGTGCAAAAGAGACACTGGACTTCACAGTCCTACCGCTGTCTTCATTATACTACTGTGCAGAATGTCTGTTTTTCACATTATCAATAGTAATAAGACCAGCCAAATATGAGTCGTGCATTTTTTACTCCGTTCTATAGCGATCTGAGAAAATCTGTATCCTCTTTTCAGCGGTAGTCTTTTGAAACCATCGTAATCTTTTGAATCTACAACCAAACGTAGAGGAGATAGTGTCACTAACGAATCTGCACGTCAAGAAGAGTAAATAAAAACTGCAAATACAGAATGCCAACAGTGCTTACCTGCAGTCATCTCCAGCACATTTGGCGTAAACAATTTTGGCGTCGTATTACTGTGTTCTTCGCCCATCAGCTTCTTCTTCTTTGTTACAGATTACATTCTTTTTTTGTAGTTTCTTCTTTTTATGCCACTGATCACTGTCTTCGGAATTCATTACAGAAGCACAGGCACTGAACTGTCACTTGCAAAGAGCAGAAGCAACAACCAACATTGAGGTTGCGTTGTCGCTTGCTTTCACTCAAAAATATCCCTTGTCAAATGATATAGGCTGGGTTTTTTCAGATATTATTTTGAGAAAGGCAGTTTTTGTAGAAACACCATATCTCTGAGCTACAATAACCTGCACTAGGGTCCTTTCTCTCATATCGGATTTGAACATATCATGTGTCTCGGGGATGTAGATAAGAATGCGCTGGAACCGCAAAAACGGTTGTCAGAATGAAACTTTCACTCTGCAGCGGAGTGTGCGCTGATATGAAACTTCCTAGCAGATTAAAATTGTGTGCCGGAACCGGGACTCGAACCTGCGATCTTTGTCTTTCGCGGGCAAGCGCTCTACCCCTGAGCTACCCCGACACGACTCACGATGCCGCCTCACAACTTTACTTCCGCCAGTACCTCGCCTCCTACTTTCCAAACTTCACAGAAGTTCTCCTGCGAAACTTGCAAGACTAGCACTCCTGGAAGAAAGGATATGGTGGAGACATGGCTTAGCCACAGCCTAGGGGATGTTTCCAGAATGAAACTTTCACTCTGCAGCGGAGTGTGCGCTGATATGAAACTTCCTGGCAGATTAAAATTGTGTGCCGGAACCGGGACTCGAACCTGGGACCATTGCCTTTCGCGGGCAAGCGCTCTACCACTGAGCTACCCCGACACGACTGACGATGCCGCCTCACAACTTTACTTCCGCCAGTACCTCGCCTCCTACTTTCCAAAATTCACAGAAGTTCTCCTGCGAAACTTGCAAGACTAGCACTCCTGGAAGAAAGGATATGGTGGAGACATGGCTTAGCCACAGCCTAGGGGATGTTTCCAGAATGAAACTTTCACTCTGCAGCGGAGTGTGCGCTGATATGAGACTTCCTGGTAGATTAAAATTGTGTGCCGGAACCGGGACTCGAACCTGGGACCTTTGCCTTTCGCGGGCAAGCGCTCCACCACTTTTTTTTTTTTTTAATAGACCTCCTACTTATTAGGTAGGCGCTTTAGACCACTTTTTTTTAGATTTATGCACTTAATTTTATTTCTATATATATCAATGAAAGAGAAAATAAAAGAAAGGAAAAGAAAAATATCTCCTTCTTTTGTGAGGATTTTCACTGGAAGTAAAATATGAAGTGCAGCATTAATAACGTCTGATAGTGAACATAAATAAGACCGCCCTCCCGGCGGAAAAAACATAAATGGTGACTGCACACCGACCATATGCGGATAGATATTAGCTGAATTTCTGTTCCTCACGCGAGTTCCGGGCACGTCTTCTCGAATAAATTGTTTTCATCCGTTACATAGGTTCATTCTTCCGAGGGATCATTCATACTAAAATTATCGTCTCATACCCGGCACAGCCAAGCTGTGGGGAGGATCCAGGAAAACACTACCCAGAAAATTGGCATAGTATTGTCGGTGTCTTGAATTATGTAGTAGAGACGTGAAGCGATCTTGGAGGAACGTCCAAAAATCAAGCACACTCTTTTCTCGATCGTGAAACAAATAATATATAGATAGGCCTTTGATCCAGTTCACTGCATTAGTCTTTGTGCGTGGAAAAAAGCTCTCGTTCGGAAATAGAAGTGACTGCGGTTCAATAGTGTGTGGAGCTGTACGACAAAGAAAGGCAAGTATTTTCTTTATGAACGGCCACACCTCTGCAGCAGGTCCACACATCAGCCGATGTTCATCAGTGTCTAACACGTGACACTGAGGGCAGTGTGGAGAGTCCGTCATCTTAATTCTATGCAGCCGATGTCGCGTCATGTATTTTCCATTGACAACCAGATACCAGGTAGCACGAGCATCTGTATCGAGGAGGGCATGATGCACAGAACGCCAGACCACGGGCCATCTGATTGTTGGATGTCGTCTCTCCACGCAATTCCGGGTGTGGCCCTTCATCATTATGCGGTACACATCACGTGTCGTTGGAGTCCGTGTATGGGGCGTAACTATGGACGTAACTATATTCTATAAAAAATGTCTTAATATGTGAGAGATGGGTAGAGACCACTGAGCTACCCCGACTCGACTCACGATGCCGCCTCACAACTTTACTTCCGCCAGTACCTCGAAACTTGCAAGACGCGAAAGGCAAAGGTCCCAGGTTCGAGTCCCGGTTCCGGCACACAATTTTAATCTGCCAGGAAGTCTCATATCAGCGCACACTCCGCTGCAGAGTGAAAGTTTCATTCTGGAAACATCCCCTAGGCTGTGGCTAAGCCATGTCTCCACCATATCCTTTCTTCCAGGAGTGCTAGTCTTGCAAGTTTCGCAGGAGAACTTCTGTGAATTTTGGAAAGTAGGAGGCGAGGTACTGGCGGAAGTAAAGTTGTGAGGCGGCATCGTGAGTCGTGTCGGGGTAGCTCAGTGGTAGAGCGCTTGCCCGCGAAAGGCAAAGGTCCCAGGTTCGAGTCCCGGTTCCGGCACACAATTTTAATCTGCCAGGAAGTTTCATATCAGCGCACACTCCGCTGCAGAGTGAAAGTTTCATTCTGGAAACATCCCCTAGGCTGTGGCTAAGCCATGTCTCCACCATATCCTTTCTTCCAGGAGTGCTAGTCTTGCAAGTTTCGCAGGAGAACTTCTGTGAAGTTTGGAAAGTAGGAGGCGAGGTAATGGCGGAAGTAAAGTTGTGAGGCGGCATCGTGAGTCGTGTCGGGGTAGCTCAGTGGTAGAGTGCTTGCCCGCGAAAGGCAAAGGTCCCAGGTTCGAGTCCCGGTTCCGGCACACAATTTTAATCTGCGAGGAAGTTTCAAAAACGGTTGTATTTGTTTGAAGTTTTCAACTGTCACTTAAGATTCACTAATTGCGCGTATTTTATCATGTGGCATCTAAGTACTGTTTCCATTCTGTGCATTAAACTAGTACTTACATTTTTTTAATTGTTTGTGTTTTGGAATTTGTTATAGGCAATTTTAGAAAATTTTCTGATGAAGGCATTCATAGCAGTCGCCGTCTTTGGGACAGAAAGCTTTCTAAAAAAGTTACATGAAATTCCGAGTATTCGGCCCTTTATTTCACAAGCCTTGTCACCTTGCTCTTGGAAGTGCCGCCGAGCCCAAGGGTAAAGTCGCGGAAGCCACGCCATATGCACCAATACACAGGAAGGTTGTAGGCATCTCTGAGCCAAATATCCAACTTCTGTGTCACATCAGGAGATAATTATGATGCTACCAAAAAGTTCCCTCAAACTTATTGCGAACGGTAGACACACTCAAACATTGTTAATCCGTCCCTCAATACTGCGGCGGCACAATAATCCGACGCACATTTGAAAAGAAGCGCACTACAATGAATTTTCGAGCACAGTTGAAGAACCCTGTACGTGCTGTATTTGAAATTGTGGCATTATTTACAGTTCTGTATGATATCTTCTAAAAGTAAACTCGTTTTAGAAAATTGTTATGTTTATGCATTATGACATAACTGGAGATGGAAAATCAATTATGTACGAAAGAACATGGGTTCCGAAGTCTACGATCGTGTCAAACGCTGTTCTCTCTATTTATATACTAGTCGTAGAAACTAGTAAATAAAGGTGCCTAGGTGGATGGTGCGTCCCGTTTCTTATAGACAAGCGTTCGATGGCGCTCCACAGTACCTAAAACAACCAACATACGAGTGTATATCAGACTATCGTCAGATATGTAGGCCATCTGTTCGATGATCCTTCTTGAAAACGAAAATTATCTATCCTTCTTCCTATTATTAGGCGACATTGTTGATATGGGGAGCGATCCCAATATATATATATATATATATATATATATATATATATATATATATATATATATATATATATATATATATATATATATATATATATATATAATGACTTCAATAAGAAGACAGAGCAAGATCACTTGTATAAATCACTCATTTACTGTATGTTATTACTAGTTTCGGCATCCTATGTTGCCAATATCAAATGATCAAACGTTACTTCATCAAAATAATAAAATACTTATTAGAAAATGCAAGACACATGAATTAAAAATAGATACAGTACTGTACATATTACATGTTGTGTAGTACGCAATGAACATAATATCTTTGTACACAATGGACATAATATCTTTGACATCTGATGCTTGTACATTTAAAGTCAGAATTGATATATCACTATACATATCACAAGTTGTTTGGCATACCATTGTGAAAAATACCATGGTCATCTGATGCTGGCCGGCCGCAGTGGCCGAGCGGTCTGCGGCGTGCCAGTCACAGTCTGCACGGCCTCTACGGTCGGGGGTTCGAATCCCCCCCCTCGGGCATGGATGTGTTTGTCGTCTTTAGTGTAAGGTAGTTCATAAGTAGTTTGTAAGTTTAGGGACTGATGACCCCGTTGTTAAGTCCCTTAAACTTAACAAAGATTTGAACATTTGAATCTGATGCTGACAATGGTGTACCAAACATCACTATATCAATTCTAGCTTTAAATTTGCAAGCATCAGATGTCAAATATATAATGGCCATTATGTATCAGACAACATGTGAAGTGTACAGTACTGTATAAGTTTTTAATTCATGTGTCTTTCATGTTGTGATAAGAATTTTATTAGATTGATGAAATAACGTTTGATCATTTGATGATAATGGCAACGCCGAACTTAGTAGTGGCGTACAGTAAATGAATAATTTATAAATGCGATCTTGGCTTTCTTTGTCTCCTTATTGAAGTAATCACAATTAAAAAACTTTTTTCCAATCATTCACTCTCCCCGAATACTCGGAATCTCAAGTGACTTTTTCAATTGGTAGTAAGACAGCTCTCAGTTCCAAAAATAAAATTTATTTTACCCAGTTTTTCTAAAATAACCTATAACAAAGTACAAAATGACCACTGCTGCTAGAAGGGGAACTAGTTCTTTTATAAACATACTCGCACAAATCTGCGCCAGGAATGGCAGGATGAGTGTACATTGCTAAAAAAAACTGCAATGTTTTGAGAACTTTGGTAATAGCCTTACAGCTGATGAGCCTTACTGGGGATAAAGGGGGCGACGAACATAAAGTTTATTCTTTGGATAACCAATAGCATCACCGTCATCACCATCAAGTACATTCATTCCATGTAATTCTTCAGGCTTTCCCAGCGATCTGGTGACACGATGAAAAATCAGAATTTCTGCCCGATGTTCGCGTCGTCCTGGCACTATAGCTCGACCGCTTAACTCGCAGAGCTGCCCAAGAATGGTGTTTGGGTGGATCGAGTCCAGTATTTATGCTTGGATAGTGATGGGCGCTCCGTAACCAGTAAGCGCCGCGTCCGTGGTCCGTTGGACTCACAGGCATATATATAGACTGACAATGCCGTATACGATAGCATTGGTGTCAGTGAAGTCTCCCCGCCATATTTCTATACTATAAACGCGTGAGGAGTCATGTCTGTTATTACATAAAACAGTCGTAAAAATACGGATGAATTGATGTTAACTACGCTGTCTTTAGAGTTTTTGACATTTGGGAATTTCGTGTATTGTACATGGATATAATTTTTTCAGCTTGAGTAAGCTCTGACACAGTAGGCCTAATGAGTTGCATTGATTTGTTATCATTATTAATCTGTTACCAATTTCATTCAACTTCGGATTTTCTTTCATTAGTACGGTCATTATAAAAGTGTTGTTTATCTCAGATACTACGTATCCTTATTCTTTTGAGAGTTCTTATGAAATCTAGAAGTCTCCTTTGACACACACTAGGTGAGTCGCTTTTCCTGCTTTATTAATGTTACCAGTTTCCATCAACTTCGGCTTTTCTTTTATTAGAATGGCCGTTAGAAATATGCTGTTTGTCGTGGATAACATATCTTTATTCTTCTTAATGTTGTTCATATAACTTCTTCCGCTTTAATTGTACGTAATGGTAAAATTTTACCTACCATCCCTAGGGCCTGTCATGATTACATTGGCAACTTCAACAAAACGGCAGAAAGTGTTTTCTAAGATGTTCTTAGAAATCCACATAGTGCCTTGATTAGTGTTTCATACAGACGATGAAGTAGATGAATAACGCTGTTCCTACTCCTACCCTCGTTCACTAAATAATTGCCATCGTAAAACGAAGATTTCATGACAAAACTTTTTTCGTTGTCGCGCGATTGGCTAATGCAAACGTCACTTGATTGACAACAAAATCAAGCGAGGCCGCCAGGACGGTGAGTAAAATTTAACCGTACGTAACACGTTCCTCTCATAACACTATTCGACAATGTAGGACTATATGTTAAATTCAACTATTGCGGAAGTGTTAGCTCAAATGCAAATCATGTTCAAATTAATGTGTGTTCGTAGGTTTTCCCGGCGAATATGCTGAGTGAAGATCTCTCGGGCGTGCAGCCGGATGGATTGATCGTTGTAGAACGAATTTTCGATAGCGTAACGTGCCATCATCATCAGGTTACTCCCGCTGACTGAGGCGCTGGACAAGGATGGGGCCCCTCCACGCCCACACCAACGTGGTGACCATCACAAAAGTTCTACTGTCACCTCCGTAATTAAGTTAGTTTGCTAAGGTGGATCACGGGATGTGGGAACCGCGATGTTATCCGTACGTGTGGGCGCGATCACCCATTAATACGGTGCATCTGGAGATAGAATTGGTCGAAAGGTATACGAAGGGTAAAGGTATGTAAGGGCAGAGGAAAAAAAGTGCCAAGGCAAGAGCCAAGGGAAAAACACCTCTGCGACAGTGGGGTAGGTATGAAGGGCAGTAGCGGTATGCTATCTGCCACAGATCATGCAAGGGTTGGTAATGTTAGTAATGGGTATTTTCTCAGTACCATTAACTTTGCTAGGTTCGTCATAAAGAATCAGTCCGTTTTGATGCGAGGTTCTGCTGCAGCTGAGCTCCAATGATGCCTCCTGGGTCGGCTGCGGCAGTTTACCCGTTAACATCGGCTGTGGCAGAATACCTGTAACATAGCCAAGTCTGTCAAGGTAGTTAGGCAGTTCGGTCATAGAACTGGCTAAGTGTGCGGGACTGTTTAGGTTTGTTTGTGTTTAGTGCGATGAATATGGTTTCCCTGCTTTGCCTGTAGGTCGGCTGTGGGCTCAGCTGGCATTGCCAGTCAGATTGCTATTTTGCAGGGGTTTGCCATGTTCATCGTGTTTATGAGTTGGTGTTCCCTACGGCCGTAGGTGGTTAGTCTCTGAGGAGAAGTGTTTTTGGGCGATTATGTTTCCACCTATGGTTGTGATCGTAGTTCCCCAAGCGTAGGATGAAGAGGTTGTTCGAGTGTCTCGAGTTTCTGTATAGTCGTGTGGCGAGTTTCTTGAATACCATCGAGAGGCGCTCTAGTCGGTATTCATTGTGAAGGTCCACGGTGCGTGTGTATCGTGGAGCGTTGCTAATGATGCATAGTACCTTGTTCTGTATGAGCTGCAGGCGGCGCAGCCGTGTTGGCGCCGCGTATGCCCAGCACGGAGCACCGTACGTCATCAGAGATCTAATATGTGTCATGTAGAGGTTCCTCGACACCCGGCTATTCAGTTTGCTTTCCCTGTTGAGCATCGGGTAGAGTTGTTTGAGCCCCGCGTTTGCTCTGTTGGTCATGTGTTGTATGTGGTCCCCCCATAGGAGTTTCCGGTCCAGCCAGACACCAGGTATTTGACTTTCTCACGGAAGCGTATTGGGCGTGTATGTAGAGTAATTGGTCTACAGTGTTGGTGTTTGCGCAGGTGTTTCGGTCTGCGTGTGAACAGAACTGCCTCACACTTGTCGACGTTGACTTTAACACGCCATTTCTCCAACCAAGGTTCGGCAGTTCTGAGTGCTGTCTGTAGGCGTGAGTTAATGTTTGATGGCTTCCAATCTTGCGCCATGATGGCGGTGTCATCTGCGTAGATTGCAGTCATCGTGTTATGTGTGGATGGAAAATCATTAATGTACAGGTTAAACAAGAGGGGCCCCAGGATGCTGCCTTGGGGTATTCCGGCTTGAATGCCATGTCGTGTAGACTGTTTGCCCTGCACGTCAGTGTTGAAGCTTCTGTTGGTGAGATATGAGTGTATGAGATGCACGAGTCCGTCGGGAAACGCGGCGTCGTTAAGTTTGCGTATAAGGCCGTTGTGCCAGAGACGATCGAAAGCTTTTTCGATGTCCAGAAACACCGCCCCAGTGGCTTTGTTTTTGTTGTAGCCGTCTGTTATGTGTTCAACTACGCGGAGTAGTTGTTGTGTTGTGGAGTGGTGATTCCTAAATCCGAATTGCTCCGGTCTTAGGGTGTCATTGGTGATGCAGTGCCGAGTGAGACGTTTAAGTATTACCTTCTCAACTATGTTACTGAGCGAGCTCAGCAGACTGATGGGTCGATAATTTTGTGAGGCGCTGGACCGGCGGCTGTGCTATATATACCTGCGGTCACCCCCCTCCACTGACCTCTAGTGCGGACACCGGGATGCTGCGGTGGTGGGGGTAGCTCCTGCTCTGGACTCGAGTGGCGGACCTCAGTTTGCGCTCTGCCTTCGCTGTGCTCCGGCACTAAAATTTCTTCGATCGCGGCGCAAGCAGAACACCGAGCACAGCGAAGGCAGAGCGCAAACTGAGGTCCGCCACTCGAGTCCAGAGCAGGAGCTACCCCCACCACCGCAGCATCCCGGTGTCCGCACTCGAGGTCAGTGGAGGGGGGTGACCGCAGGTATATATAGCACAGCCGCCGGTCCAGCGAAAAAAAAAATAAAAAAAAAAATAAAAAAAACCAGCGCCTCAGTCAGCGGGAGTAACCTGATGATGATGGCACGTTACGCTATCGAAAATTCGTTCTACAACGATCAATCCATCCGGCTGCACGCCCGAGAGATCTTCACTCATGTTCAAATTAATCAGTGAAGCTTATTATGTCATACCGTTTCACAATATAACTGTAGTTCCGTACGGAAACTTTTTGACGTGAGGTGAGGCAAGATGGCGGAATCAGGCTTCTGTTAAAGAGTAATATATGTCTGTGGATGGACTCGATTCAACCAAACACCATTCTCTGGTAGCATCTGAAGAACTCTGAGATTTACGCGGTCCAAGTATCGTGCCAGAAAGACCCGAACATCCGGCAGAAGTCCCAATTTTTTCATCACAGTCACTCCATCTTGATAACGGTGCAAAAATTGCTCACACTCCTCTGTTCCAGACTGAGTGATTGGGTATGGAGCTAACAGTTTTTCCGGGTGTCTGTTTCAGAACAACCGAAGATCAGCCAAGCCACCACACAGACTACCAGATTCCATACAAAAAGAACTTGAGCGGAGGAGAATCGGCACCAGGTATGTTAGACGATCAGCGATTTTACTCTCATAACGCCATATGTCAATTTGATGTGTAACGTGTTGACTATTGTACAAATTACACAAAGCTGTGTTTTCGAAAAATCAGTTTCAAGCAACAGGATGAATGCAGAATCTACCTACAATCTTTGATGAGTAGTTTGTCGATTCTTATCCTGTTGCTGAAATTAATCAGCCCCTGATGTATCAAACATACAAAATGTCTATAAATCTGACAGCTGGATTTCTAAATTAAAAATAAAACCTTCAAATGTAGTCCTATGATTGAAATATTATGTATACAGAAATATATAATGTAAATGTATAAAATAAATTACTCGAGTAATTGACATCAAAATAGATACACATTTATTAAAATGTCGTTACATGCCATTTGTATGACTGTTCTCCACTTCACTTTGCGCTTGGTTCTTCATTCCAGTTCATTCTTCACAGGATGACAATGACATTGCCTAACGTTACATGTGCCAGCTGTCATGTCTCTCTCATTCTCTCTCTCATTCTCTCTCTCAGAATTGACAGTCATCGCACTCACAGGGATGCATTCATCTTCTATGTTGTCAGATCGCTGTGCCACTAGTTTCCAGGTGGCTGTATAGTGTAGCCCTACTTTTCTCATCTATTGCTTTATTTTTTGTGCAGGGCCGTTTTGTGTTCTGATGTTCTGCTATTTATGGAAACACGTGGCCGCGGTGGAGTGGCCAAACGCATTGAGGCGCTATGCTGCGATGTGCGCGGCCGTTCCCGTTGGGGGTTCGAATCCCCCCTCGGGCATGGATATTTGTCTCGTTTTTAGTATAAGGTAGTTCATAAGTCATTTGTAAGTTTAGGGACTGATGACCACACAGTTAAGTCCCTTAAGCTTAACAAACATTTGAACATTTTGGAAACACGTGTCTCGAAATAAATTATTTTTCAGTGTAAAGCTGTTCTTCATTTGAAATAAAGATCTTATTTCATTTACGGTTATCTAGTAATACACAGAAAATCTAGCTATCTTCTATACATACATAAACTGTATTCCCCTGCCAGAGCTTCTGTCTGCAAGTTTGGGCTGATCTCAGGAATCGCTGTACTAATAGATCGACTGATCCACGACGAAGGTTTGTATAAACAATTTATAATTTTTTAGTGAAACTAGGTAAATTGTAATATACTTAAGACCTGTACTTCTGTAGAAACGATGCTATTGTTATCTGACAGTGAATGACAGAATATCATAAATGAATAATATCTTAAAGTGATCTACCATGATCTGTCTGTTTGCGCAAATATCAGGAAGTACTCTAGGCGCTTTGATAGTAGTTTTCACTAGTAGATGACGAACTCACGAGAAAGGTTTTTGGACACAGGAGATAAGTGTAAGGCCTGCTGACCTGTCCCACTCTAGTGCAAGCTACCGCCACCAGTACCACACTGGCACTGCATGCGGACGGGCAAAGCGGTACCGTAGTTCGCTGCCACCAAATGTCTTTCCAAATGTCAATTAATACGGAATAGTTAACATCCGTGTTTCCTGACAGCTGACCTGAGTGCACTGCTTAAACCGTTTAAGTTATATGAAAGTGATAATACACCGTTACCTAATGTTGTTCTCTGAATTTTGATCATAACTTCACGCATTGGTTGGTAAAAACTAAAAATTAAAAAAATCACCACTAAGCCAAACAAGTTTTCTGGTGACATCCATACGGAATCTGGGCGACTTACTAGTTGCGGTATGTTATATTTAAGATTTAAAATGCTTTTTTGTTGTTGTTTTTTTCGCTTCTAGCTGACTGAAGAATTCATAAATATGATTATGTTATATGCTTACAGCAAGTCAAAAGCCAAACAGTAATGTGTGCACAACATTTAATGAGTTATGAGACCCTTAACAAGGCTCATGAACCATAGTACGTAGGTATGGGCACAAAAATAACATTTGCGAAAGTCAGCACGTAAAAAATGAAAAAAATTGCACCTCTTATCAATCTATTTTTATATGATAGATTTTTTTTTTTTTTTATTTTTTTTTTTTTTTAGGGTGGAACAAGGTAAAAGAGGTACCATCGCTGTTAGGCGATCTTCACCTTCTGAGAGCCACAGGGGCTCATAAGGCCCCCCGGATGGTGTCTTAAGTTGCTTATCGTTTTGATTTATTTCTCGGCCGACGTTGCGCCGGTTCTTCTCTGGAGAAAGAGCCGAGGGTGAACCCCCGAGCCGCATCGGGGTCGATGTTTCGTTCCTTTAAATAATCTATGGCTAATGTGGAAAGTTGGTGCCACTGGTCTGTTGTAAAAACCGGGTGGTCATTTATGGCTCGGAATCCATGACGTCCGATGATTGTCCAAATGGGCCTTTGAACATATTGCCCGAGGGCGGACCTGAAATGCGGTGGTGGTGGTCTTAAGTGGCGGGGGAGGAAGGGATAAGGATTGTGGAAGTGGGGATAGGATTTATCCTCGATAGAGGAGACAATCTTGGACAAGACCCGGGAGACTCTGTGCTTGTCAGGTATCGGCAGAGCCTCGTCGTCCTCCTCCTCCACCTCCGATTCTTCATCCGGAGCAGCAGCCGCGACCGTCGTCTTCTCCCTCCCAGGTGAAGGCGCATCCACCTCCATAGGCGCCAGGGAGGCGCCCGCTGACGTTCCTACATCGGTTGTTTGCGTGGCTGCATCCGTCCTGCTGATCAACCCCACATGCGGGGAAGAGGTGATGGCAGCCATTGTAGCCTGTGCCTTCTGCAGCTCACGTTCGAGGATGTCGATCTTGCGGTGCGCAGCCGCGAGGTCGGCGCGGTACTGCGCCCTCTCCTCTGCCATCGCAGTTTGGAGGGCGAGCAGTGCCGCATCCGTGTCAGCCGCACCTCGTGTCATCCCACTACCGAAAAGGAGAGGGGGTGATGTAGCCGCATTTGCGACTGGCGTCGCCGTCGTCCGTGGAGCACCCTCGGCCGGCCGCGGTGGCCGAGGGGACTGAGGCGCTTCAGTCACGGTCTGCACGGCCACTACGGTCGGGAGTTCGAATCCCCACTCGGGCATGGATATTTGTGCCATCCTAGTTCGTAAATAGTTCATAAGTAGTTTGTAAGTTTAGGGACTGATGACCCCGTAGTTAAGTCCCATAAGCTTTACAAACATTTGAACATTTTTTTGAGCACCCTCGGAGGCGCGCCCCGTCGTAGGGTGGTCTTCCAGTTGCGAATATACTCGCAGCCCCGGAAGTTGGCGGCGTGGGGGCCGCCACAATTAGTGCACCTCTTCGCGGCATCCCGCGCCTGTGTGCACTCGCGCGTGTCGTGCGCCCCCAAGCACCGTAGACACGCGAATGCGCTCGTGCAGTTGGTGGCAAGATGACCCAACTTCTGGCAGCGGAAGCACTGTATAGGTTTCCACTGCTTCTTAAACTTCGCCTGTCCGCTGCCACCGACCAAAGCCAAGACCTCAGCCGCTAGCAGCTGAATTACCTACGCGAGGAAACTGCCCGTCGACCGTCCCCGTCGGCTTGGTCTTGTAGCTGTTCCTGCAGTCGTCGTAAGAAATCTTGAGCGAAGTTACCGCCGGACTTACAGCAGCGGCGCGACGCTCCTCTCCTCACGCTGGCGAGTCAGCTACATATGATAATATAGCAGAAATATCTATATATAAGTACGACTTTTGTGGCAAATATACTACTTGACATCTGAGACTGTTGTACCCATACAGGGGACCTACTGCATCTATACAGGGTGTCCAGAAAAGGACGGTATGTTTATTGTGATAGCTATAAGAAATTTATACAGCAGTTTGAAATCATAGTTACAAAAGCTGTACGTAATGCCTAGTATAAATAGTGATCCGAAGCCCAGAGCGATCAGTTCCACTATTGAAACGTGAAAGGAGGTTAGCGTACCGAATGAAGAGATTAAAACCATGTACTCCATTGAACAACGCGTTTTTCTGGTGCTAGAGTACCACAGGTTAGAAGAGAGTCCTACGGCAACAAGGCGAAGTTTTCAAGCACGATTTAATGTTCCAAAAGGACCCGATGCGAAAACCATTCGTACGCTCTTCGCAAAATTTCAACGAATAGGCAGCGTAACATGATCTAGTGGGGCTTCTTGGCCGCAAGCAAACCGCAGTTTCTGGAATTATTCAGCGAAATCCAATGTCATCCGTCCGTAGAATTGCATCTGAGACTGGTTTGAAGCGTTCCAGCACGCAGAAAATACTGAGAAAGAGCCTACACATGTTTCCATTCAAAATTCAAACGCACCAGACCATACCCGTACGAGCTGTGCAACAAACGGTTGCCTTTGTTGATCAGATGCTCACAATAATTGATAGTGAAGGATTTGATGTTGGCTGCATCTGGATTACAGATGAAGCACACTTCCACCTGAATGGATACATGAATAAGCAGAACTGGCGATTTTGGGGTTCCGAAAAGCCATATTGGTGTGAAGCGAAACCCCTGTATTCTCCTAAAGTTACTGTGTGGGCTGCAGTATGCAGCAGAGGCATTATTGGCCTTTTTTTTTTTTTTTTTCATTCGAGAAACGGTCACTGGTGAACGTTACGTTGCAATTTTGGAACAATTTGTCGTCACACAGCAAGCGTTAGAGGATCGACCAGGTACTGAATGGTTTATGCAAGATGGAACCCGACCACATCCGACCGAACAAGTGTTTCGCTTTCTTGAGGAATACTTCGGGAATCGAGTCATTGCTTTGGAATATTCCAAATTTACTGGTTCAGGCGTGGATTGTCCTCCATATTCACCGGATTTGACTCCCTCTGACTTTTTTTTGTGGGGCACAGTGAAGGCCATGGTCTACCCGAAGCATTCCGCCACGCTGGAAGAGCTTGACTCGGCGATCTCTGTGGCATGTGAATCCATTTCGGTTGAGACACTATGAAATTTCATTCTTCGTTTGCGCCACCTCTGTAGTGCCAATGGTGAACATTTTGAAAACATTGTGGTGTGATTGTTTTACAAAGAGTGTTTTCATACGATTATTTCACTTATGTATGCTGATATGAGCTGTACAGCGTACAGCGCCATCTGTTATCAGATTTTGTAACTATTATTTCAAACTGCTTTATAAACTTCTTACAGCTTTCACAATAAACATACCGTTTACTGCATTCCTCTATCGATCTTTGTTTTCGAGACATTTAATTTTGAAATCAGGGAGCTCTTTTCTGGACACCCTGTATTAGACACACTATAGTATCTTCTAAACTAAATCATACAATGTAAGTTTTCACGGCCGGCGTTAACTTCATTTAAATTTCCGGACTCATAAACCGTGGTCGATTTGTAAAACTTTCCCCTGACGTTTAGTCGTAGACTGCAGAAAACATCCACTCACGTCAAGTTGCGAAATGCGATCAGAACTTAAAGGAGCGCCGTATATATAGGAGCCATCCCGTTACGTCGGCTCCGAGACTGTCTCTGGTATTTCAACATTATTGACAGAGAAGGTTGTGGTTCGGCAGCACAGTGGTAGAGTGCCAAACTATGAATCTAAAGATCGCGGGTTCGATCCCGGCCAGGCGTTGGGAGTTTTATCTGTCACTTTCCACTTCCCCCTCTCGCAATGTTGCTGAAGTGAAACATACACAGTAGCACCGTGGTTGGGAACCCACGTTAGACTGTAGGTCCCCCTATAGCTGCCTGGGTAAGTCAGTTCGGAGGAAGGTAACGGCATACCACCTCCAAACAGGGCCATGCCTAGTAAACCACTGTGGTGTTCAAACCAATCTTCGGATTGTTGACTGCTTTACCTTTTTGACAGAGAAGAATTGATTGTCATGCCGATGGAGTAATGTTAGTCCAGACGAATGTTGACATTTTATGTAGTATGTATACTAAACCACAGCCACGAGTATTTTATATACACCCAGTATATCGAAAGGTGGTCGTACATCTTTTGCAGATCTTACGGTAAATATTCTTTTATCTTTCTGGTTAGTCTGAAAACAGTTAGGAAGCTGTTAAATTTGACAGAATTTGAACTTCAACGTTACAACTGCGGAATGTCAATCATTTCTTCTGTACCAATAATGTTGCAAGCCGCTGATGATGTCTTCCACAGCCGAAAATGAAACGTTAAGGGGAAGTTACAAATCGACCACGGCCTATGAGCCCCAAAATTTTGTATTAAGTAAATTGAACTATACTACTCTCTACAAGTCTCGTAAGGCTCTGCAGTTAGCGGCCGGTCGCCATGTCATCTTTCCCCTGTAGGCGTCAACGGATGCGATATCGTGGTTAGAGCTCCACACTAACGGCCGATGAGTCAGTTTTCTTTATGAGCCGCTACGCTCAATCAAGCAGCTCCTCGTTGGCCTCACAATGACTTGCCAACAGCGCTCGGCAGACCCGGAGGGTGACCCACCCAAGCGTAGCCAATCTTAGTTCAAGTTTTCTGTGAAAACCGCATGAAAATGTGTCAGATGTGTGTATGTGTGTGTATGTGTGTGTGTGTGTGTGTGTGTGTGTGTGTGCGTGTGTGTGTGTGTGTTTGTGAAACGTGTTACAAATAGGCATATCTTCATGAATATGATGTAGCTTACATCATACATCAGTGATATTCGCCATTTTCAACATTTATTTCATCATGATGATTCATATCTCTTGACAATGTACTGAGGCATGGAAAGCTAAAACTCTCTTTCCACTAGATGCACTATTGTCACTCCAATCGTGAGACTTAAACTTCCATAGTAGTTGTACGTTAGACTGTGATATCAGTATGTAATTTTATCAGTTTTATATTCATTGCGTTGAATACTATCTATTAGTTTTCTGGTGCACTACGAAAGTAACAGTGCATCTATTGGTTCTTTACTGCATTAAGCCATTCTTTCCTAGGATGAAATAAACCTAAATTTTCAAATTGCGATATCCTTTATTTTCCTGATTTGATTTTGATGAACTGAAGCCTGTATGTTGCCCCAGGATATTATCACTTTATCTGTGATACCCCATGAATGTTCGTTTAGTACTTTTAGATATTTGCCATACTACATCATGTTTATAAGCATAGTGTGCACTTAAAATATTTGTATCCTAACATGTAAACAACAAATATTAACTACAGTATGTGTGAAATCAAGGAGGTTTTGAAGCCAGTCTGCCATATTGGCGAGTCGTGGAATGCTATTTCTACGTTAAAACTATGCGATAAGCTGACCCTCTTAGTATTAATGAATTGAATTGATAGCCAGTGTGACAATGTACCTTCTTGAATAAATATTAATAAATGCTAAGTTATTCAAAAGCTTAGTTTTAACGCTAATTTTCAGTCTTTTAACACGTTGTACATCACGACAAAACCGACGGACGTTTTATTCCTGTATTGAATGACAAGAAACATCAGCTCTACCATACCTACACTTGTCCAATACTTCGCAATATGCCGGAGGCAGGCCTCACTTTTTCAGCTCAATGGCATCTTCCTGTATTCTAACCTCTATGCTTGAATTAGTCACGAACATTTTCATTTAGTTTTTCTTACCTTATTATTATGCACTGCTGTAGTCGAATCGATATGAAACACTCCCAACTGCTGTGTTTGGCTATACGCTCAGGTTTCTAAAATGCAATTTTGTAAACGTGCCTTTGACAACACTTCGTCATAGTTCAATAGGAAGCTACTGATTTCGCCTGCAGCTGTTTGCGCTTCACAGTTCAAAGATGTCAACAGCACAGTTAGCTTTCAGGAATGTCCTCAAGCTGACTGGAAATGCAGTAGCGTCTTGTTAGCAGTAAATAAGACATGTATTGAAGCGCGTTGCGTGATGTGGCATGTTTTTACCTATCGCAGTGTTAATTTACTACGTCATATCTATTGATGTTTGTGTTGCACAATGATATAATTTTGCAGGTATATAATCATTGGTATAAATGCTTTATGTAGGTTCCTCTGTGAAATCTGTTGTATTTATTCCTTCCTTATCTTCGGGCATATCGTTCTTCCCTTTCTGTCCATCGACTTCTACCTTACTATCTGTCCATTTAAGTTTCGTTTCCATGCAGATCATTTGTAGAGAGTAACATTAGCAAACTGTCTGTGACGAATAAATATTGGATGAATGAAGTCTCGTAAATCACGCGTCGCGCGATGGGAAAGTTTATTTTTTACAGCATGTGTCCTGAACTGTGTAGTCGTAGGTAGTTTTTAATCCCACAGCGATTGTTGTCCGATAGTAAGCAATATGTGTACCAAGTTTTATTTTAGGAGGAGATGCGAAAAAAGAGCGTATGATGTAGCAGTTATTCGGAAATTTCACTGTTTATTAAGTCATATCTCCTGAAATATGTGTCGTATTATGATTTAAATTCGAAGGTACATTCGGTGGTATGTGCGCCTAATGTCTGCAAAAATGTATCGAGAATGGTGTTAGCAGTGAAGATGTAATAAATCAAAACGTTAAGTATGATGATGCGGTTTTTCACGAACCAAATTATTTATGACTTCATATATCACGAACTATATGTCGAACTGTGATTTAATATCGAAGGAACATTCAGTGGTATGTATTTGTACTTTCTGTGAATTGTCTGGCGTATAAAATTTACAGTATAGAAGTAATAATTTGTAACGTCATGCCAAATGCTGTAAATATGCATCATAAGCATCGGAAAAGTAGTAAACGATAAACTTTTTTTACTTTCATCATTTTGTTGGGATTTTCAGCGAGAAAAAGTTTCGTAAAGATTTGATATTATGTTTACAATTTATTGCGAGCCGCTAAGAGCTCTCATTCTCAAATAGTTGACGAATAAAATCACGCTATCACACGCCGCAAGATGGGACAGATATCATTGTTTATAACGTGATATATCGTATGAACTATGTATCTTATGTGGTTTTTGCAACCACAGCAAATTCTGACCTTAAAGAATATTTGTACCAAATTTGGTTGAAATCGGTCCAGTACCTTAGGAGCAGAAGTAGAATATTATCGCATAATGCGGTCGTTTTTCACGACTGTCATTGTTTATGACGTCATACATCCTTACGTATGAGTCGTAGTTAGAGCTCCTAAAAACCCAGGCTGAATCGTCCGCCATTTTTTGCCCCAACATGGGCGCATCTGACAATGTTTATTGGCGATGGTTGGCCTATTCACGCAGTTTTCAACAATATTTCTAATGAAATGTATTTAATATTGCACACATAAGTGTACGGAACAGCAACTAATGTGTATGGGCCTATAAAGATTTAGAATGCGCTTTTAATATAACATAAAATCGTAACGTACCGGTAATATAACATAGCTTCTCGTCGGACTGCAGTGGTTATGTTGGCACCAATGGTAATCACGGCAACTCAGATGACCAATAAATGTTTTTTCGTGACAACTTCAATTAAAACGAAAATTATTTTTTTCTGAACGGACAAAGGTACATACAAGAACCAGTCAACCATAGAGCAGGTATAGTATTAATTTTGCTGCGAGTGAAACGAGCAGCAATGCACTGGAGCCCGATGAGTAGCATCGTTAAATTTTAACCAAGTGCCATATTTTGGAGTGTGTTATGCGAGGGTTCGACCTTATATATAAGTAATTGTGTAAAGTATTATTCAGTATGTTGAAAACTACGTTCAAATGCACCAGAATAAATATTCATATCCACTTTCAAAATTGCGAAAAACTTCATTAAGTCACAAACATTCTGCAACAAACTGCCCCAGCATCATTGACAGGGAGAAGTAATGCAATTGTACATAACTGACATGCTTATAGCTACATTTATAGCCCATCTTTTTCTTTGTTCTGGATTGCTGGGAAATTTGAACATGCGCACTCCTTTGCTGCAGTGATTTGTGCAGTTCACAGCTGAGCAGCCACCCATATTTTCCACAAATTCTTCAGTAAATTCGATTATAAACTCCCTTTCTGGTGGCGACTCGTATATATCCACATACAACTGTCCTCCACATTGGGGCAAAAATGGCGGATAGTTCAGCTCGCATTATATGAGCCTTAGTCGTAGGTGGTTCGTTCACCGACAGCGATAGTTGCCTGATAGTAAGGATCATGTGTTCTAAATTTGGTTGAAATCGATCCAGTAGTTTAGGAGATGTGGAACACACACACACACACACACATACATACATACAGCCTATTTTAGAAGATAATATGGTATGACCTTATACCAAAAGAATAATGTTGTTACTATTTAATAAATACACGATGGATCGGGAAGACAAAGAAAGAAAGTTAATCTTTGGTCTCATAAATCTACTGCACAAGAAATTAATTATTTAAAGATAGGATTTTAAATTATTATTGTCTGACTGTAAATACCTGTGAAATATTTTAGTACCAGGAACGGAAAACCAGAGCTGTAAACATGTTGTGAGTCTATATGGTTGTTGCGCGATATCGATTATTGTTAATATTACACACGATGAAGACCGCGAAATTCGTAAAATATTTTAGTTGAAGGCATCGGATTAATGTTGTGGAGAAAATATAATGCAGATTCTTAACAATGAGCGTAAAAGAAATGAAATGCATTCGATTTATCTGCGAAGCCACATCGATCACAGAAAATTATTAAAATTGGCCATGTCGGGATTATAGATAGATTGTTGTAAATAAGTTACACATCGTTAGCATTGACTGGTAATTATTAAAATAAAATCAAACAGCTTACGTTAATTACATGAGATCTCGATCAGAATGAGTAAGAAATGAAACAAAAAGTGACCAAAAATAATAGCTGGCAATTCAATATATAGTTCAGTTCTCATTCGTTTCTTTTTTTTTTTTTAACAATCCCCGTCATTCATGGCATGTCAACGCAACACAATAATCTACACCATAGTGTTTACATATGCAAGTCCGCGTCGGCACAGATCTATGTAACTACTTATACATAAAATTGTTCAAAGTTCAATGTACATGTAATAAAAGGTTTTTTTTAAATTAAAGTATCTGTTGGATACAGGTACATACAAGCCACGGTTTTCCAATCGTCAAGGGTCATAGGTCCAGGAGAGACTCTGTAGGATGTCATGCTGTTAGCAAAGGCACTCGAGGCGGTTGTCAGCTGCTATCGGCCATTAACGCCAAACTGATCTGCATTATTCTAACGGATACGTTCGTCGTACGTCCCACACTGATATCTATGTTTACTTCATGCAGTGTTGCTTCGCTGTTTGCAATGATTACAGAAACGCCACTCCTCTTGGTCAGAAAGTGTAGGTCGTCAGTTACTGCGGTGAGAATTTAACCCTCGAATTTGGTATTATCGGCACGGCACAAATTAACACTCTGCCAATGCCCCCATTTTTACACATTTGTATTTGTGCATATCGCTGTCTCATGAGTTTTGTTATCTCAGTGTGTTAATTCTTTTTCGCTAATCCTATTCGTAACAAACTTTGCAGACCATATCGACATATATCATAGAATGTACTAATATGTTTATATCATCTTACGGCCCACACTTCAGGAGTTATGTCATCATAATCCATGATGAGTAGAAAACAAGCTTTCGCTTAGAATGGAGCGCAATTTGCCTAGACTATTTCCATCTATTGTTCATAATGAGAGCACTAAGCTACTTCAAACAAGCTATAAACATAATTTCTTTCTTTTTCCAATCCCAGTTTGTTTGACGTCAAATATTTAGGACATTGCCTGATTTGTAAAGTAATCAAAAGCTTTGTACATGACTGTTCGATTCTTTAAAGAATTGGGAGTTTACTGGTAGAAAAGAATATGGAAGCATCTGGACAGGGTTAACCAAACGTCGTAGTAGGCCTACACCTTTTATTTCAAAAACTCTGTTTATGCTAGTAAATCTGAATATTCCAGTAAATTATGGTGAGGTGGTCTTTTTTTCGGTATGTGCTGAACATGGGAATCATATTGAATCTAAGTCTTTTTTTATGGAAAGGGGTCATGTGATGTATCAAATATCATCAGAATTTTGTAACAAGTTTATTCCTGTAAACAGACTCAACGTAGCAGTTATGGTTCAAAAGTTTCTTCATTTCTTCAAAGATATCCCTGGTTGGTCACTCAAAGCTACTCGGGAACGCTGAAAAGTAATGGTGTTTCCCTTCGTTCTGAATGAAGTGAATAAAGAAGGCAGCTTTCCCCCCTACTTTCGACAGGTTGGGGCAACACCACACTACAGAGCAGTTCTTCAACAGTGGTTATAGTGTCAAAATTCCTGGTCATTGGAATGACCGACGTGGTTCTGTGGAATGGCCATGCCTAATCACATGATCTCACACCACTTGTCGTTTATCTGTGGGTCATTTGAAGCAAATCGCATGTGCAGAGAAAATAAGAAATAAACACAAACTGAAGCACTAAAAAGTTGTCTTTAGGCAGGAAAGGCTGAGAAATCCTGAAGGGCAGGTTAAGCTGCCTAATTGGAAAGATTTTTCTCCAACCTTTGCGACCGCAGGCACCTATCCTTCGCGAAGTATGAGAACTGTGTTCTGAAGTGTCTATGCTTGGTGTGGATGACTACAGGGGGAAGGGGGGCATGTGTATGTAGTGTGGTGTTTGTGTTGGAGATGATGGAAGAAGGTAGGGTGAAACCCAGTGTCGGCACACAGCCTATTCCACTTGAACTGCACCAAGGGGTTCGCCAAGCTTAACGTCTCTATCTGACGGATGGATCACTATCAACAGTGTCCCCTCACTCCATGAGACACTGCGGAGAGGTTTGGAATTTGATCCAGGACATTGATGTAAAGACTGGTGAACGAGGACTTTGCACCACCACCCCTGCTGTCCACTCTTCCGTTAGGCAAAGGGAAACTGTCAACAGCGCGTGACGTACCTGGACGGTCACTCACCCAAGTAATGGGCACGCCCAACGGTGCTTAACTTCGGTGATCTGGCGGGAACCAGTGTATCCTCCTCGGCACGGCCGTAGACATCTCGAGCACTGAATGAACATGTGCCAGCATTTCTGCGTACACGACGATTAGATTGAGCGCCTTCAAATGTGCGTGAACCAAGAGAGACAGAATGCTGAACACATTGAATGACTGTTCTTTATGGAGAACAGTCCAGTCTGTCCTCCAAACAAAATGTGTTGTATCTTTTCTACTATAACTACTACGTCAAATCTGATTACAGAAATGAACATTTCAGATATACACTACTGGAAAATGAAAAAAGAAACCATGAATTCTTCGATCCAGAAGAGGGAAATTTTATTGACACATTCGTTAGGATGTATACTACACACTATCACACAGACAGAGCCATACGCACGTGAGTACAGTCGCCAGAGCGTCTGAAATGTTGGCCAGAGTACTGTGTATACCCTCCTTTTGCAGCAAATCAAGCTGTTATTCATTCATAGAAACGATCTTAGAGGTTCCGAATGTGGTTATTCGGAATGGCCTGCCATGCAATTTGAACCTGGTGCCTCAGTTGGGCCAGATTTCTTGCCACTTATGCAGACCGCCCAAAATGACGTTTCATGCGGTTCCAAATATGCTCAATGGGGGAGAGATCTTGGGATCGTGCTTCCCAGGGTAGTTGACGTACACTTTGGAAAATACTTTGGGTAGTACGGGATACATGTGGCTCTGCCTTGTCCTGTTGAAAAAGCATGTCACCTTGTTGGTGCATGAGTGGTAGCAAGACTGTTTAAATGATGGTTTCAGTGTACTGTGCACTGTTCAGTGTCCTCTAGACGATCACTAGAGGAGAATGGCGAGTGTAGAATATCGATCCCCTCACAACGATGCATGATCATGTGTGCCGTTAGAGTGTCCTCCGATCACGCCCAACGTCGTTCAGCCCACCTCCAATGGTGTCTGGTAGGCGCTTATGAAGAGAATGGATTCGTGTCGTCTTCAGTGATGAGAGTCGTCGCTGCCTCGGTGCCAATGATGGTCGTACGCATGTGTGGAGCCGTGCAGGGGAGTACGAAAACCTGGAGTGTACGCGACAGAGGCAAAGGGGGCCAATACCTGGCATCATGGTGTGAGGGGCCATATCCTACACTGGCCGTTCTCCTCTGGTGTTAGTTGTGGGAAAATTGAACAGTACACGGTACATCGAAACCATCATTCAACCTGTCTTGCAAACGTTCATGCACCAACAAGGCGATATGCTTTTCCAAAAGGACAATGCACGTTCACACGTATCTCATACAACCCAACGTGCTCTTCTAGGTGTATGTCAACTATCCTGCCTATCATTATGCCCAGTTCTGTCTCCCATTGAGTCTGGGGCCAGATGAAACGTCATGTTGGAGCGATCTAAACGACCGGCAGGAGATCTGGTCCAACCGAGGCATCCGATGGAAATTGCATGGAAGGCCATAGCGTAAGACTTCATTTGGAGCCTCTACAATCGTCTTCATGAAAAAGTTACACCCTGCATTGCTGCAAAAGGAGCGTATACACGATACTAGCGTCGACATTGTGCGCGCTCTGGTGACTATACTCACATGCGTATAGTTCTGACTGGGTGATCGTGTGTTGTAGACATCCTCAAGAATGTATCAATAAAATTTCACTCTGCTGGGTTGATGAATTCATGGTGTTCTTTTTTCATTTTCCAGAACTGTATCACACGACCCCTTAGATTCAATTTGGCGCCCATGAACGGTACATGTCGTAAAAGATAGACCGCTTCACCCATATCTTACTGAAATATTCAGGTTTCCCAATTCCTGAAACGCATTGGAAAGAGAAGTGTGTACTTCAACTTTTAACTCAACCTTTTTGTGAAATGCGTCTCATTGTCGACTGCCTGTTCTGTTTCCTGCAGCAGCATGACGAACATCGCTGACTCTTTCCGGGAGCGCAGCCACCGGCGACACAACTCGTGGGAGGAGTCTGGTGGCGGTGGGGGCGCGGCCAGCCCAGGCACGCCGGAGGAGCGCCCGGTCGTCACCACGGCGCGCGCCAGCGCTCTCAGGTGGGCGGCGAGCTGCCACCATACAACCCGGCGACCGGGCTAGTTTTCTCTACGTGTTCATCCTTCGGTAGCCACACTTTTGGTTGTGACAGCTTTTACTCGCAGGTACACGTTCAGTCAAGTGCTGGAAGGTTTCGAGGGGGCTGGCAGCCCATTCTTCACGGAGTGCTACACTGAGGAGTGGTATCGATGTAACTCAGTGCCAGACACAAATTCTGGAGTTCCAAAACATTCCAAAGGTGTTCTATAGGATTCACGTCATGACTCTGTACACGCCAGTCCATTACAGGAATGTTATTGTCCTGTAACCACTCCGGTGCAATCGCTATCTTCGAATTACCCTTCAACAGTCGGAAGCTAGAAGGTGTTTAATACCTCAGTATAGGCCTGTGCTGTGATAGTGCCGTGCAAAACAGCAAGAGATGGAGCCCCCTCCCCCCTCCATGAAAAACACGACCACATTATAACACCAGCGACTCATAATTTTACTGTTGGCACTACACACGCTGGCAGATGATGTTCACCGGGCATTCGCCATACCCACACCCTGCCATCGGATCACCACATTGTGTACCATGATTAGTCACTCCACACAACGTTTTTGCATTGCTCGATCGTCCACACCAATCGAGGCAACATTTGGCATTGACCAACAATATGTGTGGCTCTTGGGTAGCCGCTCGACCATGAAATCCCAAGTTTTCTCACCTCATGCCTAACTCTTAGTACTCGGAGTGGATCCTGATGCACTTTGGAATTCCTGTGTGACGGTCTGGATAAATTGCTGCCTATTATTCTACAGACACCGATCTCTATGAGTCAACAGACGATCTCAGCCTGTATTCTTTCGTGCTATATGTGTCCTTTCACGTTTCCACTTAACTATCACATCTGAAACCGTGGATCTAGGGATGTTTACGAGTGTCTAAATCTCGCGTACAGACTTCAGACACAAGTGACACCCAATCAGCTGACCATGTTTGAAGTCTGTGAGTTCAGCGGAGCACCCCATTTTGCTCCCTAACGATGTCTAATGACCACTGAGGTAGCTGATACGGCGTATCTAGCAGTAGGTGGCAGCATACTGCACCTAATATGAAAAAATGTGTGGTTTTTGGGTGTGTCCAGGTATTTTGATCTCATAACGTACGTCACAGTAACGCTGGACAGATAACCTGAAGCAGCAGCACGTGTAACTGTCCTGTGCAGAATTAGCTGGGCCATTGCAATTGAGGAAAAGCATCCCCTTGGACAGTTTCCTACGACAAACCGTGTCATGGCATCCCATAACTGCTTCAAGATTGGTTGTTTGTTTGTTTGGGACGGGGGGGGGGGGATCAAACTGCTAAGGTCATCAAGGGTAAGGAGTAAGGATAGGAAAGGAGAGGAGGGGAAATGAAATGTAGTCCAGGGAGGAAAGAAGGAAGAAAGACTGCATTATATCAGGGCCCCCTACTCACCACATACAAACTCACAAAGGAACCGTGAGCCTCCTGGGGGCCTCATCAAGAGATTTCTGTAATGGTTCAGTGCCCTGGTGCAAGTCTTTCAACTAGACGCCACTTCAGTGACTTCAATGTCCCTACCCGCCCCTCTTATCCAACTGGGGAAAGAGCACTTACAGTTTAATGCGGTTTCCAGAGCATGTGTCAATTTAGGCACCTCCTCATATCACTAAGAGGCGAAGGCTAGGGTAATCAGTTCAGTGTGGACGTAACGTAAGATAATGGTTGTTCAATGTTTATCGATGATATCTCTGGATAGTTATTAGTTTCAGAAGGCGGCCTGCTGTCTGTCCACTCCTGCTGAGCTACAATGCCAGACCGCAAAACAGTCCAATAAGTCACCATTTCGGCATCTAAAAAAGTGCCTAAGATAGGAACACTCGGAAGTGAACACAAAAGTCCCGTTGATGGAGCAGCTGTACAACCTCTAAGGATCAGACACCATTAGAGTGAAAGACATCTCCTGAACCCACACCAATTGCGCCTGCAAAGTTTTCTGGACTCCATTATTCCACAGTCTTTCCTGCACAGCTCATAAGGTTGGAGTTCATACATTTACTGGTTTGAAGTGTATCAAAATGTCCCCCCTCTTGCCTAGAGATGGGGAAACGATTTGCATGCCACATTAAAGGATTCTAGGATGATTTACTTGGATGCTGCCAGTAAAAGGCAAAACAGGCAGTGTCAGATTTGCTAGTGACCAGGAATAGTATCATGAGTCTCAGACAGCGCTGAACCCAGCTCCAATATGGAGAAAACTTTATAGTAAGACTCGGATTTATTGGATCTGAACTTACGTCTCTCCCTTGTCATACAATAGTGGCAGAACGACGGCTCCACACTGGCAGACACAGTAATCATTGCAAAATTCACTGCCATTGCCTGCATGCTGTCTCCTGGTATTGTTTGGAGGCACCCCTGTTTCAGCACTTCTGCTATTGGTAATCAACTGCACTTACCAGATGACTTCCCATACATTTGAAGAATAAGTGGAAAGACTGATTAAGCTCAGGAACGTTTGCCATCATAGTTTCTCTCTCTTGTAACATGAAAAGCTTCAATATTGCATGTGTCCATGATACTTAAATCATCTTAAAGCTGTGCGTCTAACCCAGATTGTTTAGCAACACTCACTGGTCCACCAAGGCACAGGGTGACCACTAAAATAACAGAGAACTTAAAATTGTGACATGATGAATCACTCATGGACGTTGCTCCAGCTGTACGTCTAACACAGATTGTTTAGCAACACTCACTGGTCCACCAAGGCACAGGGTGACCACTAAAATAACAGAGAACTTAAAAGTGTGACATGATGAATCACTCATGGACGTTGCTCCAGCTGTACGTCTAACACAGATTGTTTAGCAACACTCACTGGTCCACCAAGGCACAGGGTGACCACTAAAATAACAGAGAACTTAAAAGTGTGACATGATGAATCACTCATGGACGTTGCTCCAGCTGTACGTCTAACCCAGATTGTTTAGCAACACTCACTGGTCCACCAAGGCACAGGGTGACCACTAAAATAACAGAGAACTTAAAAGTGTGACATGATGAATCACTCATGGACGTTGCTCCAGCTGTACGTCTAACCCAGATTGTTTAGCAACACTCACTGGTCCACCAAGGCACAGGGTGACCACTAAAATAACAGAGAACTTAAAAATGTGACATGATGAATCACTCACGGACGTTGCTCCAGACTGAAGAGTGCCCAGTTAACCCTGCTGACCAGCCATTTCAGTGGGTTTCTTCCAATGATATATTTGCTAGTTAGATCCACAGTAGGAAGTGGTCGTCCTTTTATCTAAATCTACATGGCTATTCTGCAGATCACAATGAAGTGCCTAGCAGAGGTTTCTTCAGATCACACTTTCATACTATTTATCTACCATTCCATTCTCAAATAGCATGTGGGAAGAAAGAAAACCTAAATCTCTGCATTGAGTATATGATCTTTCTTATTTTGTTTTCATATTATTTCTCCCAAAGGTAGACAACAATATATTTTCGCATTCAGAGGACAAAATCGGCAATGAAAACTTCTTAAGACTCTGTCACAATGAAAAACGCCAATGTTGTAATTATTCCCACTACAATTCCTGCATCATTTCTGTGACACTCTCCCTTTAACTTGATCTTACAAACGAGGTGCCTTTCTTTGTACTCTTTCGAAGTCCTCTGTCAATCCCAACTGATATGGGTCTGACACCGTACAGCAGTTCTCCAAAAGAGGATGGACAAGAGTAGTAAAGGCAGTCTCTTTTGTAGCATCTTCTAAGTGTTCTACCGATAAAACACAGCCTCTGGTTCACCTCCTGTTGCTTGCCACTGAGTAGGGTCTGAGAGGGCAAGAGAGCAGAAAAAATACATCATTGGTACAAGAGTAAGCGAGACTGCCTTTGTTGAGGATGAACATTAGACTAGATTAGAGTAGTTTTTTGTTCCGTAGATCCATGTTGAGGCGATCCTCAGGGATGTGGAACATGTCAAGAAACAAAATTTACAAGCTGAATAATAGATAATACTAATAATATAAATACAGATATGTACATTTATTAAGTTAATAATACTAATTTAGTATGAATACTGATACATGCATTATTTGGTACAATTTAGAAATTC
Source organism: Locusta migratoria (assembly GCA_026315105.1). Classification (NCBI taxonomy): domain Eukaryota; kingdom Metazoa; phylum Arthropoda; class Insecta; order Orthoptera; family Acrididae; genus Locusta; species Locusta migratoria. The sequence continues at coordinate 369,533,019 of CM048744.1, forward strand.
ACTAATGGAGTAGTAGGAGTTGGCCACTAGAAAGTCTTTTAGGATCGTCTTAAACTGATCTTTATTTCTAGCTACATTTTTTTGTTATACTTGATGGTAAATTGTTGGAAATGTGTGTACCCGAGTAGTGGAGCTCTTTTTGAACTAAAGCAAGCATTTTTAAGTCCTTGTGTAAATCATTTTTGTTCCTAGTATTGTATGTATGAACTGTGCTGTTTGTTGGGACATCGCCCACTAGGGGACTAGCGGGCAATGGTTGGGAAATGGAATATATTATTTATGACAAATTTCATTAAGGAATAAATATACTGAGAGGCAGTAGTTAGTATATCTAGTTCTTTGAAGAGGCTTCTACAGGACGTCCGTGAATTTACTCCAGAAAAAATACATATTACATGCTTTTGGACTCTGAAGACTTTTGACTGACTTGAAGAGTTACCCCAAAATATTATACCATATGACATTATGGAATGAAAGTAAGCAAAGTATGCAAGCTTTTTTATGTCTGTTAACACTCATATTGAAAATACAGATTTGTTCAGTCATTCTGCAGTTCTGTGGGTGCTCCTCCCAACTGAATTTATTACTGTCAACCTCTTCTATCTGCCCTTCTTCATACTTAATGCATGTGCTGGCGAGAAATTTCTTACGCATTCTGAACTGCATGTAGTGAGTCTTTTCAAAGTTTAATGAGAATGAGTTGGCCTTAAACCATTTATTAATGTTCATGAAAATACCGTATCATTATCAGACCTTTCTATAACTATGCTTGCAATACTACTATCATCTGCAAATAAACCAAACTCTGCTTCTGGTAGTGTAACTGATGAGAGGTCAATGTACACAAGAAAAAGCAATGGCCCTAACTGAGATGGAACCCTGTGGGACACCACTTGTAATTTCTTCCCAATCCGATGATGACTGTTGGCTTAATTCACTAGTCACTTGCACTGACACCCTTTGTTTCCTGTTAGTGAGGTATGACTTGAACCATTTTGCAGCATTTCCCGTGACACCATAGAATTCTAATTTACTTAAAAGGATGTTATGGTTCACACAATCAAATGCCTTTGACAAATCACAGAAAATACCTGCTGCTTGAAATTTATTATCTAATGAATTAAGTATATTCTCACTGTAGGTGTAAATAGCCTTCTTGATATTGGAACTTTTCAGAAATCCAAACTGTGTTGTGGACAATATGTCATTTGTGGTCAGGTGGTTGAGAAGCTGCTTGTACATTACCTTTTCTATAATTTATGAGATTACAGGCAAAAGTGAAATTGGCCTGTAGTTTGATGGTACCTCTTTATCCCCTTTCTTGAGTAGAGGTTTGATATCTGCATATTTTAGCCAATGGAAATGTTCCAGTTGTAAATGTTCCAGTTACACAAATAACATAAAATTGTACTAAATCCACAGGAACAGGCTTTAATTAATTTTGTTGATATAATAATCACTAGAATGCTTTATTTTTAAAGATTTTATTATGGAAGTTATTTCTTGTGGTGGAGTGAGTGACATATTCATGTACTAAAGTTATTTGTAAATGCTAGTTTCAAATATTCAAGGGCATTATTTACTGACCCAGACAATCCCATACTATCAGTAACAGATATTAAGTACTTGTTGAATAGATTAGCCACACTATGCCCATCAGTTACTAATGTCTCATCTACTCTTAATGCTACCTACTCTTGTTCCTTTCTGGTTCTACCAGTCTCCTCTTTCACTATATCCCATATTGTCTTTATTTGGTTTCCTGATGTTGCTATCTTCTTTTCATAGTGCATTTGTTCAGATGCCTGAATAACTTTTTTTTAATATTTTACAGTATTCCTTATATTTAGCTCAATCATCATAATTGCAACTACTCTTGGCTGATAAATACATTTTCCTTTTTGTCTTACATGAAATCTTTATTCCTTATGTAATCCATGCTTTTATTATAGACTTCTGTTTAATTCGAGTTATTTTTAAAGGAAAACAGTTTTCAAATGTGATACTAACATTATTAATGAATATGTTATATTTTTCATTCACGCCATGAGCAACATATACCGTACATCTTTCCAGTTCATGTTTTCTAAAATTTTCAATTTTTGCTGAGTTGACTACTCTCCTGTATGCAGATTTTGCAGTCTTCATAATCTGTTTAGTATCTATACCTAAAACAAGACATCGCGAAGTGTTCTACAACTGGCCCTCCTGCAGCAAGTGGAGTCTTAGCCCCATTATTCTTTGTGGACATGAAGTCTCCCAGTAAGACTGATAGCTGGGGAACTTGTTTTACAAGAGCAGTGAGAGCCTGAGGTTTATATACAAGTAAAATGAGCAGACCACAATCCTCAGACCCCCATTCACTTGTGCTGCCACAGGTTAGACGTCAGTAGCCAAGGAGAAACCAAAAGAGCAATGTTCATCATTGATAAACACACAACTCTCTCCCCAGTCAAGTTGTCAAGGCGACATAGGGTGTAACCTTATAGCAACAGCATAGTAGTGTTAGAAGCTTTAAAATGTGTTTCTTGTGAACATAAGTGCAGGGGGAAGTGCTTGTGTTAGAAGTTTAAATCCTCTACTTGAGTTTGTGACTTGTACATATTTCAGTGGAGTATGGCAGCTTTGTGTCTTCCACATCCACAAAACACTACCCTCTCAAGTCTCTTTTCATCCTCGGGAATAGGAAGAAGTCCGAGGGTGCTAAATCCGGCGAATAGCGCACATGGTCAAGCTAGTCATCTTCATCGAGACCAAAAACTGGTGAACACTGAGAGCCGTGCATGCGGGAGCATTGTCGTGATGCAGGAACCACTTGCCAGAATCTCACAAAGCCAAAAGTTTTTGCAACAAACTTCTGCAAAGCCATTTCATAACCTCCAAGTAGAATTGCTGGTTTACTAGCTGGTTTTCAAGGACAAATTCAAAGTGTACAATCCCTTAAATGTTAAAAAACCAGATCAGCATCGATTTCACATTCAATTTCACATGTCGAGCTTTTTTTGGTCAAGGTGAACCAGGTTTCTTCCATTGTGATGACTGTTGTTTACTTTCTGGATCATACCCACAGCACTATGACTCATCACCTGAAATGATTTTGTTCAAAAATGTGGATCATCTTTGAATGCGTCCTTCATTTCATAACAAGCTTGAACGCGATGATTCCTTACATCTCCGGTAAGAAGTTTCGGCACAAATTTTGCTGCCACTCTTTGCATCTCCAAATCGATGGTCAAGATGCACTGAATTAAGCTCCAGGACAACCCGGACAAGTTCTTGAGTTGGTCGATTGTCCTGCGTTGATCTTCACTGATGAGATCATGGATTTTGTCAATGTTGTCTTTGCTTCAAGCAGTTGAAGGTCGACTGGAATGGGGCTGATCTTCAACCACCATTTCTCCCTTTTTAAACTGAGAAAACCATTTATACACTTGCGTTTTATTAAGAGCATGGTCTTTTTAGACTGTCTAAATCATCACAACAGTTTCTACTGCGTTCTTGCTGAGCAAGAAACAAAAATCACTGCCGCATGTTGTTCGTAAGAACTAGCCATTTCCTCGTGTCTCATCTGCACTGTATGCATACTGAAAGAACTGTCACAGAAACCACACTTCTCACTGTTTGGTGACGCCACACAGCAAAATGACTCAGCAGAGCTCCTACTACAACCCTCCGGCGGCACAACCTGCTACTACAAATACACGATGTGCAGCATTACGATTCCGGTTACTTTTGGGCCCTCCCTTGTGTGTGTGTGTGTGTGTGTGTGTGTGTGTGTGTGTGTGTGTATTTGATGAAACGAAAATAATAGAAGGAAACTTTCCTGGTGGGATAAACAAATATAAAAAAATAGAAAACGGATGACTTACCCACAGTCCTTCCGTCCTCTTTTTCCTGAAGAAGCTGCCAGTGGTGGCGAATGCTTGAATGTTTGTGTTTTTATTTGTGATTTATGTTTCTATCATCGAGCCTGTACTTTGGGTAAGTCAAACAATCTTTATTTTATACATATTTTTCCCACCAGCAAAGTCTCCTTCTATATAAAAGAAAAATAAACACACACACACAAAACTGAGCTTTGGCAACCTAATGTTGCTTCATCAGAAAGAGCAGGGAAGGACAGGGAAAAGGAAAGGATGAGGGTTTTAAGGGAGTGGGTAAGGTGACATTGCAATCCCAGGAGGGAAAAAGGAGAGAGAAACAAAACACACACTCACTTATACATGTACACACACCAAGGCACATATGTGTGTGGGTGGGTGTGTTTGTTTACCTATCCTTTTTCCCCCAAGGTAAGTCTTTCCTCTCCCGGGATTGGAATGACTCCTTACTCACGCCCTTAAAACCCTCATCCTTTCCTTTTCCCTCTCCTTCCCTGTTTTTTCTGATGAATCAACCTTAGGTTATGAAAGCTCAGTTTTGTGAGTGTGTGTGTGTGTGTGTGTGTGTGTGTGTGTGTGTGTGTGTGTGTGTATGTTTTTATTTTTATTTGTGTATCAACGAACCAGTGCCTTCTCGCCTGGTAAGTCCAACTTTCTTTACATTTTATAAATATTTTTCTGAACAGGATTGTTTCCCTCTATATAACAGCTGGCAGCAAACACAACTAACGGATGGAGATTAAATACTTCACATGCCTCATCAATAACATCCCCTCAGATTCTAGGAGAACATTGTGAAGTGAACTGCATACTGAATATTTGGCATCAGGTACCTCATTAAATGGCAGAAATCAAAGCAACGCACAAAAATGTATGCCTCAAGGAAAAAAGGAACAGAGAAACCTGGCAGTAGGTGGCTGCAGGCATGTAGTGTAGTCTGATAAGTCACCAACACTAAGGCATTCTGTCGCAACTTGACTGGCCTTCTGCACAATGTTCAAAACTTTCTTAGACAAATAAAATTATTTACTCAAACATATATACCAAGCCTATAAGTGATGCTGTTGTTTTTGACTACCAAGAGCATTGAGCAGTAAACTCAATATGTTTCAAGTATCATTGTGGTCATTAATGGTGTTCTGTGTGATTTGGAGTGCACTAAATGGGAGCAAAGTGAAGTCAAATATGGGCAAATTACTGCTGCTCATATAGCAGGTGCCTCTTTAACCTAAGTAGCCGAAGAGTTTGGTGCTGGAAGAGGCATCATAATGAAGGTTTATGCCACCTACTTAGTCACAACTCATTCAAAAATGTGTATTGGATGATCAAGACAGACAATCAGTGAGAAGGATCGTGACAAAACTAAAACGATGACAGCTGGAATACTCACTGCACTGAATGTTGCACTAGTGAATCCTGTCAGCTTCAAAACAACACAAAGAGATTTCACAGCAAGTTTGAATTCCAAAAGCCTAATCAGAAATACAAAAATGTATCAACAAAGCCGTAATACCTGGACTGTGGAGAATTTTGGTGGATGATTCTTGTTTTACAAATGTCCAGCTTCTGGTCAATTCAGCATCAGAGTATGGGTAATATTACTGCAACTACTTTCCCAACAACACATTATAAACAAAAATTCTTGACAATAATAAGTTCAATTAATTTTCAAATTACAAATCATTCCAGTACAACTCAAAAAGTGGCTCTATCCATAAGACTCCTTTTAGTTGCCCATTTTTATAGGCAAGTAAAAATAGTACGTCAATTCTAGTCTCCAAATCCACAGGATGGGTTCGGTGGGGGGAGTACAGTGTTTATTTCTCAATGGTGATCCTGTATTCCAAGATAACAGAGACACTGTTAACCCATCTCACATAATCCAGAACTGATTTGTGAACATGGGGATAACAGTCACCAGATCCCAAAATGTTCATTTATTGAGGCACATGTAGATTTCTGCTATTGAATTCCTCCTCAAACAGTCGTTGTCTGCTGGATTATTTGAGTATAGATCATCACATCAGCAATGTTTACACTGAATTAGTTAATTCCATGGTTCAATGTTATGTTTTAGAATTTGCACTTCATAATCACTTGCACGAGCACAATGTAAATTCTCAAAGAATGGATGCAGTCACTAGTCACTGTGATCAACTGTCCTCTCTTCATCTGTAATTTTGTTTACTGGAACATTAACATGCAGGCATGTGGTTGAATGCCTTGGGAATCATCCTTGGTCTTGTTGCATACTGTGGATGCAGTATCGTCCACAAAGCACCAAGTCAGAGTTGACCCATTCCTCAGTGCTGCATTAGGATCCAGCATCCTGCCTGATAACCAAGGTGTTAACTGATACATCTTCATCTTCTTGTGATCTGGAGTGCCCACACACTACTACACATACAACTACCGTACATTTACCTTTCGATCCTGCAAAGATACATGACATATATGCTATAACTGGTAAGGTAATGTGTCAGTTCCCTCAAAAGCTGGAGAAACATCTTTCTTGCCTCTCCATAATATTAGGAGGAGACTAGCATGTTCTCCTTCCCATGCTTGAAGCATCCCATTGATTTTGCCATAATTGCGTAATCTTATATTATCATATTTGTAGTGGCCTTAGTTCCAAGTATCACTCATATTTCCATTTGATTGCCTTTCTTTACACAATTAAAGGCCCCTATTTTTCTGATTTCCAAGTCCAGTGTGCTTATCCTTTGAGTTACTAACAATTTATGCTTCAGGATGATGTAATAAGCAACTTTATCAAAGTTATGAAGCTGGGTTTGCAGGCTGTAATCTGAGACCAAATGCTCATAATTGTAGGTGATATAAATTTGTTGCATGATCTGTTTCCAAGGGAAGTTGAAATTGCTTATTTGCAATTGTTATAAATTTGTGCCGCCCCCATGAACCACAGACTTTGCCGAGGTGGAGTGGCTTGCGTGCCTCAACGATGCAGATAGCCATACCGTAGGTGCAACCACAGCGGAGGGGTATCTGTGAAGAGGCCAGACAAACGTGTGGTTCCTGAAGAGTAGTTACAGGGGCAACAGTCTGGATGATTGACTGAGCTGGCCTTGTAACATCAGCTAATGTGGCTTTGCCACACAGTTATTGCGAACGGCTGAAAGCAAGGGGAAACTACAGCCGTTACATTTCCTGAGGACATGCAGCTCTACTGTATGAAAATATGATGATGGCATCCTCTTGGGTAAAATATTCCGGAGGTAAAATAGTCCCCCATTCGGATCTCCGGGCAGGGACGACTCAGGAGGATATTATCATCAGGAAAGACAATACTGGCATTCTACGGATCGGAGCGTGGAATGTTAGATCCCTTAATCGGGTAAGAAAATTAGAAAATTTAAAAAGGGAAATTGATAGGTTAAAGTTAGATATAGTGGGGATTAGTGAAGTTCGGTGGCAGGATGAACAGGATTTCTGGTCAGGTGAGTACAGGATTATAAATACAAAATCAGTTGGGGGTATCACAGGAGTAGGACTGATAATGAATAAGAAGATAGGAATGCGGGTAAACTACTATGAGCAGCACAGTTATCGCATTATCATTGTCAAGATAGATATGAAGCCAACAACGACAACAGTAGTACAGGTTTATATGCCAATTAGCTCTGCCAATGATGAAGAGATCGAAGAAATATATGAGGAGCTAAAGGAAATTATTCAGACAGTTAAGGGAGAGGAAAACTTAATTGTGATGGGAGACTGGAATTCGGTAGTAGGAAACGGAAGAGAAGGAAAAATAGTAGGTGAATATGGACTGGGCAGGAGGAATGAAAGAGGAAGTCGCCTGGTAGAATTTTGCACGGAACATGATTTAATCGTAACAAACACATGGTTTAAGAATCACAAAAGAAGGTTGTATATGTGGAAGAGACCAGGAGACACCGGAAGGTATCAGATAGATTTTATAATGATAAAACATAGATTTCGGAACCAGGTGATAAACTGTAAAACATACCCAGGGGCAGATATAGACTCTAACCATAACTTGTTAGTCATGAACTGTAGGCTGAAACTGAACAAACTGCAGAAAGGTAGGAAAATAAGGAGATGGGACTTAGATAAATTGAAGGAACTTGAAGTTCTGGAGAAATTCAAAGGGAGATTTAGGCATCAATTGACAGAAACAGGGGGAAATAAAAAAGTAGAAGAGGAATGGGTAGCATTGAGAGATGAAATAGTGAAGGCAGCAGAGGACAAAATAGGTAGAAAGGCAAGACCTACAAAAAATCCTTGGATATCACAGGAAATACTAAGGTTAATTGATGAAAGGAGAAAATATAAAAATGCAGTAAATGAAACAGGCAAAATGGAGTACAGACGACTAAGAAATGAGATAGACAGGAAGTGCAAAATGGCTAAGCAGGAGTGGCTAGAAGCCAAATGCAGATCTGTAGAAGAATGTATAAATAGGGGGAAAATAGATACAGCCTACAGGAAAATAAAAGAAACATTTGGAGATAAGAAAAACAGCTCTATGAATATCAAGGACTCTGATGGAAAACCAGTTCTCAGCAAAGAAGGAAAAGTTGAAAGGTGGAAAGAGTACATAGAGCAGCACTACAAAGGAAATGAACTTAGAGATGAGGTTGTAGGAAGGGAAGAGGAAGTAGATCAAGATGAAATAGGAGATACTATACTGAGAGATGAATTTGACAGAGCCCTGAAAGACCTTGGTCGGAACAAGGCCCCAGGAGTAGATGACATACTCTCAGAGCTACTGAAGTCTCTGGGAGAGCCAGCCATGACAAAACTATTTGAACTGGTGCGTAGGATCTATGAGACAGACGAAATACCCTCAGACTTTAAGAAAAATGTAATAATCCCCATTCCAAAGAAATCAGGTGCAGACAGGTGTGGAAAATTACAGAACCATCAGTTTGATAAGTCATAGTTGCAAAATTTTAACACAAATTATCTACAGGAGAATGGAAAAGCTGGTAGAAACTGACCTTGGGGAAGATCAGTTTGGATTCAGGAGGAACGTAGGAACCCGGGAGGCAATACTCACTATACGTCTTATCTTAGAAGATAGATTAAGGAAAGGCAAACCTACATTTTTAGCTTTTGTAGATTTGGAGAAAGCATTTGACAATGTTGACTGGAATACACTCTTTCAAATTCTGAAATCAGCAGGAGTAAAATACAGGGAAAGGAGAGTTATTTACAACTTGTACAAAAGCCAGACTGCAGTTATTAGACTCGAAGGGCATGAAAGGGAAGCATCAGTTGGGAAGGGAGTAAGACAGGGTTGTAGCCTTTCTCTGATGCTATTTAATTTGTACATCGAGCAGGCGGTGAAGGAAAGCAAGGAAAAATTTGGAATAGGGATTAAAGGTCAGGGGGAAGAAATAAAAACATTGTGTTTTGCTGATGACATTGTAATTCTGTCAGAGACAACAAAGGACCTGCAAGAGCAGTTGAATGGAATGGACAGTGTGTTGAAGAGAGCGTATAAAATGAACATTAACAAGATCAAAACAAAAATAATGGAATGCGGTCTTAGAAAATCAGGTGATGCTGAAGGAATTAGATTAGGTAACGAAACAAGGTGGTAGATGATTTTTGTTAATTGGTTAGTAAAATAACATGCAATGGTCGCAGTACAGAGGATATAAAATGCAGAATGGCAATGGGAAGAAAAGCATGTTTGAAAAAGAGAAATTTGCTAACATCGAATATTAATTTAAGTGTAAAGAAGTCTTTTCTGAAGGCATTTGTGTGTTGCCTTGTACGGGAGTGAAACATGGACAATAAGTAGTGCGGACAGGAAGGGGATAGAGGCTTTTGAAATGTGGTGCTACAGAAGAATGCTGAAAATTAGGTGGGTAGATTGCATAACTAATGAAGGGGTACTTAACAGAATTGGCGAGAACATGAATTTTTGGCACACCCTGACTAAAAGAAGGGATCGCTTGGTAGGACACATTCTTAGACAACGAGGAATCGTAAATTTAGCATTGGAGGGAAGTGTGTGGGGTAAAAAATGCAGAGGGAGACCAAGAGACGCGTATAGTAAGCGGATTCAAGTGGATATGGGTTGTCGTTCTTATGAGGAGATGAAAAGGCTTGCTCAGGATAGAGTAGGGTGGAGAGCTGCATCAAACCAGTCTCCGGACTGAAGACCATAACAACAACAACAACAACAACATAAATTTGTGCATCATGTTTGTACATTTTCCGTCTGTTTCCTCTGTGTATTTACATCTGCATGACTATTTTGTAATTCAGTCTTAAAAGTACCTGACAAAGCATTTACCAAACTACTTTTATATTATTACTCTACCATTCCAATGCCTAATAGACAGAAGAATCGTTTTGTGTTGGCTCTGATTCATCTTATTTTATTACAATGATCATTTCTGATTTTGAAGGTTGGCAGAAACAAAATATTTTCAAGTTTGGAAAAGAAAATTACTGATTGAAACGTTGTAAGAAGGTCTTGCCAGAGCCAAAAAAATGACTTTGTTTTGAATATTGTTTCTGTCATACTCTCTCCTCTATATTGTGATAATACAAAACAAGCTGACCTTTGCAGAGCTTTTTCAGTGTTTTCTGTCATTCTTACCTGCTAGCAGCAATAATGTAGTCGAGGATACCCAATGGTGTATCTTATAACACTTCTGAAAATAAAATGCAGTCCTTGGTTCACCTTCCCCCACAACATTATCTTTGTGATCATTCCAGTTAAAGTTTAGAGGCATTGTAAAGTATTTATTTCAAGGATGCTGCTTTCAAATAAATTATTTATTTAAAAGCAATGTCCTTGGAATAAATACTTTTTTAATGTCTCTAAAAGACTTATACAATGGAGTGGGCCCAGATTACCAATTAAAGTTGTTGTTATTTATAATCCCTAGGCAGTTGGTTAAATTGCCTGCCCTGAGATGTGTACAATTTATCACGTACCTGAAATTGAACCCCATTAGGATGACATTGTCACTTTTCGCACCATAATGGTATCTTGTATAAACAATTTGCAATTGTTTTGGATCTTCTGATGATCTTACTAGACAGTGTATTACAGAATCATCTGAAAAATATCTAAGATGGCTGCTCAGATGGTCATCTAGATCAAGTTTATAGACTAGGAACAGTAGCAGGCATTTTACTAGATGATTCTGTCAATAACTATGAACTGTGACCTTTCTGAAAGGCAATCATGACTCCAGTTGTACAACTGTAATGATACCTAATAGGCATGCAATCTGAGTCATTTGTAGAGAACACTAACAAAACCCTTCTGAAAATATAGAAATATGGAAACAATAATAGAAAATTGGTAGCAACTCACCATACAGGTGATCTCTGAAGTGCCTGCTCTATTATTGACATTCCAACCTGAATGTTCCATTGTTAGAAATAAGGAATCAATTTGAGATCCTACATCAAAAGCACTGATTTCTTCACTAGAAGACAGAGTTAGTTGTATATGTTCTGAATCCATGTTGATATGTGAAATGATGATTTCATCCAATTATATCCAGTTAGATTGCCTCTTGAAACTTTGACACCACCCTGTAACACCCTAACAGCCAGTGAAACAACAGATGAGACCCAGGGAGTGCCACAATTTGTATGAATCACTGTTGGAGCCAGAGCAGCCACCTGCCGGCACTCAGAGCAGCCGGTGGTGACTACTCGGGTATGCGCATGCGCAGAGCCAGCGGCACCCTACGACGGACGCTGACTGAACCGGAGCGCCTGGGCCCACCACGGCCACTGCTGGAGAGGCGCAGTCCTTCACTGCCCGAGCCCAGCCAGGCAGCGAGGCGCTCCTCTTCCAGCAGCCTGCCCCCGCTCGGCAAGGACCCCTTCGGCAGCCTCGTATCCCTGCCCGACGAGGCGGACGACCCCTTTCCAGAACCCAAAGTAGCTGCAGCCGTCCTCTAGCCCCTTCTAGTGAACCACGCGGTTAGTAGCCGCATGCCTTATTGTTTTGTCCGTTGTCCGCAAGTTCAGTCATGTTTTGGCTTTTCGCACTGTAGCCTTTATGTGGAACTTAATATGAAATGTTGGAAGTTTCTCAGCCCATTTTCACTGAAGCACACTAAGTTTAGCGAGCTGTTTATGAGATCCACAAAAATGTACATCTAAGTTCAATGTAATAAATCTGATCCCAAAGAAAGGAGGTGCTGTCTGGTCTGAATACCACTGAACCACTGCTGGTGGTTGCATAGAAACTGGCCCATGGTTTCAAAATAAAGAAAAAGGTCATGGTTGCAAAACAAATGGGGTGCGGGCACAAAGAAACAAGTTAATTATTGCAAATCTCGGGTCATGGACTGCTGGGGGTCACTGGTCCCTTGACTTAAACACTACTTAAACTAACTTCTGCTAAGGAGAAAACACACACACACACACACAACCCGAAGGACAATTTGAATCTCTGGTGGGAGAGGCCTTTCAATCTGTGACAAGGCACCGAAAGCCCATGAGCATCCTTGCACAGCAAAAGTTATTTCAAAATGAATATTGCAATTTTAACACTTCTGTCACATTTATTATATCTGACTTACAATTATAACAACACATCAAATGAAAGAGCCAACTCAGAAGGCCTGTGCAAATGCATTGTTCCCTGTGTCATACATTAGAAAAAACTAGTAGCATTTTACAGTTAACAAAGACTAACTCTGTTCTTACAGTACAACATATGCCCTGTATTAAGCTCCATTGTTATCATCCAACTGAAAAGTACATCCATAGATGCTATCATCAGTTTGAAGATGCAAGCTATCTTTGCAATGAGAAGAGCACAGGATGGCCAAGAGTGGTTGAAGAATGTGTTGAATGGGTGAGAGTGTCTTTCACAAGTAGCCACAAGAAATCAATTAGCAAGGCTGATCTGAATTATCAATTCCAGTGATGTCTCAATTCCAGTGATGTGATGTATGCAGTTGTTACAAGTTCTAAAGTCTACAAACAACAGTTTTTCTGCCAACGTTGCAAACAAAGTTCTGCTGGACAACAATGAAGATTTTCTAGCTCATACCATCTTTAGTGATGAATCTATGTTTCACTTAAGAGCATGCATTTGAGATCAGCAAATCCCCACAAGATGATACAGTTGCAAAAAAAAGGCAATTGAATGGAATAGATTACTTGAAAACAGGGTATAAAATGAACAACAACATAAGAAAACATGGTTAACAGAATCTAGTGGAATCCATCCAAGTTTTGTTGATAGAGTTACATCAGGAATTGAGAGATTGTTTTTGCTATTTGGGTAGTGAAACAACTAACAAGTGGCCAAAATATACAGGATATAAAATGCAAGCTAGCAATGCTAAGGAAAGTGTTTCTGAAAATGAGCATTAATTTAAGAGTTAAAATGTATTTTCTGAAGGGATTCATCAGTGGTATACTCTTTTGTTAAAGTAAATGTGAACAATGAGATTAGACAACAACAAAGAAACTTTTGAAGTGTGTTACTACAGAATAATGTTAAAAATTTGATGTGCAGATAGGGTAACTAATGAGGTAGCATTAAACTGTATAGGAGAAAAAAAAGAAATGTCTGGCACAACTAAAATAAGGGTTCGGTTCATAGGACACATCCTGAGGTATCAAAAATTTTTCTGTCTGGAAATGTGTTTTTAGGTGAGGTACGGTGATGATTTCGTGTGGCACTTTTGGTCGTTCAATCCCAGCTGGCTTCATGTTCGGTCTTCCTCGTTCAAGTCTTTATGTGATGCCACATGGGCAACTTGTGCAGTTGATGATGCTGAAGACAACACAACACCCACTCCCCAACTGGAGAAAATCTCCAACCCGACCGGAAATCAAACCCAGCCCTCTTGCATGGCAACCTACCATGCTGTCCACTGGACTGATGGGGTGAGGGGGACCAAGAGTTGAATATAGTAGATGAGTTTGAATGGATGTAGAGGTTTGCTATAGATACTCAGAGTTTAATATCTATGTAGACTTACCATTTTGTTTCTAACATACTTCAAAATGTTTCTTTACTTAGTACTGACTGTTGTTGTAGCTAATCAATAACTATGGTATGACAATAAGAATCTAGGAATAACACCTGTTTGAGGATGAATCTGACACTTTTGCACAGTTGTTATTTCCCTGTGGATATCAGAAGATTCTGGAAAAAGACTGCAGCGATGGGTTTGAAGAACTAAGTTCTTGATGAAGAGAAATGGAAAATAACCAGAAGATTTTTTTTCCATAGAATAAATTTCTTCAACTTATCTTCTTCACTAATCTTAAGCCACAAGGGTTATATAAGTTACACATTGAGACGGTTGTTTTCCATTTCATTTCCACATGACCACCAAAGATAATATCCCCAGAACAACCTAGCTATGTTTTCCCCTGGATTTTCAATAAGATCCATAGTAGAACAGATCAGTATCATACCATAAAGTTATTCTACCTTTTTTACAGAAAAAAATCACATGTCTGGTAAGCTTTTAGGGACAACTGACAACTTTGTCATTGGGGAAAATCTGTGTTACAGTCATATGATTTTATTACATTGATCCACATTAGTTACTCCCTGAAATGGAAGATAGTTAATTTTGTAAAGAAAAGATTAATGTTTAATGCCCTGTCAGCAGCATGGTCATTAGAGGCGGACCTTATGCTTGGATTGTTTGGGTAAGGATGGGGAAGGAAATCAGCAGTGCCCTTTGAAAGGAACCATCACGGAATTTGCCTGGAGTTATTTAGAAAAATCACAGAAAACCTAAATCTGAATGGCCAGCAGTGGATTTGAACCATGTTCCTCCCAAATGTGAGTCCAGTGTGTTACCACTGTGCCACCTTGCTCAGTATTAATTTTTTGTGTAGAGTTCCATAGACATAGAGACCATTAGAGATGAGATCCCAGAAAAGTTGTCATAGGATAGGAATGATCAATACTGTATATTTTCACTAAACATGTAGTATTTTGCATATCTTCACACAAAAAGCTCGCAAAACTTCAGTGGAAAAGGATGGCTCAATAACTTTCAGAACACAATATTTTGTTATCACATATAGACATGCATTCTCTGTTTGCAGTATGCGTGAAATAGTACATATTCTATGTTCTATTGTCCTGTACCAGTTGACGTCCAGCATGTCTGTTGTCTGTATTCGGGTCACTGTGCACCTTTGTCTTACTGTGTAGTCTGGTATTTGCTGTATGTAGTCAGCAGAATAGTCAGTGTTGGTGTTTCTGACATGAAAATGCAAAAGGGAAAAAATACCAATGTGCATTCCCACTTTGTTTACTATGCTTAGTTACACAAGCAATGAAACACATGCCATGTTTCAAACCATCCTTTAAACTTATTGATGTCACAATCAGCACTAGTTGATGTACCAGATTGATGTATATGGTAAACACATTTCCCCCCCGTCGAGGCTTGTTGTGATTGTTCTTGCCACTGTCTTTTGGTAATGTTTTGTGTCCTGTCAACAGTGAGTTAGTGGGTAAGGAAGCTTTAAAATTGCATGCATCACCCACACCAAATTGACTGAAATGTGGAGAGAAATGGTTCAAAAGGATAAGCTTTGCCCAGTTTCTTGCAAGTTTATTTTACATGTCCTTGCTATGTTCTGTAGCTTTCCTATGCAAGGAAAGCACTAGGATGTTCCTGCAATAAACCACAAACAGCTTCATAATTCATTTACCAAGACAAGTACTATAACAATGAACAATGTTTTTGCAAAAGTTGGCAATGATCACAGAAAAATCTTTAAATTACAAATGATTGATCACTAGGAAGGCAAGAACTAAAGAAAAAGGTATGCATTGTACTCATATGTGAAAAGAACTGGGTAAGAATACCCCACCTTGTGACTCACGTCAGGTTCACCCACAAGCATATGAGTGGAATAATTTTGAGCAACCTGGTAAAGCCTTATTTCAGAAGGCTGGCACACTCAAATGACCTCACTTGTGACTCAAATGTACACACTAGCAGAATGGAAAAAATAAACAAACTCTATATTGCTAGGGTGAGTAAGTTGGAAAACATCATTCTAAATAAGATTACAGAAAACTATTTAATCTTATATTTTAAAATTGAGATTTAGCATCATGTAATATTCAATGAAATGGGATTTTCTTGTGTAATCCACTACAAAAACTGTACTCACACTCTGAGTATTTCTTTTCATTAATATAAACATATAGCAAATTATTTAAATTAAGGATTGTACTGTGCTTCTTTCTAAAGGTCATACAACTGACCATCCAGGCAAAACTGATAATGTTGAATATTGGAATTACAGCCATAATGAAGTATCTAAATCTGCTTTCCATCTAAGTTGTTAGTTTGGAAGGTCTGGGTAACTTGATTTTTTTAATTATCCTCACAGAATCTGTAGGGTCATTAAACAAGAACCTTTGTGTCCAATATGTCCTGTATTTTGTATAAATGGGCCCTTACATCATCATGATGGTGGTATTGAGGTGTGCCATATTGTAAGAGACAAATCTATTTTACTGTAAGCATTTTTTTCTAGATCAGTCCTTCTTATCAAACATAGTTTGACAAATTTTCTAGCAACAACTACCACTATCACTGCCCATACATTGCTAATAGAATATTCTGAGTGATGTAAACTTCTTTGAAGAACCATGTGTTACCATCACATATGCACCAGAATTAAACAACATGTCACTGGAACACACAAATATTTTTCCAAATGAAAGGGTGAAGCAGAAGGCATAGGGTCCTCGACTTTTTGTGGGACAGATGCTTACCTTAACTAATTTCATTATCATATGGATATAATTTACATACATACATTCACTGACAAATATTTCATGATTTATTGGTCAGGCAGATATTTGTATTATTCTGCAATTCATACGGGTGCTTGGCAGTAATCAAACAGGTATCTATAGCAGCAGTTACACTTAGCCATGGTCTTACACAAGGTTGTTCATGGACACTTCAAAGGATTCTAATTCCTTTAACCTTTTTCCTAATGTGAACAATGAAGTGATATGTATGGAGAAATTCTTCTTGATTTCCTTTCAAGCTATATTAGTGATTCATTAACTTTTGGTATTTTCCAGTATTTCAGAGTAGGTCTCTATTGTACTCAATTTAGTCACAGTATAATTTCAAATTAATTAAACGTCTACAAACAGAAAAAGGTTAGTCAAAGAGTGACAACATTTTTAAGTCTCTATGCATATAAAATAATATTCATATTTGTATTTTATTTTTGTGAATGTGTTATGTGTTTTGTTTTTAGAGTGGCCTTCCATAGTAGCTTAATGTTTTTCAAACATGTTTTGTTGCAGTGTCTGCAGATGAAGAGAAAGACGGAAGATATTGTCAGCAGTGACAAATTGGGATGTATGGTGGCCATTACCAACCAGCAAACATAATACAATAGTGCAGTTTTCATGTGTGTATCATTTTGAACACTTTGAAAAATATCGGTCTTCAGTAGTATCCTGCAGTTAACATCTGTTAAGCTGGGAAACTTCCTTATCAGCTGTGATGAAATTGTTCATAAGATTGGAACTGCATAAGAGTGGGGTTCAGCAACTATCTGGTTGTGCCCTGTCATAAACTCTTCTGTATGATTATATTATTTTGTGGCATATTGTCAGAAACAATCTATGAAGTCACAATAATTTACAACACTTATCTAATGAACAGCAACAAATCATCTTGCTTTACATATACTCCAAATAAAAAGGTCTATATATTTACTTTAAAAAAAAACATTCTACAAGGTAAAAAAAACTTAGGTGTCAAATGGTCTATGGCAAATCACTGTAAGTTTGTTTATTAGATCAAGTCTGATAAAATTGCCTTTTCATCTTTCTATCAATTGTAATTAATATTGTAACAAAATTTCTTGATCTTGGACTTGCCAATCCATATGTCTGTAAAACATGACAAGCTAATCTCCAACTGTATAATACTTAAATAAATAAATGATTGTACTAGTGGCTCAAACTAAAAAGTGACACTACTTTAATAGTAATCTCAAAAAGTATATATTTCTTAGAGATCTGTGCAAGCATCACACTACTTGCATAATACAAATTTCATATTATAAATCCTTTTAAAAATTTATTTATTTATTTTTTTATTAAACAACAAGATTGGCTTTTGACTGGTGAAGAGAGAGAATGGAACTACACATTGTGGTAGACATCTTACACCTGTCAGCCTCTTACTCCGAGTACAGCATTGTGCTGCCTGCAGTCAGACAAAGGGAAGCATGTCAGTTATAACAACACATTGCCTACCTCAGGTCACTGGATTCTGCCGTGTAATATGTGGTGATGGCCCCCATGATTTTGTGGAGGCAGCTCATGCTCACTATGCCATGCTTTAATACCTAATGCATACAAGTGCTGGTCGGAAACAATATCTCAGACCAATACAAGTCAGATTGCTTAAGGCCAGTGGTTTCCTTCTACCACGCAAGTCCTGTCCTTTTGTTCAGGTTGTAAAGATTTCCACAGATCATACAGAGAAATCAGTCAGTTAACGAGAAAGTGAATTAGCAGTTAAACACCATCAATGGGCAAAATGAATACAAATTACCCTGACTAAAGAGACTAATAGACCACAAACAACATTTAATGAGAATATTACTGTTGGATTTCTTTAAATTACTTTTTAGAACATCTTATTAGGCACTTATAAGGTGTCAGAATTTGTCAATAGTTGGGAATAACCTACTTTTATACCAATAGCTGAGCCCATTACTGGCAATTTGTCTTTCTCACTTCACTCCAGTTTATCCACAATTTTCTGTAGCCTCTCTAAACTTGTAAGCATTTATGTGTAAAACTGGAAAATCACTCTCTACAACTTCCACCAAGGAACTTGACATTAATTTCCTAGCAAAAATTCAGGCCAATTATAACTTCAACTGACCATCAAGCAACAAAGCTCCACAGTCATGGATTGCCCACTTCAACAGCCCCTTGGTCTTAACCCCTGACTAAGGTGGGCAGTTTGAATCGGCCCTCTTCTCAGATCTCTGCCATCTCTATGGCATCAAATGCATCCACACCACCGCCTACTATCCCCAAAGCAACATATTGTTACAGCAGTGACACACGACACTTAAAACCGTCCTCTGATGCCACAACTCTCACTGGACAGAGGCTCTCCCCCGGATCCTACTTGGTCTTCATGCCAGGGAAGCTCATTAACCCTTCCCCGCCTCCAGATCCGAATGACCTGCCCACCATCATAAACAGAGTCCATCTGCACTGTGCCAAATAAAATCATCCCTGGCCAGTCACTCTCCTCCTGTCCGCATCCTGCAGGAGCTGGACAACTAAGACTTCATCATGCAACCTGATGATACAGTGAGTCCTCCTCTCAGCCCCCCAATATTCTTACCCACATCAGGTCCTTAAGAAATCGCCAAATACCTTCATAATCTTAATCAATGACAAACCTCCCACAGTTTAAATTAATCACATCAAACCGGCTCATGTCCAGACCTTCTCAGGACGAAGTCAGCCCCCTCTGCTCACTTCGCACAAGACCGCTGCTTCCCATGCCAATTTTCCTGCTCACATCTTGAGCAAGTTGCCCTCTCCCTCTTCCCCTCCATTCAAGGGCTCCCTGACATCCCCATCCTCCCCATTTCGCAGCTCTGAGCACCTTCCCCTCCTCGTGCAAAAACAGTATGCTTTTCCTTCCAATAGTTCAGGTGGTCCATTGGGCAGTACCAACATCCAAAAGGCTATGAGACCTCACGTGGCTAGTCCACCAGGGTCATCTCTGGAGGTAAGAGACAGCAGTAATGGACCACATCCTGTGGTGAATCATGTTTTTTCAGTGATGACATGTGTAAACAGTTATTTTAAGAGTGTCTCTGGAGGGTCTTGTCAGGCAACTTCAATCAAGTTGCTGCATAATGGTATACTTCTGCTTAACATCATAAAGGCTACACAAATTAATCAGATGTTGAATGCTAAGCAACTTGAGGATATCCAGTCACCAGTAAACTGGACGCTGGATTAAATAGTGTTAAGAGAGTTATCACATGCTGGGACATCATAGATATGGACACCAAAGAATTACAACAGGAATGGGAGAGTGAACAGGTGGCTGACATACAAAATGTGAGGAAAAGGTTTGATGGTGAGATGCAAAAATCACTATCATTTACTCTTTCATTCCATCTGCCGAAGCTCCCCAAGTATATTGCTGCAGGCTTCCTATGTCTTAAGGTTAGATCATATGTGCAAATCCAGTGTGATGCTTCAAGTGTCAAAAAATATGAGCATACAACCATGGGCTGCAATGGCCAGGCTATGTGTGGAAGATGTGGTGCCGTAACCCATGAATCAGGATTTCAATGTACTACCTCACCCATGTGTGTAAATTGATCGCAAACCCATCCAGTTTGGAGGAGAGAATGCCCTATCTTTGTAGAAGAGAGAAAGAGCCAAGTAATAACTTATCAAACGTAGTTCATACTTTGATGTGAAGAAAGAATTTGAGACAACTCAATCACTGAGTTTCGTAAAATCACTTGCTTGATGTTAAAGGAGTGTGTTCTGAAAGTCAGTGTTAGCACTCAGATGGAGACAGATTAGCAGAACAAATCTACCTGCACATGTAAATGCAGTTGCCAGCCAGTGCCATTCGTCCCAGTGGTACCACAACCCAGCCTCCCTTCTGCAGAATACCTTGTCCCTACCACGAGTAAAGTAGAAAAAGAGAACAGGCCCTCAAAGCAGGCATGTGAAAAGACCCGCAATTGTATTGTTAAAGCAGTGTTGCCAGTGTCCTCAGAATCCAAGGTGGGGACACAAAAGGACATAGTGAAGCGATCCACTTAGAAACCAAAAGACCTTTTGACCTCTGTCCTGTCTGATGGATCAGACAAGGATGTTGTCATTGAAGATATGGACATCGAACTCTGTCTGATGGCACCAACAAGTCCCTTAACTGAGCTTCCCTCCACTGCCATGTCTCTAACGTGGCAAAATGACAAGGGACAGACAGAGGCAAACCACACCGCTAAAATGGCTTCCATTATGCAGTGAAACTGCAGGGGTTCAGAACACACGTGAAGGAACTACATCTATGAACTCAGGTTAGGCCTATGTGTATGTGTCTGCAAGAAACTAATTTCAAACCAACATACACCCCTGAGTTATGCAGCTATGTTCTGCACCACAGGGATGACCCTAGTGGAAAAACAGCTAAAGGAGGAATTGCTATTTATGTAAGCATGGCATACTACTCCTCACCCATCTTTCTCACACTCAGCCTAAAAGTTGCAGTATCTATGTAAGTACGTCATCAACTGACTATATGTTCTGTCTATATGCCACCACATGATGCACTTGATGTAGAGGCTCTCCATGACCTTATTTACACAGCTCCTCTACCCATTCATCCTCTGTGGAGATTTAAATGCACACAGTGTGCTTTGAGACTCTATAACTATCTGCCCTAGGGGTAGAACAATTGAGAGGCTCATCCTGTCCTGTGCATTCTTGCTGATTACAGGTCAGAGCCCCTTTTTGTGTGCTGCCACAGGGTTGTTCTCTGCAATTGATCTCTCAGTTACCTCCACAGCCCTTGCCTTGCCCACACTACTCAATGGGAAGTGGTTGATGACTCCCACAGCAGTCTGAATTCACTTGCCAGACAGATTTGTGCCCATCAGACATCCACCACATCGGGTGCTCGGGAAGGCAGACTGGACACTTTACAGTTCCCTTGCCGATTTTTAACATCATGTCAGTGTTTTTGAGTGGGTGGATCACGTTACACAAATGCTCCACCAAGCTGCTGAAACATCTATCTGTCAAACCTCAGGACAAATTAACAGGTGGTCTGTCCCTTAGTGGAACAACAAATGCCGATCTGCCATAAGGATGAGGCGGGCGGCTTTGCATAGGTTCTAGTGCTGGTGAACTTCAGAGAACCTTGAAGCCTTTTGGGTGGCAAGGGAAAAATTTCACCTCATTATCCATGAGAGTAAGAAGAGATTGTGGGAGTAGTTTCTGAACACCATTAATCATTTCACAAAAAGTGTCGCCATATGGGAGACCTTCAGAAAGATTTTTGGGAAAGGAGTTAGAACACCAGTGGCAGCTGTCATGGTGAATGGTACTCTACACACCAATCTGTGAGACAATTCCCAGACCATGGCTGCCTCTTTTGCTACTGTTACTGCCACTGCCAATCAGAATCCAGCTTTTTTGCAACATAGAGTGGCTGCAGAGAAGGACACTTTGGATTTCAGGTCCACCACCGAGGAAGAGTAGGAGCTGGATTCAGCACTGTCTACAGCTCGTGACGCTTCACTTGCCCATGACAGAATCCACTATTGCAAGTTAAGGCACCTCACAGGACTCAACAAAGAAACTCACCTTGCACTTTTTAGTATTATTTGGGCATCAGGTCAGTAGTCCGACTCATGTCGGGGGACTATTTTAATTCCTATTTTAAAACCTGAGATAGGTCGCCCAAACTTTGGTGGTTATCATAGTATTGCCCTCACTAGTTGTGTGGGAAAGGCCTTGGAGAGGATGATCAACAGCCACTTAATCTGGCTGTTAGAATCCAGGCAGCTCCTTAGTCACTTCCAGTGTGGTTTCAACCGATATTGATCCACCTTTGATAACCTAGCCCTTCTATAGGCGGCAACCTTCTGGATGTTTTCTTTGACTTAGAGAAAGCATACTGTAATATTTGGAGGTATCTTATGCTCAAACAACTCCATGCCTGGGGTTTTTGTAACCGTCTTCCCATTTTTATTCTGTCCTTTCTTTCTCTCCAATATTTTTTTTTTTTTTTTTTTTTTTTTTTTTTTTTTTTTTTTTTTTTTTTATTTCAAGTCAGCAATGTTCATTCTGATAGTTTGAACAGGAGAACCGTGTCCCTCAGTGCAGCATTTTAAGTGTAACTGTCTTCACAATAGCTGTTAATAGCACTACATCTGTAATTAAAAGTCCTATACAATGTTCCTTGTATGTTGATGATTTCTCTATCTTTTACTCTTCTTTAAGCCTTGCAATTACAACACGTCAGTTGCAACTACCTCCGTGATAGTTGGATGATTGAGTGCAGAAAAGTAGTTTTAAATTTTCCACTTAGAAGTCTGTCTGTGTTCCAATGTCAACAAATAATACAGTTCCTTGAGACAACATGTCTTGTTATACCAAAGGTATTAAACATATGGAGAGGTATTGAATTAAATTTGTGCTGTGCCCAGGATTTCAACTCGGGACTTCCTGATAACTAGGCAGGTGCTTTAGACCGCTCAGCTAACACAGCATTACAGACAAAGCGACTACATGGACTGTCTCCAAGCACATCTCCCTCCACACCGCATACTTTAATTCTGCCTCAATGTTCCCTATTAAAATACATATCAAATTGCCAAGGGTCTCTTATATTAGAATAGCACACTAGCAAATAATGTGAATGGGAACAATCCTGCCTTTTCAAGACACTGAGGTTTCTGGGCATCACTTTTGACTCGAAACTTACATGGTTGTCATATCTAAAGCAACTCAAGAAATGCTATCTTAAGGCATGGAGTCTTTTAAAATGTTTTAGCTACTATTCATGGGGTACAGATAGGACCTGTCAGTTTTATAGATCCTTCATTGATTATGGGTGCACAATTTATGGATCCGCCATATCTTTTTATATGAAGATGCTGGATGTGGTGAATCATGAAGGTGTCCAGTTGGCCATTGGGGCATTTAGAAGAAGTCCAGAGTCTCTGTGTGGAGGCTGCTGAGCCACCACGGTAAAACAGGCAATGACTACTCGCAGTGAGCCAGGTATATAAAACGCAACTGATGCTGAAGATACCCACATGCCATACTATTGCCTGGCCTCCTCTCAAAAGACTATTTCATACTCGGCAATGAGCAACAAGGCTTTTAGCGATTTGGGGAAAAGGATCTCATTTTGAAGATGGGTGTGACTGGTTTTAATGTTTCACATCAAGGTTGGAGGCATTTTTCATCTTGGCTCATCCAGACTTGACGAATTATAAGAAAGATTGTACTCCTGATTTTATATACCTGTCTATGTTTTTTGAATATTATAGAGGGAAACATTCCTGCTGGGAAAAATATGTATAAGAAAGAGAGATTGTTTAACTTACACAAAGCACAGACTCATAGACAGATACACAAATAAAAACATACACAAACACAAAAATTCAAGCTTTCGCAATCGTTTGTTGCTTCATCAGGAAAAGAGGAAGGAAGGAGGGGAAAAAGAGAAGGATGTGTGTTTTAAGGGAGTGGATGAGAAGTCATTCCAATCCCGATAGTGGAAGGACTTACCTTAGGGGAAAAAAGGAAAGGTAAACAAACACACATATACACACAAACACACCAATTACAAATGTCTGCCTTGGTGTGTGTGATATATGTCTGTGTGTGTGTGTGTGTGTGTGTGTGTGTGTGTGTGTGTGTTTGTTTATCTTTCCTTTTTTTTCCCTACAGTAAGTCCTTCCACTCCCGAGATTGGAATGATTCCTCATCCACTCCCGTAAAATCCGCATCCTCCCCCCCCCCCCCTCCTTCCTGACTCTTTTTCTGATGAAGCTACAAACAGTTGAGAAAGCTTGAATTTTTGTGTTTGTACATGTTTTTATTTGTGTGTGTGTCTACAAGCCTGTGCTTTTGGTAAGTTAAATGATCTCTATTTTTATACATGTCTATGTTTTTTTACCATTTTAGGTAGGCATCTCAGTAATACAGTGGTTTACACAGATAGTTTAATACAAGGGTAGTTCATCAGCTGTTCCATTGTGTTTCCCGATCATGAGACCGGGATTCGCCTCCCCAATGCCCATTTGATCCTGTGTGTGCTGGAGCAAATGCAATGAGTTCATGGCAGAATGTTTTTTATATGCTCCGATTCCGTCAGTGTGCTGAAATCTTTGCAAAATCTGTATCCAGCTGAGAAGATAATGCAGCTCAACCATGACAAACTGTACTCCCTCCAGCAGTGGGGGAAGCAAGTGTCATTCTGTTGGGTTTGAGGGCATACGGGAATTTGGAACAATGAAGTGGCTTTTCGGGGTTCCAAGGAGGCCTATCATACATTGTACTATTCCCCAGCAGTACATCTATGTTGTGCAGTGGAGATCTGTGCCCTTGTGGAAAATCAATGGTCGGAAGTGGCAACAAATAAGCTGTGCCCCTGGAACCAACTATTTGATGATGGCGATCCTCCTACTGCTCTCTGATGAGGGATAAAGTGCCCCTAACATGGCTTCACATCAGACACTGCCCCTCCAGTGTGAGGATCCCCGATTGTACAGATCATTGAGCACCATATTTTAACTGAATTTGTTCTATACAATGCTGAGAGGGATGGAGGGGATCTTTCTGCTGATCTGCCCTCTATTTTAGCTGATGACAAGGGGAGTGTGTCCAGAGTTTTAAAATTTTGTGATTTGTGTTGTCTCTGGCCTAAGCTTTTAGGTAGGAGCTTTTAGTGTGAAGCTGAGTGGCTGGCTCATATTTTTTTAATTCTGTGATCAGCCAGCCATGATCATCTGCTAGTGGTTTTAACTACTTCTCCAATATTCCCTTTGCTAAAAAAAAGTCCTCATAATTGAGTTGCCACTGTCACATTTTGGTGTCTTACTTCAGCTGTACACATATTTTGCTAGCTGTGTCTTCTTTTAATCCTGTTCCTCATTTAATTCCCATTTTTCACACTCCTCTCATCTTACATTTGTTCAAGTGATAACTAAACAGTTTGTCATGCACCCAAAACCCCATGTCGATCCAGTGATTGATCACCACCTGGTGTAAGTCTATTTGACATCACTTCAGTGGCTTATATGTCTTTGTGATGAAGGTGAGATGAAACAATTATGACAACACTCAGTCCACATGTGAAGAAAATCTGCAATCCTGCTGGGAATCTAATTCAGGACCCTTGAATCTAGAAGCAGTGATGCTAACCACTGGACCACAAGCTTTGGACTCAGTGTTGTAATGGCCTAAATTACTTTGTAGTAGAGGAGAAAATGACAGCACTAATATTGTTTTCCACAAACTGTACAGTTATCAAATTTCTGCACAATTAGAAGAAGCGATCCACCACCAATTATGCCATGTATACAGACTTTGCAAAAGATCAGTTTGGACTGAAGAGAAATGTGTAACACTTGCAGCAATAATCACTCTATGACTTGCATTAGAAGACATATTTATAGCTTTTGTAGATTTGGAAGAAGACATTATTATCTGGAACACACACTTTCAAATTCTGAAGGTGCTGTGGTTGGGAAGGGAGTAAGACAGTTAAAGCAGCCAATAGCATAGTAGTTAAATGTGTGATTACTTTTCTTCATGTGGTAATAGTGGTTAAGTAAACTTGTGATTACTGCCAACATCCTAATAGTTACAATTTTATATAAGTAGTGCAAATATACAGAGAAGAATAAACCATTTAATAAAGAGTGGGAGGAGCAGTTCGTTTTTGTAGGAGATGAACGGTAAACCAATGTGTGTTTTGTGTCAATGACATTGACACAGTATAAATCCAGCAGCCTCAAATGCCATTATGTCACTAATCACAGTGGTTTCATAAAAAATATTCCTGTTGTTTCTCAGTTAAGGAAAAGTAAATTATCATCATAAAAGAAAATACTTCAAGCACAGAGCAGGGTTATGACTATCTTTACCAGGGCAGCAGATTTAATAACTGAATCTGTTTTGTCTTTGCTTTTAATACTGCAAAATCAAAGGAATCTTATACATGGAGAGTTTGTTAAGAACAATATTGCACATATTGTTTCTGTTTTAGACCCTGCAAATACAGTGCTGAAAGTAGTTGAGTAAATGCCCACTTCTAAACGTAAAATAAAGAGGTGAGTTCCTGTTATTAGTGATTTTACTGTAAAACTTGTAAAAACAAACAAAAAGTATCAGTGACTGTTCTACAATGATTTTGGATTAGAGTACTAACATCCAAGATAGACTTTGATTTAATTGTGTAAAGTCCAGGATGGACTGCAGCAGCCAGAGATGACAGTTGTGTGACAGTGAAGTGTGCCTATGTGATTGTGTGAATGCTCTCTTTTCTGAAGAAGGCTAATGGCTGATAGCTTAAGTGTTGTATGTGTGAATGGTTTTTTTATGTGCCTGTCACAGGTCTACATTTCTCTTTGCGATGAGTTCTAAACAATCCTCCTTATGCTGCTGGATAAACTTTGATCTGCCATATATGTAAGGCATGCGCCAAACAACTTTGAGATGATGGAGAGCTCTAAGACAATCTTACATTGAAGGGCACTACTCTAGGTTGTAATATAAAAGACACCTTAGTCAGTGTTTTAGTAAAATATTCAGTACCTACTGGGAAGATTATCAGCACTGATATTGACCATGCATTGTCTACAACAGGTAAAAATCAAGTCCTTGCGAAGCTTTTAAATGGTACTACTTCATATCCTAAATTCCCACTGTCCTCTGCAGGCATATTTTTAGACTCAATGAAAGCATTTGATATGGCAAATCGCAAAAGCCCACTAAGAAACATTGAATACTACAGTATTAGAGGTTTGCCAAATCAATGGATTTGCTCCTTTCTCAGCGAGTGAATACAAAAAGTCTGCATTGGTCATGTAGATAACACAGCCCACACAATGTCAGAACACCTATCCAATGAACGACCAATCAACTATGGGGTACCTCAATGGTTGGTATTGGGACATCTTCTTTTCCTTATATATCTTAATGATGTAGATACGCATTCTGAAGTAACCAAATTAATTATATATTCTGTTTGCAGGTGAAACAACAATATTAGTACAAGTAGTAACAACAAGAAGTAACCTCCGCTGCAAACCAAGTAGCTGAATGGACAAGAATGAACAAACTCAGAATAAACAACAATAAAACTTAGCATTAAACTTCCACAATAAACATATCAACAAACTGCAATATTCGGATATCACTATAAACCACCAATCTGTTGCAAATGAAGAAATGATCAAATTTATAGGTATTTGGATTCAAAGTGACATAAAATTGGGCAAACATGTTGAATATGTGAATACAAAGTTGAGTATTGGCTGTTATCTTTTAAGGTCTCTAAAAGGCTGCATAAATGCACAGTGACTAATGGGGGCCAACTATGCATATTTTAATGCTAATTTAAAATATGGTCTCATATTCTGGGGAAATTTCCCAGCAGCTGTGCACACGTTCAGAATACAAAAGAGAGCCATTACAATTATCACAGGGAGCAGTGCTAGGACATCATGCAAATCAATTTTTAAAACACTTCAGATGCTACCACAATCATCCATGTTAATACATGATACTAGATAATACATTAAAAGAAATATAATAGGGAATAACAACAACATTAGAAAAACAGTAACTTACATAATCACAACACTAGATCAAAAGATGACTTGCATGTTCACCCTGCCAATACAAGTCTATATCAGAAAGGCACATGTCATACAGCAATAAAACTTTACAAAAGTTGCCTGCTGATATAAAAAGTGTACAGAATATTAATGTATTTGAGAGATCCATTAGAGAATATCAGTAGTACCTGCTTCTATTCAATTAATGAATACTTAAACTACAATAATTGTATAGATCAATAAGTTTTGTAAGACATGTCATACTAAACCCTAAATTAGTCTCTGTCATTACTAGAGTTAAGTTCAATCTCATCATGTACACTGTACAACATATTATCAAAGGACTAAATAAATAATTAATATTCACAAAGAACATTTGACATCTGAATATTTTCAGTGTTTGTGTGTTATGGAGATGGTGCTAAAAA
This sequence comes from Locusta migratoria, assembly GCA_026315105.1. Classification (NCBI taxonomy): domain Eukaryota; kingdom Metazoa; phylum Arthropoda; class Insecta; order Orthoptera; family Acrididae; genus Locusta; species Locusta migratoria. Next base: position 369,561,691 of record CM048744.1, read on the forward strand.
GTATGAGCTGGATTTACTAAAATGCAAAAACACACTGACAGTTAAAATCTTTCATAGGAGAAATGAGCAATAACATCCTTTCTGATAATGTGTCTTTATTTTGCTGAGTAAGATGAGTGTTAGCATGTGATGTTCTAGGTAGATTTTTTCCAGTTGCTGGAGCCAATCAAGCAATTTCTGCAGGATAAAGGAAAATCTTTCCTTCTACTTGATGAACTACAGTGGTAGCTGAATGTGTTAGATGTTCACTGACACACAACACATAATTACAAGAAACTGATAAACTTATTTCTGATTTAGTGTAGCGTTTAGCTATGTACAAGCTTCCATAAAAATTAAGACTAAAACAGTTGCTCATTTTATATGCCCGAAGAAAATTACTGAAAGCCTTCCTTTAATTCAGTTGTAAATATGGGGTTATTTATGGTGGAATGTCTGCCTTTGCTGAAGATATAAATGAGAGTTGACAGCAATTAAAACCTTAATTATTATTTCTGGAAAATCCTTTCTCGTTTCCAACACCATGGCTCTCCATCAATACTAATGTAGCTCCACCAAAAATAACAAGACAAAAAGCATCTATTAAAGAATGGGAAAAACAGTAAAAACAGATGAAGGAAAATGTTTACCTATGTGGGATGTCATAAAAAATTTGCCAAATTACCACTTGAAATCATGAAAGCCAAAATGGAATAGCAGCTATATAAGAGAGGACTGGAAAAAGGAGTGGGGGTATTCAGTCAGTAATCATCACCCTATAAGTGATCCCTCAAAAGCACTAAAAGGGTTCAACTTCACAAGAAAAGACTGGACTAAGTTCAACTGCATCCTAAGAGGCCACACAAGATGCAAGTCCATGCTTTATATGTGCGGACTCGTGGACAGCCCAAGTTGTGTCTGAGGAGCGCCTGAGCAGATGCTGGACCAATTCATAAGAGTCTGCCCAAGAAGAAAATATAATGGCTCTACTAAGGACTTTATAGAAACCACACGTCAGACTATGAAGTCAATTCAAGATCTGGACACTGATGTGAAGCCAACAGCTTGTTTCACATGATACATGTCCCAATTCCATGTGTTTTGTCATATATGTAACACTGTTCACTCACATGTACTGAAAATGTGCTCTTGTAAAATCTTTTACTCATATTTGTATATATATCCCTGTCCTTTGTGTAATTATATTTGTATAAATGCTGCTGCTATATGCCATACAATAAAAAATCAATAAACTTATACGTGGGAATCAATGAACTCAACACTTAAGTTTATAAAATCAAAACACTGACCTGTACTATATGATTAACATTTGTGTGAACTTGTACAAACTGCATCCACCAATTATACGGCAGATTTCAAACAAACCAGAGCAAATAGTTGAAAAAGCACAAAACAAATATAACTTCTAATTTTGTAGTCAGTAAAGTAGTTTGATCTTTTATTCTTAAAGTTGTCTTTCTCCATTAATGTTAACTATTACACTCTAAAAAGTGTGGCTTGCTTTGAAACAGTTGCTCTCAGAGGTAAGTTACGTGGCCACCCATCATATAGGTGTTCAAAGGTAAGTTACGAGTGCATTCCTGATATAGGTGTTCAGAGGAAATCTCTCTTCGCTGATGAACATCTTCAGACAAAGCCTCCATAAATGATCTTATAGGAAGGTACCTGAGGAAAACTATAAGCATTAAAATAAATAGTAATGACTTTTTTACTCTCTTATTGTGATATCATTTTATAAGGGTAATTACAAAACACAAATCAGACGTTCAATGCATTTGAAGTAGTTAACGTGAAAAAGGCACTTATTGATCACAAATGCTTCATAACTTTGTAACAGTATGTATTTCAATTATTTCTTCCACTAAATAAATAAAATAATACACATTTTACTTCAATATGTTACAAAAACTCTTATAAATCTTTACAATTCCACATTTATGTACATTACAATATGAAGTTGCACAAAGTTATTATTTCTAATGATAGTTCATTTTAGTGGCAACAGCTTTCTCTTCTGTATCAGTTCTTTTCTTTAACTCTCAAAAAGAAAATACTGATTTTTTTATTAACATATTTGTATTGCTTAACATATCTTTCTTCCTCCCCATATTATCAATGACCTGCATCCTGTTATTTCAATAAACTTAAATAAAGAAAGAAAGAGAGAGAGAGAGAGAGAACATAACATTACGCTAACAATGGCGCAGTGTACATATTGATAAACTTCTCGTAGTATCAAAATCTTTAATAAACTTGTCATACATTATTAAATACAAATACTCTCTTTATACAAACTCTGGGGAGGTGTATTTTGTGCCTGGCTTACTGGCTGACGTAGATGACATACGAGATCGCCCTTCACCTTTCAGCCATGAATACTCATCACGTAGAGAAATGAGCCTTGCACATGGATGACCAATCTTTTCTGCATAACGCTGTTCTACTAATTTCAACAGTGTATCGAAGAGGAACACAGCATTTTTGTGAATGAACTGTCTCTGAAAAGTAAACAAACAAATAATTTAAATTCTTGTGACATGTTAGAATGAATCCTGTCATTGGTTTTTATTATAATGAATTTATGTACAGCTCCCCATTCTTTTGAGAGGAACGTAGCAATCAGTCATGAAACACTGTTTATTACAGATCAGTTTTGGCTGTATTCCTAGCCATCATAAATGTAATATCTGCAATAAGAAAGTATAAGACATATAAAACAATACGTAACTTCCATGCTTACATAACAAGACTGTGAACATTGTAAACATACCATACATCAGTAGGCAGTTTATGCAATCTGTCATTATAACTGAAGTGATAAGTTTAAAAAGTTAACAATAGACTGTGATACAGCAGTTCACTTATACAAACAATGGCACCCTCTACATGGGCAAACTCTGAACACATTTCATGTTTAATTATAAAATATCTGTAAAATATAAAATGTAAAAGGAAACACATTTCTTCATCAACTGTAAATGTATTGTCACAAAAGTAACATACATTTTTATTTATTTTTTGATGTGAAAATGGAATGCTAGTACAGATAAATAAATGTGACAAACTTTTGTGCATCCACAATTTTTTAATGACAGTGCAAAGCTAGGAAAGAAAATAGTGTTCTATAAAAGATATTTTAATGGTACACTTTTATTAGTTGACAGTAATAATAATGATATTATCCTGAAAGTCAGTCTCAGTTCCAAATTTTCTTTATTTCAATGATGTGTTTCGCCCTTTTCAGGCATCTTCAGATAATGCAAATTATATATGGTTGCTATGTCATCATTGCAAAATAAACCATTCAGAATGGAAACCTATCATATTAGTCATTTAAAATTTAGGCGTTAGGTGAAACCAAACACGTCATGTTACACATAGCACAGGGTGGCCAGATAGAATGCTTTCAGCAAAAGCTTTCAATTTCGTTGTGGGCCAAAACAAACATTAAGCCAATCACACAATGTTTCAGTGACCACCATGATGGGTAGATGCCGTTATTCACCGGTGTAGTTTAGAGCACCAATGACATAATTATAAGATCATTAATACAGTGAAAAAGACATGAAATTAAAATAATTCAAAAGCAACTAGGGAGAAGCTGTGATATCGTAAGCTGCTATAACTGTGAGCAGAATTTTTTGTACAATTGCAAATTGAAACCTTGTGTAACCATAAAACAGTAAACTACTAGTCTAAACTGGTGTGTAAAATAGTACAATACTAGTCAAATCCCGTGCAATTAAAAGGAACAATGGTTGACTTTACAAAAATTGTACATTAATAAAACCAGTAAAGGTATGAAAATTTAAAGTACTAGTAAAAGCTAATGCAGTTACAGGAAAATATGGCTCAACCACTTGCAAAGTGAGATGTACCTGGGATTGTGTCACACTCCTAAGATAAGATAACCAATACATGGAGTAGATGAACTACTCATGAAATCTGGTTCAATTAGTAAATGTGTTAATCACTTATATAATAGGGTGTAGGTGGATGTTATCATTGTCAAAAGATAGTTGCTTGTTGGGTAATATATTGGGTACCCTGATTTCATAGTACACTTGGTTTTTACTAACGAACTGATCATTCAACAAACTGCCTTCCCCCCTATCTTAGTGTTTAACAATTTCTATTACTTCTGGAAGGTAACATTTTTTTTCTCCCCTTTATGGGTGTTGTGGAGTACATATAAGTTCTTCAAAGCTGGTGGCTGATGGCCACTCGATTTAAGGTGCTCGGCAAAGGCTGAATGTTGCTTAACTTGTCATTTCTTATTAAGTGAATGCTTGCTAAATCTAGTTTGAAATTTTCTACCAGTTTGGCCCACATATGATGCATCACATAGTGCACATTCAATTCTATAGACACCGGAGCCAGTATATTTATCATAATTAGGCAGTTCGTTATGAATGTACTTATACTGAATACTGAACGTCGTTAATGGACAAAAATGCAAGATCCACAACTTATTTCTTAAATAACTTAGCCAGTCCATACAATAGTTTGCCTACAAACAGAATTTTTACAAATCTGTTTTTAGTGGGCAGCAGAGCTGTCAGGATTTCTGATTCTGTGGTAGTAGTTTTTTCTTTATAAAGGTGGTCTATTATATTTGAGTTGTATTCATAACTGATTGCGATGTACCTGAGATATGTTTATTCATTGTCAATGGAGGATTGCTTTAAAGGGAGTGCTGTGATGCAATGAATCACTGATTTAAAGAAACTAATCTTGTGCTGATATGCGTGACAGGAGAGGAATGAGTGATGGAGTCGTTTATTGTGAGTTTGTGAAAGATGTCAAATTGTATTTTTCTTCCTTCAAGTTGCAATTGCAAATCTAGTTAATTAAAGAGTTTTATTATGATCCATAAGTTCATGCATGAAAGTCATCTGAGGGTGAAGTAAATGAAAATCTTCCAACAGTGCCAGGAGCTTGTCTACAGTACCATTGAAGATGATAAAAATGTAATCTGTATAGTGCCTATAAAAACAAATTTGTTTGGATCTATGTGTGCTACTTTTAAGGTAACCTGCTTCTAAGAGGTGCACAAAAACATCAGTGATGAAGCCTGCAAAGCAATTACCCTTGGCTAAGCCCTTGTGCTGTTTATAATATTCACCATTAAATGAGAAATAGTTATATGTTTATATTGTAAAAGCATAATGATTTCAGTAATCTCATCTGCGGTGAGTCAATGCTGTCTATTTAAGGTTGTTTTCAATGAGGATTACGTAATAGTCTCATTGATTGGAACATTTGTACATAAGTACTCGATATCAAGAGATAAAAGAATACTGTTGGCAGGAAAAGTTTTGTCACTCAAAAGATCAACTACCTCTTTCCTGTTCGAAATAGAAAAATTTTCTTTGAAAGCAAACTTTTGTTGTAACAACTGCAATAAACATTTAGAAATAGGTTCCCCAGGATTTCCCATTCCATTAAAAATCAGGCATATCGGATAGCCAATCTTGTAGGCCTTAATTTGCGCGTGTAGTGTAGGACATTTTGGATTCATAAACTTCATCGTATTGACTGTATCTGCACTTATAATGTTGGAGCTGGATTCAAGACATGCCTTTAACTCTTTCGCATATGCCTCAGTTGGGTCGATGTTTATTTTTCAAATGATGTTTTCTTCAAAAACCACAGTGATTTAACCATGTAGTCTTCTTTGTACAGAACTACCGAGGCATTACCCTTGTCTGCCACCAGTATGGAATGAAAACAGTTTTAATAATGATATTAAAGAAATAATTTCCAAATTTAACAGCTTGCATAGCAAGATAAAATTCACTTTTGACTGGAAAATGAAAGATCTATTAATTTCCTTGATCTATGTATAAAAAATGTTCAAGGCAAGCCTAGCTTCATAATTTTTCGCAAAAAGGTCACACTGATTGTGTTATAAATTATACATCATGCCATCCTAATCACCCCAAGAAGGCATTTTTCAATTTTGTGTTTGATTGGCTGTGCACTGTTCCACTCAGACCAGGGGAATATGCAAAAGAATTAGAAACAATTTATTACATTGCTCACGCCAAGACTATACAGTTATCTACATACAGAAAATTTACAACACATCTATAAAAAAAATAATTGTTTAAATGAGTGAATGGTATACAAAATTTCGTGCCTGTATTGTGACGCCTACTACCTCGGTCAGGCAGTTGCAGAGTGGTGATCCATTTTAGCAAAGACAAAGCTATAGAAAGAAATAATGCTGCAGGGAAATCCAATTTTGCTGCTCATTTGACTGAAAGTGGATACACCAACTATCAAATTGAATTTGAGGCGATTGCACTGTGCTGAGGAGTTGAGGTTTATGGACATTCTTGAGAACATGGAAGTGTTGTCTCACCATAAATCCTCAGGTGTTCACATTCTCAACGAGCAGATAATTTCAAAAAATATTGACTTCTGGGAACTATTTGAAGACCTGTTCAGCAGAGGTGAATATCACTAATCTGCTTAGGTAGTGTGGCTTTTATCACACCTTGCATTGCAACCACTTTTGAACTTTTTCTTATTTTCCCATTTCTTGCTGGCTTTGGTTGTGGTAGCTGCATAGTACACTTTGCATCCTATTTTCACACCTTTTTGATTCCTCCGTATTTATTTTACAGTTATATCTTCTATGTTTTACCATAATTTGCAGTTCTGAATTACTATCAGTCTGTCACTTGATTCCTTGTTATTCAGTTCCTTCGTACTATACTACAGAGCATCATCCCTCATACAATCTAGTGCATTCAAATGTCGAACATTTTTAAATGCCTGTTATGCAATCTCATTTGAAACTCACTTCCATGCATCATCATTCCATTGGCACACTTGGACGTTTTGCATACCTAACTGGCATCAAGGTGTCCGTCAGACACCTTAAGTTATCTTTTAAATTATACAATATTGTTTTTCCTGAAGAGGGGTTATAGGGGCAACAGTCTGGATGATTGACTGAGCTGGCCTTGTAACATCAGCTAATGCGGCTTTGCCATGCAGTTACTGCGAACGGCTGAAAGCAAGGGGAAACTACAGCCATTACTTTTCCCGATGACATGCAGCTCTACTGTATGAAAATATGATGATGGCATCCTCTCGGGTAAAATATTCCGGAGGTAAAATAGGATCCGGATCTCCGGACACGGACTACTCAGGAGTCATCTCTTTTATATTTTTTATTTTTGTTTATCCCACCAGGAAAGTTTCCCTCTCTGCCTAAGTGTGTTTGGATGTGGATATGTGTGAGTGTGTGTGTATTTGTTTACCTTCCTTTTTGTCCCCTAAGGTAAGTCCTTCCACTCCTGGGATTGGAATGGCTCCTTTTCCACTTCCTTAAAACCCGTATCCTTCCCTTTCTCCTCTCCTTCCTCCCTCTTTTTCCCGAAGAAGCCACCACTGGTGGCGAAAGCTCGAATGGTTGTGTGTTTTTGTGTGTGTTTGGTGTTCCTATCGACGAGCCTGTACTTTAGGTAAGTCAAAAATCTTTATTTTTTATAGAAGGAGACCTTCTAGGTGGGAAAATGGTATAAAATAAAGATTTTTGACTTACCTAAAGTACAGGCTTGTCGATAGAAACACGAAACACACAAAAACACACAACCATTCGAGCTTTCGCCACCAGTGGTGGCTTCTTCGGGAAAAAGAGGGAGGAAGGAGAGGAGAAAGGGAAGGATACGGGTTTTAAGGAAGTGGAAAAGGAGCCATTCCAATCCCAGGAGTGGAAGGACTTACCTTAGGAGACAAAAAGGAAGGTAAACAAATACACACACACTCATACATATCCACATCCAAACACAGACATAGGCAGACATATATATATATATATATATATATATATATATATATATATATATATATATGTGGGATAAACAAAAATAAAAAAAGAAAAGAGATGACTTACCAAAAAGACCAGCTCGTCGATAGAAACAAATAAACTAAATAAAATCACACACATACAAGCTTTCGCAGCCTAGCTGCTTCGTCAGGCAGAAGGGAAGGAGAGGGAAAAGGAAATGATGAGGGTTTTAAGGGAGTGGATAAGGAGTCATTCCAATCCCGGGACAGGAAAGACTTACCTTGGGGAGAAAAAAGGAGGGTAAACAAATACACACACACCCACACATTTACACAGACGCCGGTACACTTACGCAGACATACTGTAGACAGACATACTGTAGAACTGTCTACAGTATGTCTGCCTAAGTGTACCTGTGTCTGTGTAAATGTGTGGGTGTGTGTGTATTTGTTTACCCTCCTTACTTCTCCCCAAGGTAAGTCTTTCCTGTCCCGGGATTGGAATGACTCCTTATCCACTCCCTTAAAACCCTCATCATTTCCTTTTCCCTCTCCTTCCCTTCTGCCTGACGAAGCAGCTAGGCTGCGAAAGCTTGTATGTGTGTTTGTGTGTGATTTTATTTAGTTTATTTGTTTCTATCGACGAGCCGGTCCTTTTGGTAAGTCATCTCTTTTCTTTTATTTAACTTACCAAAAGTTTAGGCTCATTGACAGACACAAAAACACAAATAAAAACACACACACATACACAAAGATTCAAGCTTTCGCAACCGTTGGCCACTATATCAGGAAAACAGGTAGGAAGGAGGGCAAAAGGAAAGGATGTGGGTTTTAAGGGAGTGTATGAGGAGTCATTCCAATCCCGGGAGTGGAAGGACTTACCTTAGGGGAAAAAAGGAAAGTTAAACAAGCACGCGCGCGCGCACACACACACACACACACACACACACACACACACACACACACACACACACACACACACCCACACACGCGCGCGCGCGCGCGCGCGCTCGCGCGCGCGCGCGCTCGCAAACACACCGAGGCAGACATTTGTGGAAAGCAAAGAAGTTGGGCAGAGATAACAGTTGAGGCAGAGGCTCTGTCCAGAGAACTGAGGCAAATATGCTAAAGAACAGTGGGCGGGAATTTGAATTTAGCGGAGGTTGAGACCAGGTGGGCAACGGGAAGAGAGAATTTGCTGAAGGCTAAGTTCCCATCTCCGGAGTTCTGAAAGATTGGTGTTGGTGGTAAGTATCCACACAACCTGGACATTGTAACACTGTGTCAGGATGTGCTGGCCATCCACCAATGCATGTTTAGCCACAGGGTGAACATCATTACAAAGAAACACAGTCTGTCTGTGACCATTCATGCAAATGGACAGTTTGTTCCTGGTTATTCCCACATAGAACACTTCACAGTGCAGGCCTGTCAGTTTGTAAATCTTGCAGGTGCTATCGCAAGTGGCTCTGCACTTGATCATGTACGCCTTCCAGGTTATGGGACTGGAGTAAGTGGTGGTGGAAGGGTGTGTAGGGCAGGTTTTACAACGGGGGCGGTTACTTGGGTAGGAGCCGGAGGATAGGGAAGATGGTTTGGAGATTTCATAGGGATGGACTAGGAGGTTGCAAAGGTTAGGTGGGTGGTGGAAAGACACTCTTGGTGGAGTGGGAAGGATGTCTTGAAGAATAGATCTCATTTTGGGGCAGGATTTAAGTAAGCTGTATCCTTGCTGGAGAGCCACAGTCCCGGCAAGAGGGGCACTTTTGGGGCTCTTCTGTCGAAGGTTCTGGTTTTGGGGCGATGAGGAAGTGGCCCTGGCAATTTGCTTCTGTACCAGATCAGGAGGATAGCTATGGGATGTGAAAGCTGTTATTAGGTTATTGGTGTACTGGTTCAGGGATTCAGGATTGGAGCAAACTCATTTGCCACGAAGACCTAAGCTGTAGGGAAGGGAACGTTTGATGTGGAATGGATGGCAGCTGTCATAATGGAGGTACTGTTGTTTATTGGTTGGTTTGATGTGGGAGGATGTGTGAAGTTGGCCACTGGGCAGATGGAGGTCGACATGAAGGAAATTAGCATGGGATTTGGAATAGGACCAGGTGAATTTGATGGGACCAAAGGAGTTGAGGTTGGATAGGAGATTCTGAAGTTCTTCTTCACTGTTAGTCCAGATCATTAAGGTGTCATCAATGAATCTATACCTGACTTTGGGTTGTCAGGCTTGGGTATCCAAGAAGGCTTCCTCTAAGCCTACCATAAATAAGTTTGTGTACAAGGGGGCCATCCTGGTTCCCATGGCTGTTCCCTTTAATTGTTGTTACATCTGGCCCTCAAAGGTGAAGAAGTTGTGGGTTAGGATGAAGCTGGCTAGGGTAATAAGTAAAGAGGTTTCAGGCGGTGTTGCAAGTGGTTGGCATGAAAGGAAGTACTCCACTGCAGCGAGGCCCTGGGTGTGCGGGATGTTTGTGTATAAGGAAGTAGCATCAATTGTTACAAGGATGGTTTCTGGAGGTAACAGGTTGGGTAAGGATTTCAGGCGGTTGAGAAAGTGGTTGGTGTCTCTGATGAAGGATGGGAGACTGCACATATGGGTTGAAGGTGTTGGTCAATGTAGGCAGAGATTCGTTCTGTGGGGGCTTGGTAACCGACCACAATGGGCCGGCCTGGATGATTAGGTTTGTGAATCTTAGGAAGTAAGTAGAAGGTAGGGATGCAGGATGTCAGTGGGGTCATGAGGTTGATGCACCCAAGTGAAAGGTTTTGTAGGGGGCCTAAGGATCTGAGGATTCCTTGACGCTCTGCCTGGACATCATGAATGGGATTGTCTTGACAAACTTTGTAGGTAGTGTTGTCTGAAAGCTCACGCAGTTCCTCAGCCACATACTCCCACTGATCAAGTACCACGGTCATGGATCCCTTGTCGGCTGGGAGAATGACGATGGAGTGGTCAGCCTTCAGATCATGGATAGCTCGGGATACAGCTGTGGTAATGTTGGGAGTTGGATTAAGGCTTTTCTGAAAAGACTGAGAGGCAAGGTTGGAAGTGATAAATTTCTGGAAGGTTTGAAGAGGGTGATTTTGAGGAAGAGGGGGTAGGTCTTGCTGTGATAGAGGACGGAACTGTTCCAGGCATGGTGTCAAGGAAAGGATGCAGGTTTTAAGGGAATGGGTGAGGAATCATTCCAATCCTGGGAGAGGAAGGATTTACGTTGGGGGAAAAATGACAGGAAACAAAACAAACACATACTAAGGCAGATGATTTCCCATGTTGTTCATGAAACTGGATAAAATGGAACCTAGCAGCAACATGTATTCAGTCAACAGAGTGCAGTAATCAATGAAAGACAATGAAAGATGTTCTACCGTGACCTCATATAAGTGATTACTACAAGACAAAAGTCATGTTTTTTCTGCTTACCAGAAAAGTTACACACAAAACAATGATTTTCAAAGTAAGAGAGGTAAATGTGGTCGTACACTTCTGTGGTCACTGTCAATAAATTTCTTCAAGACATGTGACCACATTATCAATATTTAAAACTGTTCCAACGTTTAGATCACTTTCAACAGTAGCCAAAATGTCAAAAATGTTTAAAGACTGATAATATGTTCTCACACCCTGAAGAATTTTATTGATAAAGAGTGGTACAATACTCAGCTATTTAACTCCAGCTTGAATGCAGTGAACAGTCACAAACTGCAGTTGGTGTTTCTGTTAAAAAAGAAAAACAAGTTGCAGGAGAATAACTTGCTGTTCTTTTTAGTATTGGCTGTGAGCTGAAAACTATTGTTACTGTAATGTTAACTGTTGCTACACAGGCAATAACCTTGGGGGTCCATAAGACACGAATTACATTTGAACACAATGCTGTAAACATGACAGAGTAAGAACTCATCATCACTGAAGAATCTGCACCAGATATGAGCATGTGACCCAAGAACACACTAATGTTTTCATGAGCAGAGCCCTAAACACACAACAGTAATATAGGCCAGAATGTCCAATAATGAGTCAAATGCTGAATATAAATTATAATAGGTGAGAGACAACCAGGTATGTGTGGAATACAATGGAAGAGTGAGCTGTGGCAGCTCATTTAACGAATGGCCCTCAGTGGGTCAGACCATGTGACTTGATGCTGAGACCCCTGGTATACGTAAGTGTAGCTGTATTGACTTTTCAGTGAAGTGCATAGCTGCATAAATTAATTTCACTAATTTTTAATATGTTAAGCACACTAGCAATCTAAGTTTGAAAGTCCAGAAATAAGATAACAGCAAATACAAACAATAACTTCTGAGAAAATACACTCTTACCTCAGCTCGAAGCTTGTCACTTGCTACTGAAGCTTCCACATGTTTGAGCTGTGCTTGAAACACATCCCCTAAAACTTCATCAACAGTGTGCTGAAGCTCGGGGGTTGACAGTCTCAGGCAGTCATCAAGTAGAGGGAGGTAGAGCTTAGTGAATGCTACAGTACTGCTTGTTAAATTAACCCAGCAGTCACCTACGAGACAAAAAATTTTTATCAAAATCTTTCAGAGTAATAGATAATCATTAAACAATGGAAATACCTTACAGGGTTCAACAACTGCAGCCAGACTGCAACACACAGCATAGCTGAGGCGAGAGCAACCAGTGGTGGGGATGAGGAAGCGGCATGGAGAGGGAAGCAGGAAGGGAGGGAAGGAATGCCGGTGGGGATGGAGCAATATGCCAGTGCTGTCTCACAGATAGGAAGGGACTGGAGTATGTGGTGGAAAGGGAGATGTACGTAAAGCTGGAGTGTGGGTAGGGAACTGAAGGGGAGAGAGGAGTGGTGGGGGCAGTAACTAGCAAAGGTTTAGGCCTGGGCAATTGTGAGAGTGTAGGATATATTGTAGAGAGAGTTCCTATCTGCACAATTCAGACAAGTTGGTGTTGGTGTCTGAATTGCGCAGATAGGAACTCTCTCTACAATATATCCTACACTCTCACAATTGTCCAGGCCTAAACCTTTGCTAGCTCCTGCCCCCACCACTCTCCTCTACCCCTTCCTTTCCCTAGCCGCACTCCAGATTATGTATGTCTTCCTCTCCATGCCACTTCCTCACCCCCACCACTGGTTGCTCTGGTCTCAGCTGTGCTGTGTGTTGCAGTCTGGTTGCAACAGCTGGAGATGGCGGTTAGGTTTGTGTGAGCTGCGCGCACACACACGTGTGTGTTTGTGTGTGTGTGTGTGTGTGTGTGTGTGTGTGTGTGTGTGCGCACGCGTGCACGTATTCTCTATGGCACACAAAGACTTAACAGCCAAAATCTTCATTATATTTTTATTTTATTTTATTTTTTTTATGTTTTTCTGCAGCTCATCAGGTATCTCTGTGGTGAGTAGCAACCTATCCTTTTCGAGATAACCATTAAACATTTACAGATCATCAAGGTGATCTTAGTAAGTTGCTACAAATGTACCTTATTAATAAAACAGCAATATCAGTTTTCAATCAGTCCACTAATAGCTATAGTGCATCAGATTTACAGAATTACATCTGTAGCTACACTCCACAACTCACATCACAGTGTGTGACATTGGGTACTTTATGTACCACTGCCATTTCACTGTTTTCCAGTTCCACTCACATATGGCTTATGAAAGAAATTGTTGCACGTAAGCATTTATGTGGGCTCTAATCTCTAATTTTATCCTCATAGTCTTTTCACAAAATATACTTAGCAGGAAGCAATAAAATGGGTGACACTTCTAGAAAACATACACTGTGGAGTCTTTAACAGTAGATAATACTGTTATACAGAATGACGCTCTTGAAGCATCTGCTGCTGGAGTTGGATAATCTCAATGACACTTTTGCACAGCTAAATGAACCTGTAATGAAGTGTGCTGCACTACTTCAGATCTTCTCTGTCTCCTCTATCAATCTCTTTGGCAAGGATACGACACCGATGAGCAATATTCAAAAAGTATTGGCTGAACAAATGCTTTGTAAATTACTTCCTTTGTTGATAGGTTACACTTCCTGCAAATTCTTGCATTGAGTCTGGCTTCTGCCCTTGCCATGACTGAATTTGTGTCATGAGGTAATTCCACTTCAAACAACTGCCTCACTTTAGGTTACAGTATTAACACTGAAAGTGGGCTCTTGCAATCACCTTTTGACACCACTGAGGACTGGGTTTATTGAAGTAAACACCAAAAACCAGACACTTTTGGGAGAGTGGGAGGATGAGAGCCTTGGAACAACTTAGCATCCCTTCTGGTTGTGCTACTGCTTTCCATGCTAAGTTGTGTAGCATTTTGACTCCATATTGTTTAAGAAGGTTTGCTGTAAATATCATTTCTTATTTCCACAAGCTCATTCTCCTTTCTCATGGTAAAGGATTTATTTATTTATTTATTTATTTGTTTGGAGCAGAAGGGGAAGGTAGGGGGGCACTTGAGTAATTGTTGAAATGGTCAGAACTAAGAGACATTCATAAATTACATTGCATGTTAAGGGAAAGGGAGGAAGCTCAACAAAATACAACAATCATGTGCAAAAGGTTTTCATTTCCTATGTGACACACAGATTTATTCTTCTCTCTCTGATGCTGGATCATACTTTTAACACAACAACCATATCTAATTTTATTGCTTTTGGAAGACAATTGGGAATAAAATAACTTCATCTCTTCCTCACTAGCTTCATTGAGAATCAAAATAAGTAATTGATTTCCACAAATAAGAGCAAGGATCACAGAAATAAAATGTAACATGAGTTATAATTAATAACACAGGGTTATCTTTATATATAAAAATGGATGTTTGTTTGTATGTCCTCTAAGTGTTCATAAACCATTCATTCAATTGCAATGAAACTTTGGCGAACTGTTCACCGTATGCTCACAAATGTTCCTGACTCAAAAATAAAAGAGCACGACATATAGCTCAGGAGATATGATGTCATAAATAATAAGAGGCCACCGTGTAAGAATACCCAGATTTGCGCATCAATTATTGGAAAAAGGGAGTAGTTAGGAACCTGCAATAAAGTTTGCATGTAATTTTGGACGTTTATGAAGCGTTTTGTAACTGAATCCCCACAAAATGAACAAATGAAAAGAAGTCTATTGCAAACAACAGTTTGCTCTAGATGCCGTAAAACTGTCATATCAGGCATGACCTCGTATCAAAGAAAGTTATCACTACAGATTTGCATGTCACTATTTATTTTGTCTGCAAGTATCCCTTAATTCTCTTGCATCCAAAATTAAGCAATCTGATTTCTTAACCTCTATCTATATAAAAGCGAAAGGACACTCACTCACTCACTCACTCACTCACTCACTGACTAAACACGAAATCTCGAAGACTACTTCACCTACAAAGCTGAAATTTGACAGAAATGTAGTTTATGGGTAGGGAACGTCAGCTAAGAAAATATTTTGTGATAGGTGGATGGTGGGGCATACTTCCCTACAGACTCACTAAATCTACAGATTCTTTACGATCTTCACAAAATTTTGCACGCTTAACTTCAAAACAAGAGGAAGGTCACCGTCTACCTTAAGTTTCATATGGTGCATGGGGGAGGGTACTTTGAAACATAAAAATGGATCCCTAAATACCTGGGTCGCGCCATAACTTGAGAATGGCTCGACTGATTTCACAGATCCTTTTTTCTTTTTTTGTTTTTGTTATTCTCAGAACAAGGGTTGTATGAAATAAAACTGGAATATTTGAGAACAACAAAGTGCATTTTTCAATTTGACCAATTTCTATTGCATAGAAATCTATAGTTTTCTTCTGATATTGATGAAATTTTGCACACTCTACCTTAAAAACGAGAGGAATGTCGCTGTCTGTATAAAATTCAGTGCATGGTGGAGGGTACTTAACTTACAGAATTTTACAAAAGGCATAGTTTTGCTCCAATCTTTATGAATTTTTGCAGACATGACCTTTAAACCAAGAGGAAGATCACTGGGTACATAAATGTTTGTATGGTACATGGCAGAGGGGTACCTTGAAGAAAACTTTGCCAAGAGAGGGAAAGGTGGAAACCAATGGAGAGATGGGAGAGAAAGAGTTGGATGCAGAGAGGAGGAGGAAGGGGAGGTGGACTACGAGAGTGTGGGATAAATAAACACCTGGGCAACACCAGATTTACAGCTAGTTAAAAATAATAACATAACTTTGAAAGTTGAAAAGGAAAGCTAAGCTCTTTCCTTCATCAATTAAAGAAAGCTCTGAAGTTTCGTTTGGTTGGTATTTGGGTCATGAGGACTGTTGTTAATGCAAAGACAGCAACTACTCAACAAAAAGCTTTTTATGTTATAGTGTATGGTAGAAGTGAATCAACGACATTTGTTCAGCTTGCATTTGAAATTGAGTATGGTGTTCAACCTCCTGATCAAATACTGGTATAAACAGTTCACAGAGTGTTTGTGCAAAAGAGAAAAGTTACAGATGGTCCTACCAACTTATAGGTAATGAAAGAGGATGATTAATATCAAGGAAAATGGTAATTTTCCCCTACTACTGTGATCAAAATAAGTAAAAAAAAAAAAAAAAAAAAAAAAAAAAAAAAAAAAAAAAAAAAAAAAAAAAAAAAAAAAATTGGTCTAAGTGGCCACTGCATTATCCACTTTATGGTATCAGCTGATAAAACTTATCATTTCACATGTAAAGGTAAGAGTAAAATAGTGCTTTTCAGACCAACGTTATTGTATCTGCAAAATCAGTTGAACACCATATTGCATGGAGTAGTTTTTGCAGAAATTCCGATTCAAATGATGTACTTGTCACGGTAGCAGCATGCTACTCACAAAACTGATATAAAGAAATAAAGAAAAATTATGTTTATCTTTACAACAAAGTACATCAGACAGGTCAGTACAATTTTCCATCAGGTTGTTCTGTGCTTAACAGAGATTGTCAAAATAAGTCAAATAATGATCCAGCTTAGCAGAGTAGATCAAACACCAGGCATTTCCTGTATACAGAGTTTAGCAATAATGAAAGGATAAATAATACACAAACTAAATACCACATGCCAACAAATAGTGATGTTACAGGAAATCGAAGGTAATCAAATCTTATAAAACAAAGTTAATAACACACTGAAGCTATTTATTTATTTACATGTGCAATGAATAGCTATAAAGTAACTGTAGTTTTCAAGGATATGCTCAAAAATAATTACCTGTGACTTGTGATTCAAGGTTCTCAATTCCGATTTCAGACATTTCCTGCAAGAAACGCTGCAAGCCCGTTTTGTTTTGCAGGTTAGTTGGACGCCAACGGTCTTCAACAGCACGCATCTTCACAGCATCTACCAGTTTCTCTCTTGTCTCTCGCAACAATCGCACTAGAGGCTGTCGCAACTGGCCATCCAATTGATAGCGTAAATCCAGGCCTAGTTCACAAAGCTATGGAGAGGAGAAATAGCACTAGGAGAAACTGACTCACTGAAACTATAAGAATATAGGAAACACAATGAAAAGCCAAAAGTAAAAGAGGTGATCTATAGTAGTTGTGGTATCACAACATGCTATATTTAATTTTGGGTTAAGGTATGTTACCCCCCACTGATTAATTATGACTGGTGATTGATATTATTGTGTTGTAATGCAATAATTTATAACTACGACACTGTGAGTGTAACTACGATGCCATAAATCTTTTCAGATCCTTTTAATTGAAACAAGTTTCCTGCTCTCTCGCTTTTTTCATTAATTTTAACTTTTATTATTGTTAGATACTATTTAATAGATTGCGTGAAATTTTGACTGACATGTGCAACTGTTTCTCAAACAGTTTTGACTGGTATAACTACTGTTCAAATAGACTGGCTGAACTTGGCACGTTGAATACTTAATATGTACTTTATTCCTATGTTCCCTAAAAAGCAGCTACTATGGCCTTTTTGGCAGAAGTTTGTAACTGCAATTACTGACACTTTGTTTTTAGTGTAATTAGAAAGACTGAATATGGTGTTACAAGATGTTTCATTCGGCTTTGTATATAATACTCACAACCACTATGGACCACCACTTTACATGAATTAACACTAAATATGTAATGGTTATGTATTGCTATGGTGCACAGTATTCTTATGTAGCTAAGGTTGGCAATGGACAATAATCCATAACAGCAATGGTTACTTGAAAATGTAATAACTGTCCCTCCTTCCTTACTTCCACTTTTTTTAAAGTTTTGTATTAACTGACTACTTGTAATTTTGATTTTGCCATGCAATACTGCTTCTAACATTTTAGTTGAAATCTGGGTGCGCCCAACTGCAAATTGTTGCTCTTGTCGGCACCAATGACTCCTGCCGGCTGGGTTCAGAGGTCATCCTCAGTTCATACAGGCGGTTGGTGGAGTTGGTGAAGGCTGAAAGCCTCGCTCACGGGGTGGAATCTGAGCTAACTATTTGTAGTGTCGTTCCCAGAACTGATCGCGGTCCTCTGGTTTGGAGCCAAGTGGAAGGCTTAAACCAGAGGCTCAGACAATTCTGCAGAGATCTAGGGTGCAAATTTCTTGACCTCCACTATTAGGTGGAGAAATGTAGGGTTCCCCTGTATAGGTCAGGTGTGCACTACATGCAGGAAGTGGCTACAAGGGTAGCGGAGTACATGTGGAGTGCACATGGGGGTTTTTTAGGTTAGAGAATTCCCTCCATAGGCCTGACAAGATTCCTCCCGAGTTGCAACAAGGTATCAGTAGGCAGAACACAGCAAGGAATGAAAAGATCAATGTAGTAGTTGTTAACTGCAGGAGGATTTATAGAAAGGCCCCACAACTGCTCTTATCAATAAACGGTCACAATGCCCACATACTACTAGGGATGGAAAGTTGGTTGAAACCAGATGTAAACAGTAATGAGATTCTAAACTCAGACTGTAATGTATACTGAGAGATAGGCTGCACAGTGAAAGGGAAGGCATGTTTATTGTGATAAAAAGTACACTAGTATCGAAGGAAATAAAGTGTGAAATAATTTGGGTGAAGGTCATGGTTAAAGCAGGCTCATGGTAATTGGATGTTTCTATAGGCCTCCTGGCTAAGCAGCTGTTGTGGCAGAACACCTGAAGGAAAATTTGGTAAATATTTCAAGTAGTTTTGGGAGGAGATTTTAATTTACCGGATATACACTGGGAGACCCAAACGTTTATGAAGGGTGGCAGGGACAAAGAATCCAGAGAAATTGTTTTGAGTGCATTATCTGAAAATTACCTTGAGCAGTTAAACACAGAACTGACTCATGTTGACAACATATTAGACCTTCTGGTGACAAACAGATCTGAACTATTCAAAACAGTTAACACAGAACAGGGAATCAGCAATCATAAAGCGGTTACAGCATCAATAATTTCAGCCACAAATAGAAATATTTAAAAATGTAGGAAGATTTTTCTGTTCGGAAAATGTGACGAAAAGCGGATTTCAGAGTACTTGATGGCTCAACACAGAAGTTTTATTTCAAGTACAGATAGTGTTGAGGAACAGTGATCGAAGTTCAGAGCCATCATACAATATGCATTAGATGAGTATGAGAGATGGAAAGGAGCCACCATGGTACAACAACTGAATTAGAAAACTGCTACAGAAACAGTAAAAAAAAAAAAAGTCACTGCAAACATAAACAAAGACAAAGCCTTGTAGACAAACAAAAATTAAATGAAGCAAAATGTAGGGTGAGGAGAGCTATGCAAGAGGTGCTCAAGGAGTTCGAAAGTAAAGTTCTATTTACTGACTTGGCTGAATATCCTAAGAAATTTTGGTCTTATGTCAAAGTGGTAGGTGGATCTAAACAAAATCTCCAGACACTCTGTGACGAAAATGACAGTGGAACAGAGTATGACACTCTAAAGGCTGAATTACTAAATGACTTTTTCCAAAGCTGTTTCACAGAGAAAAATTGCACTGTAGTTCCTTCTCTAGATTACCACACAGATTACAAAATGGCAGATATTGAAATAATTAACAGAGGGATAGAGAAACAATTAAAATTGCTCAAAAGAGGAAAGGCCGCAAGACCAGATGGGATATCAGTTTGTTTTTACGCAGAGTATGCAAAGGAACTTGCTCCCCTTTTTGCAGTGCTGTACCCTAGGTCTCTAGAAGAGCGTAGCGTTCCGAAAGATTGAAAAATGGTGCAGGTCATCCCTGCTTTTAAGGAGGATTGTCAAACAGATGTGCAGAACTATAGGCCTATATCTCTAACGTCGGTCAGTTGTAGAATTTGGGAAAATGTATTACATTAGAGTATAATGATATTTCTGGAGACTAGAAATCTGCTCTGTAGGAATCAGCATGGGTTTTGAAAAAGGCGATTGTGTGAAACCCAGCTTTTGCTATTCGTCCACAAGACTCAGAGGGCCATAGACATGGATTCTCAGGTAGATGATGTGTTTCTTGACTTCCGCAAGGCGTTTGATACAGTTCCCCACAAACATTTAATGAACAAAGTAAGAGCATATGGTCTATCAGACCAATTGTGTGATTGGATTGAGGAGTTCCTAGATAACAATGCAGCATGTCATTCTCAATGGAGAGAAGTCTTCTGAAGTAAGAGTGATGTCAGGTGTGCCACAGGAGTGTGTCATGGGTCTGTTCCTGTTCACGATATATATAAATGACCTTGCAGATAACATCGGAAGTTCACTGAGGCTTTTTGCAGATGATGCCGTAGTATATAGAGAGATTGTAACAATGGAAAATTGTCTTGAAATGCAGGAGGATCTGCATCAAATTGAGGTATGCTGCAGGGAATGGCAAATGAATCTCAATGTAGACAAGTGTAATGTGCTGCGAATACATAGAAAGAAAGATACTGTATCATTTAGCTACACTATAGCAGGTCAGCAACTGGATGCAGTTAATTCCATAAATTATCTGGGAGTAGGCATTAGGAGTGATTTAAAATGGAACAACCATATAAAATCAATCATCGGTAAAGCAGGTGCCAGACTTAGATTCATTGGAAGAATCCTAAGGAAATGCAAGTCCAAAAACAAAGGAAGTAGGTTACAGTACACTTGTTCACCCATAGCTTGAATACTGCTCACCAATGTGGGACCAGTATCAGTTGGGATAGAGAGGAAGTAGAAAAGATCCAACAGAGAGCAACATGCTTCATTACAGGATCATTTGGTAATCATGAAAGCGTTATGGAGATGATCGATAAACTCCAGTGGAAGACTCTGCAGGAGAGACACTCTGTCACTCGGTATGGGCTTTTGTCGAAGTTTCAAAAACATACCTTTGCCAAGGAGTCTAACAGTTTATTGCTCCCTCCTCTATATATCTCATGAAGAGATCATGAAGATAAAATCAGAGACATTAAAACCCACACAGAGGCATACCGACAATCTTTCTTTCTGCGAACAATATGTGACTGGAATAGGAGGGAGAACCAATATTGGTACTCAAGGTGCCCTCCACCACACACCATCGGGTGGCTTGCAGAGTGTGGATGTAGATGAAGATAAGTATTTATTTACTTGATCTACTTTGATTTGTGGTATTCCTTATGTTCAAATACTAGCAGCTTATGACTGGAGGACCCTCAGCATTTTTTGTGCAATGTGATTCTTTTATTGACATAATTTTATATTATGAAAGTTAAATAACACAAATACTCTTTAATAAGCACTGCCATATAAGAATTAAGTCCATTGTTGTAGGCATTACTGTAACTAATGCTATCTTGCATCAAATCAAACTGCCTACGTCGGTTTGGGCACTGATCGTGTTACATAAGGGAGTAGGAAATGACATACTTAGGTATGCATGTATGTTTCTTGACTGACACAATGTACCCCTTTAAACATCTGGTATATACTTATTATTTTTATATACTGTATGTATAATGCCACAGATCTGAGGACAGGATTCTTCCAAAACATATCAATAAAATTATTTTGGTGATCTAAGAAGTATATTGCCAATTACGACAATTATTTTGAAATTTTCCGTAGCACAACTCAGATCAAACAGAGACCAGACATGCCTTCTCCCAGTAAGGGAGAGTAACATCATTGCTAACTAATTTAAATTTAATTAAAAGGCATTTTTCAGTAAATAGTTAATCACAGTTTCATACTGGTTACCACCAAATGACTTGTGTAGAAAACTCAGAAGATCAGTCTTTCCCAGGAGGAATAATTCCACACAATCTTAGGGGACAGGTGTTAAAAAGTAGGTTTGAGGAACTTAGTCTAAAAATTAGGAAAGTTTTTGCTCTTTCTACGGTGCCATCAATTGCTCAACACTTTTGTTAAGGAGTTGTCATCTACCCTCGAGTGTTCAATGATACTGCTCCACCAGACCACTACTCTGGGGGTGGTAGGCAGTGGTGTGAATGCATCAAATGCTGCAGAATTCACAGATGCCTTCAAAAAGGAATGATTTGAATTGCCCACCTTGGTCAGTGGTGATGACAGCAGGGTAACTGAATCACAATATCAATGAATGTGGGAAAGAACAAGCAACAGTTTTCACAGTAATATTCATCAAAAGCGTTGGTGCAGTCAATGGCTGAGAGAATGTAACACAAAACATCGACAAGGGACATGCTAGAAGCTACCAGCTGGTATTGGGAAAGTGCCAAAACTTATTATTTAGTTTTATAACTTTCTTCATGTAGCGTACATATTTAATTCAAATTTCATGAAGGTCAGTGAAGACTTTTAGACTGTTGCAAATATGTTCGGTTACATACTCCCAACTCATACAGGATGCCATATCTTGAAACATGTTTTGTTTACTTGTTTCTTTTTTATTCAATCAAGGCTATGAACAAGTAAAGGTACATGATTATATGGCAATATTGGTGTATCACAAGAAAGAATTTTACATTGAGAAATGACTGTTGAATAGTTTTGATGAGTGGTGTTGCCATTTGGCAACAAAATATATTTTACAAATAATGTCAATAAAACCACTTTTATGTGCTTTGGTGTTGCAATATGGCAGTGCACAGGGCCTGGCTGTGTGGAGCTAGGCTATACCCACTGTCAGTATGTTGGCAGAGCATTGAAAATCATTTTTTTATTATTATTTTAATTGCTTTCCTAAAGATGAAATCATGCAATAGAGCATTAAAATGAATCTAATGGATTTTGTAGAAAGCTTTGTTGGGATTTACAGGGTTGTATTCCCTAAATAAACACCGCATTTATATAAAAACTGGAATTTATTGTCCATGGTACAACAGGTACAACAGCTAAAAACAGACTAAATAAATTACAACATGGTGGCAACTTTGGAGGAGAAGCCTCCAAAACAGCACCTCCCCCTCCCTGCAGTACAGAGTACTCCTGTTGAGCTAAGGGGGAAGGAGGTGGGGTGTGCCATGGCATGTGAGCCACTGACAACTCAACAGCATCCTCAGAGAGAGGTGTCAGTGGGCGGCGGTGGTCTACCGACGACATAGTCCCTTAGGCAGTGTGGGCAAATCACAGGCTGGTAGGGTCAAGGGATGTGGGAATTTGTGGGTGGACAAGGTGGCATAGAATAGCATTTCACTGGCAGGTAGCACAAATACACACACATCTGCTTCATCAACCCGATTAGGTAGGTCAATGCACCAGAGCAACTGACACTTGAAAGGAGTGGAAGGTGGCGAAGCACTTGCCGCTAAACATAGGACAAACAAAGACTGATCATGCAAAACAATCTAAATGTTTGTGGAGAGAGAAGGGCAGATGGGAACGGCGTATTCCAGAGGTGGAGAAGACGGGAGGGGGACGAAACCTCAGAAAGGTGAGGCGGAAGTGGGGGGTGTTACTCTCGATAAAGGAGAGGAGAGGTTGTGAAGAACGCTTGAAGGTGAGCTGTTGCTGCTAAGTGCAGGAGCTCTAAAGAGAGCTGGGTGAGCATGACAAGGAAGAGGCAAGAGTGCTTGGCTGTTGAGCAGCACAAGGTAGAGGGTCAGTAGAAAGTGCATCATGTGCGGTAAGTGACATGTCAACATCCTGGACAGGAGGGGGATTGGTTGCTAGCTCAACTCGAGCAGGTTTAACCTGACTGATGGAGACTGTGACAGGTGAACCTGTGATGAGGAAGTCAAGTGAGTGCTGTAGCACACAATGGAAACCAAAATACGATGGCTGTAGCAGAGGCCAGATTATGTCATCAAGGAGCATGACAAACTCATACAAATCTAATGTATGAGAGATCCTAGGGCGAGGGGGGTGGGGAGGGGACTTGATGGATTGGAGGTTGATTTTGGAGCAATAATAAAGTCATACATGATCCAGGAGAATGGGCAGCACCACAACAGGTGGGCATAGCATGGGATTGACTAATTCCCCAGGAAATACCATACTAATGGTTGTCCTTACACGAACTCCGGGACTGTGCTGGACAGGTCCTCCTTTTAGGTTGACCAGAGTCTGAGTAAGACAAAAAGTAATGCCTTAGGCAACAAGGTGTCATGACACTGGAGGGCTCCCTCGAGTGTTCAATGATACTGCTCCACCAGACCACTGCTCTGGGGGTGGTAGGTGGTGGTGTGAATGCATCAAATGCTGCAGAATTCACAGATGCCTTTAAAAAGGAATGGTTTGAATTGCCTGCCTTCGTCAGTGGTGATGACAGCAGGGTAACTGAATCACAATATCAATGAATGTGGGAAAGAACAAGCAACAGTTTTCACAGTAATATTCATCAAAAGAGTTGCCTCGACCCTTTGAGTGGTGCAGTCAATGGCTGAGAGGATGAAACAGAAAGCATCGACAAGGGAAAGGATCCCACCAAATAAATGTGGAAATGCTAGAAGCTACCAGCTGGTATTGGGAAAGTGCCAAAGAGGGCGGGAGTCAAGATGTGAGTGGCTATTTTGATAAGAGATGCTGGAGCACCCCCAAGTCTGGTAGACACGTTTCATGTCACACCAGACAAATCATTCTGTAAGCAACCTGGTAGAGGCTTTGACACCTGGATGTGCAAGGTTGTGCAATTTGTTAAAGACCTCCTGCTGGAGAGTGTGTGGAATAAACAGACGAAGCCTACCTGTGGAATCGTAGCACCAGATTACGCCTATAGCTCTGGGGAAAGTAGTACACATTGGCTTGAGAGAGGAACTATGGTCATATATGAGGTACATGATTTGATTGTCAGTGGGTTGCAGAAGTTGAGGGTGGAAAGGTCAAATACAACTACATCTATGTACATACACCACAATCACCCAAAGTTGTGTGGTGAAGGGTACCTAGCATGACTATTAGTTACTGGTTATCCTATTCCACTTTCATATAGAAAGGGGAAAAACAGAATGCTTACGACAAGCCCTAATATCTCTCTGACCTTACTTTTGTGGTACATAGGCTGCAATATAATAGATCTGCAGTCTGCTTTAAATTCTAGCCCTCGATATTCCTTCAATACTGTTTCTGAAAAATAACATCGCCTTCCCTCCAGCAACTCCTATTTGAGTTCCTAAAGCATCTCAGTAACACTCACGGATTGATCGAACCCACCAGTAACAAATATAGCCACCCACTCTGTATTGCTTCCATGTACTCCTTCAAATCGATCTGATTGGGACTGTAATTGAACATTACAGGATTGTTTCTCCTGTTCATCTGCATCGCCTTACATTTTTCTAGATTTAGAGCTAGAAATTTGTTCCCAGTCATCCTGCATCCTACTACAGTTGTTCAATGATGACACCTTCCCGTACACCACAGCATCATCAACAAACAGATGCAGATTGCCACTTACTATGTCTGTCAGATCATTGATAGATATGGAAAATAATAATGATCCTGTCACATGTCCCTGGGGCACCACTGATAATACACTATTTTCTGATTAACTCTCGCCTCAAGGACAATGTACTGGATTCTATTACATAAGTCGTTTTCAAGCCCCTCACATATTTGGGTACCTAATCCATATGCTTTGACCTTCATTCAGAGTCTGCAGTGCGACACTGTGTCGAACACCTTTCGAAAATCGAGAAATATGCAGTCTGCCTGTTGCTGTTCGCCCATAGCATGCAAGATGTCATTAGAGAAAAGGGCAAGCTGAAATTCACAAGATTGATACTTCCTAAAGCTGTACTGATTCACAGCAGAAGCTTTTCCATCTTAAGGAAGTTTATTGTTTTAGAACTGAAAATATGCTCACGTTCTACAGCAAACTGATGTTGGCCAGTAATTTTTTGGTTCCATTATTTTGCCTTTCTTATACACGAGAGTCACCTGAATCTTCTTCTAGTCATTTGGAACTTTATGCTGGACCAAAGATTTGTGATAAATGCATGCTCAGTAAGAGGCCAATGCCACTGAGTAATATTTGTAATACTGAATTGGTACCCCATCCATACCTGGTGACTTGTTTGTTTTCCAGTCTTTCAGCTGTTTCCCTACACCAGCTTTGCCTATTACTATGTCCTTCATTTGGAAGTTAATGAAACCATCAAATGAGGGTTATTTTTGCAAGGTCTTCCTGCATGAATGATTTCTTAAATGTCAGATTTAATCCACTTACAAACTTTACATAGGAGCAGATTTTTTCAGGTACTCGTCAAGATCTTTTGATAATGTATGACAGTGGAAGTTACTGTATGCTTCACACATTGATCTTTTTATAGATGCATGAATCTCTACTAACTTTTGCCTGATTTAATTCGCTTGAGCTTTTTGAATCAAGAATACAGCTACCTTTGCTTTCTCAATAATTTTCAAATATTATAATAAAATCATGGTGGGACTTTCTCATTCTTGCCCCCCTTTGTTGGCACATATTTCTCCAGTGCTTTATTTACAGTGCATTTAAATTTTGTCCATAATTCCTCTTTGTCTAGCATACCAGAACTAAACACTGTCCATTCATTCCTTAACACTTTGAAGACTGGCAGCTGAGGTACACACGGTCCAGTGGACCAGCCATTTTTACCTTTCTTTGAAATGTCACTGGTGTGTTCCTATTAAACATATCTTGAAACAGAAAACATATTATGAAAGAACTGTCTTTAAGGTTTATTTTAAATGTTTATTTTAATTGATTACAAAATTAATAACAACAATCATATAATTTCCGATTTCAGTTCCACAAAAAATGTGTTTCTTAGTTTTGTGTGAATTCGTAGGTAATAAGTTTATAAAATTTCTTTCTCACTCAGAAAATGTGACGTATTTGACACAACAGTAAACAAGAATTAGCAAACAGTAACATGAACATTGAATCTCACAGCTACATCAATGCACAATGGCATGGTATGTCACAGAAGCTGCTATGCATGTCTTGTCGTTTCTTTTAACGAAGTTCTAAAACCAGAACACAGAGAACAGCAGCAGTCAAGGGACATATAGGCAACTGTCCCACGCAATACTACCCACCATAGACGGATGCTTCTGGACGGCTAATAAGCTGTGAGCGGTGTGCAACAGCCGCCTGACCTATACTCGGGCAGAGTCATTTTGAAGCATTTCCGTAGCCCGACCTACGCTCAGACTCAGTCACCAACGTGTTAAGTGGGACACTAACATTTGATTACCTGCTCTTTCATCAACACTCTCTTGACCTTCTTGACTGATTTATTGACTCTGGTGACCACTGCCGCTATGAGTACATCATGATCACTAACCCCATCTCTAGAGTGACATCACTGGGTCTGGCATGTTTGTAGATGTAATGTCTAAAATGTTTCCATTGTATGTGGGCTGACAATATAGCTGCTCAAAGCAGTGTTCAGAAAATCTGCTCAACAATGGTACACAAGACTGCTTGTCTGTACCCCAGACTATCCTAATAATGCATGGTCCGGGTACCCTCGTGCTATTGATTGTAAAATTTCTATGAATGACTCTAGCACTGTGACAGTGGAGCCAGCGGGGGTGGGGGGGGGGGGGGGGCAGGGTGGCATTAAAACACAGCCGGTTAACTTGATTTTGCCTATACCTGTTATAACCGTCCAGATAATCACACTCACTCTTGACATCAATCTCAGTACAAACAATATTTTTGTTGACTGCAATGAACACATACCCTTCAACCATACCTGATATATCTTTGCAATATACATTCCACTCTTTGCTAAATGTTTCAGAGCTTCCTACATCAGGATTCAGCCAATTTTTAGTACCGGGAATTATCTGAGTACAACAAATTTTCTGAATGCAGTAAATTCGGGAACTTTGTCTCTGATACCCTGAAAATTTACTGCTAATACTTTGACAGTCGAAACGTCCTCCTGAATGCGGTCTGATTTCACTGACTGTATATCGAGTGATAAGCATTAATTAGGACTATCACCGAGCTGTGCACGTCACAAGTACTCTGCTACCTGGGTAGCTGCTTCCTCTGTTTAGTGCACCCCTGATCTATCAAGGGGATCCCTACAATTCCCTTCCAATAAGGCAGGTAGAGAAATCTGCAGCCATGACCATCACTGAGTCAACAAAGCCTTTGGTTGAGACCTTCCACTCGGCTTCAAACCAAAGGACCATGATCCACTCGAGGAACAATGCTGCAAATTTAAAGCTGTGCTTGCACCCTGGGTGTGAGACCAGCAGTCTTCCTTGATTCTGCCAGCTGCCCATAAAATCTGAGGATGTCCTCAGAACCCAAGCTACTGGAGTAATTAGTGCCAACACAAGCAACCACTTGTAGACAACTGCACCCTGTACTTTCAATAGCCTCCAGCAAGGCTACCTCCACATCTCGGATGAATAGAGCTTTTAAAAACCCTTGATGTAACTCACATCCGGAGTAAACTCTGTGAAACATAGTTAAATTAGTGGAACCAGGAGGAGAGGGGAGGCTTGCAGAAGGGTTGCAAATGGCAGCCACTAGGGGCTTACGAGCGGTGAGCACATAGATGGGGCATCCGTCGATAACAGAGTGGAAGTTTTTAATGACTTCATACACTGCAAGTAGCTCTTCATCAAGGGCTGAGTATTTCTTTTGTGCATTTTTCAGTATTTTGGAGAAACATTGGAGCGGCAATATGTCACCATTAAAAGTCTGGCTGAGGACAGCGCCAATAGCCGTGTCACTCACATCGGTTGTGAGGAAGAGTTTAGCATCCGGGTGAGAATGGCTGATGGTGACAGCCTTGACCAAAAAGTCCTTAAGTGCACAGAAAGCATTTGTCATGACAAGTCCAAGGAATGGGCATGTGACAGATGTATGTTTGCCAGCAAGAGGGTCCGTGAGGAGGGCCTAGAGTTGGCTGCACCAGGCAAGCGGTGCCAATAGTAGTTAATAGTGTCTGCAAAGTGCCTAAGTTCCCTGAAAGTTGATGAATGGGGTAAGTTTTTGATGGAATCAACTTTCTCAAGTGGTGGATCAATGCCCTCTGTGGGTATGGTAAATTCAAGTAAAAGCTCACATGGCTGATGTAACAGCCTTTTCTTAATGTTCAACTCGATGCCAGCAGTGGCGAGAGTGTCTAACAGAATTTTGACATATTCCTCTTTCTCCTCAACTGAAGCACTAAACACGAGTATCTCATCCAAATATGCAAAGCAAAACTTTAAATGGAAGAGAACTTCATTGATGAATTGTTGTGAAGTCCGAGTTGCATTTTTAAGTACAAAGGGCATAAAATGGCAATGGAATAATCCAATGGGAGTCATGATAGCAGTTTTTTCAATGTCCTCGGGGGCCATAAGTATCTGGTGATAGACATTTTTGCACTCCAAGACAAAATTTTGGCATGCATTAAATCAGCTATGTTACGAACAGGGTAATTGTCAAGTGTTCAAATGTTTGTAGAGCTGATGGGACTTAACTATGTGGTCATCAGTCCCTAGGCGTAATTTCCATGGTGGTCCTAGTGTTGACTCTATGATAATTACCACACATAAGCCAAATTCTATATGTTTTGTTGACTAAATGTATGGGTGAAGACCAGTTATTGGAGGAAGGTTCAATTACACTGGCCTCCAAAAGTTCTGTAATCTGTTGTTTCACTATGGTGAGTTTCTTTGGGCAAAGTTTACTAGAGATAGGAGAGACAGGAGGGAGCTCGTCTACAGCCCCAATAGTGACGATTGAAATGCTCATGTGCATGGGAACATGGATTTGTTTATGTACAGAATGCTGGTGTGTCGTAGCGAGGCAAGACAAAGCAAGGCAAGGCAAAGCCACATGAGTTGCAAGGGGGACGTGGCACCAGAAGTGTCCCGAGGCGGTGTTTTGACAGCTGTCACCTGAGGTGAAAGTGCCAGCTGTTATATAGCACACTGAGAAGACTTGACAGAGTTGGAGGCAGACAAAGGTTGCTGAGGTGCGGAAGCGGAGTACCAGCGGCCACCAGCTCAGGTAAAGGTGACACTGACACTTGTATGAAAGATGGTCGAGCACAAGCCTGTCAACCATTGGTTGAGAAAATCGCGTCAGTGTAGTTTGCCACGGTGGCACTAGGGAGTGGTGGTGTGCGAGGTGGAGAAGTTGAAGTTCCAGACACGGGACTGACCGGAGATGACGGTGGGTTTGAAACATACGAAGATCACTGCACAGGTAGGGTTAGAGCACTAGTAATGTGAGGGGCAGTCACAACGGGCAAAGGAACACAGAATTGTGAAATACACTCTCAAAAATGCATGCGTGTGCGACGGCACTGATAATACTCATGGAGGGAGCATAAGTACTAACCTGAGTGTGATTATCCACAGAATCCTTATGAAGCGCTTTGACTGCATGTGACACAGAGGCACGTTGTGATTCCGTGTTGTTCAGAAAGCGAGCAATCCCTTTCATGTCACAGGTGAAGCACATGTTCATGTCCTGTGATCCATTTACACATGAAATGATGAATCTGATCTGCTGTATTGAGGCACACCTGAATAAGTTGCACATGCATGGGAGAGTCAGTGGTGTCTGAGCTCAAAGGAACTATAGGATCATGATACAATGAATGGCACGCTATGACTGGTGATAGTTTGTGGTGTATCAAGAAATCAATGCCCACAATGGGCTCGGGGATGTTTGCCACTAGTAAATTCCACTCAAGCTTGCATTCGGCAACATTTTAATGGTGAAGAGTGTCGAACCGCATATCAGCTGAGTGGTGTTGACAGATTGAGGCAGTGGGCAATGTGGGTAGAGATGGCCTGTGGACACGGACAAGGAAAAGAGTGACACATTTGCACCAGAGTCCACAAGAAAACATGTACCTGAGGAAGATATAAGCAACCGCTGATGGGTGTGGAGATGGAAACCAAACGAAGAATGTGAGGGCACCTGCCCATGCCAGTGCAGGAGGTGGCACATAAACCATCATGCAATCAGTGTTTGGGGTGGTGACAGGGAGGTTGGCACTTCCTGGCAGCATCACCAAATAGACTGAGGAAGAGGCAGAAAGGGTATTGTGGGACATGCTCCTGGGAGAAACAAAATCAGCAGCGGGGGCCTATCACCCAAATCGCGTGAGGTATTCGATGGCAGCACCAGTGCTGGTGAACAAGGAGGGAACAAAGCTGGGGTTTGGACAGTGTGAAGGTGCTGTACAGAGCCACGTGTATTATGTGCATTGTCTACATTGTAGGCGTGACCTTGACCGATAGCTGGAAGGTGAGGTATGATGTGACGTGCAGCGTAAGTTCGTGTTGTTTGAGCTTTGTGGACGTGGGCCTCATAGACCATGTCTGCCATGCCATCCTGATGCGCTCCCTGGTCGACTAAAGGGATGTTGTATGCAAATGCAGTTTGTATGGCAAGGGGGAGCTTGCTGGAACAAACTGCCATAAGAGGTGAATCAGGCATGCTTTGATCATTCGCAAGCAGTTGAAGATGTCATCACAGCTGAGAAAGCTTCTTATCAGGAAGATGTTCCTTGTGAAGGGTGTATCTTGTGGTTTTGTCTGGCATACAAAAAAGAACCTCGAGGATGGCGCACTTGGCAGTGATGTAGCGGTCAGCATTAAGATTAATATTGACATAACTTGGTATCTGACACTCACAATCATAAACAATCAAAGACAATGGCTGTTCACAAAGGGCACTATGGCTTCATACTTCTTTGCCATTGATACCAGCCACAGTATGTGATCATATATATATATATACTCAAGAGGGCATTACAACTGCTGTCAGTGTGGTTCATCTGTGACCATTACTTCCCAGTAAGAATGCACACTGGCTCACTCCATATTATATAAGGTGGATGGGAGCACTTTGCCATCAGTCTTCAGACTCGAGGCTGGATTGTTTGCAGCCAAAATATCAGCAGAAGAAAATGTGAGATTACAGCTGAATTCCCGCAATTTTATTGACCATTATGTTAAAGATTTAAATGAAAATTAATTTTTAACTATTTTACAGATTTTCTTGCATAATTTAAGTTTATTGGTATATAGATCTCAAAAATAATATGGCAGCTTACCTGGTCACATTGGCCTCTGATGCATGTTACACTTTCTGCAAGTGATGTAATAGCAGATTGAGGCATGAAAACCTGCTTTATAAGATGAGATGTGAATAAAGTTAGCTCAGAACTTGCCCAGACAACAAATGCTGCAAATAAAACAAAAATTTCAGTAGAATACAAGTAGAATTTTAGGTACCAGTTCTATTTTATCACCAAAAAAAGAACTTTATTATAAAACTTGTTTGGACAAACAATCCAAATTATTACACACTTAATTTAATTAACAAATGGAAGGGAATAAATAGGAATACTGACCCAATTAGCACATAACGCAACACTTTTTAATAGTCAATAATGTAGGACAGATAACAACTCAATGCAAAGACATTTGTTCGGTTGCTCACACCCAAATCTTCAGATGTCAGTCAGTCAGATCGATACCAAACATTGTACATCAATAGAGTATCAAGCAAAAACTTGATATAATTTTTGCTATGTGCTGTCATCCAGCAGAAAATGAATAAACTATAATAATAAGCAACACCTGACCTATGGAGTAGAGGAAAAGCACAACTGTGAGAGCAAATCAAGTTGTTCAGATTTTATAGCAGTGTGTTTTCAGCAGTTTGCTTTTGCTTAGTTTATCTGAAAGTAGCAAACCTGTATACTATATTTCTCATTTCAGAGAATAAACAGAAGCAATCAGAACATAAGAATAAATAAGCAATTGCACCACATGTAGAGAAGAATTAATAGTAATAATGCTGATGATACTGTTGGTTATTGTGGTCTTCAGTCCAGAGACTGGTTTGATGCAGCTCTCCACAATATCCTATCCTGACCAAGCCTTTTACACTCAACATAAGAACAACAACCTACATCTGTTTGAATCTGTTTACTGTATCCATCTCTTGGGTCTTCCTCTGCAGTTTTTACCCCACACACTTTCCTCCAACACTAAATTCACAATTCCTTGATGTCTAAGAATGTGTTCTACCAATTGATCTCTTCTTTTAGTCAAGGTATGCCAGAAGCTCCTTTCCTCCCCAATTCTGTTCAGTACCACCTCATTAGTTTCATGATCCACCCACCTTAATCTTCAGCATTCTTCTGTAGCCTCTATCCTTTTCCTATCTCCACTGTTTATCGTCCATGTTTCACTCCCATACAAGGTAACACTCCACATAAATGCCTTTAGAAAGGACTTCCTTAGGCTTAAATCAATATTCGATGTTAACAAATTTCTCTTTTTCAAGAATGCTTTTCTAACCATTGCCATTCTGCATTTTATATCCTCTGTACTGCGACCATCATTTGTTATTTTACTGCCCAAGTAATGATGGGTTGTGTAAAATGCACAAGTGTGCCATTGGAATGATGATACATGGCAAGTGGATTCCAAATCAGACTGCGTAACAGGCATTTAAAAATGTTCGATATCGAATGCGCTCAATTTTACGAGGGAACTGAATAACAGGAAATCAAGTGATAGTGATTCAGAATTACTGTACCGATATCTAAGTGCTATTATAAACAATTCATAAACTTTGTATTATAAGTCTAATAAAATTGTTTTATATTTCTGCATTTACTTTCAAAGCTAATTCCATTCTTATTTAGTAAGTGTTTAGTGTTGCTACAATATCCATAAAATTGAAGTCCTATCTAAAAGCTACTACATAAAACGACTGGCAAGCCTGTGTTGCATCAATATGCCTGACGCTACAACCACTGCCTTCATGCTACAAGTTACGTGTTTTTCTATTAGGGGCAAGGGATTGTTCTTATGAATCGTATTTCATAAATTCCACACTCACTTGGCCACAAGAATAATACAAATGTGAACATTATGCCATGTAATCTTCCATGATAGCTGTTACCACATTTAAATTCCATACCAAGCGAGGTGCCACAGTGGACATTTGGGGGGACAGTGGTTCAAATCCAACTCCGGCCATCCAGATTTAGATTTTCTGTGATTTCCCTAAATCACTCCAGGCAAATGCTGGCATGGATCCTTTCAAAGGACATGGCCAATTTCCTACCCCATCCTTACCCAAACAATCCGAGCATAAGCTCCGCCTCTAATAACCATGCTGTCACGGGACGTTAAACATTGATCTTCCTTCCTTCAATTCTGTCTGCCTAACAAATCCAAAAGACAACGGCGAATGTGGAAGAATATCACGTTAATGATTACATTTGTATTATTCTTATACTGAACAAGAATAGTTAAAAATGAAGGATGGCAACTGACTTCTATACTGATTTTTAAATCTTTTATGAATATAAATTCTAGGCCCACCAGTTACATGATCTTAAATATGTGAAAGAATAAATAAATGTACAAAATACTCTTGCTTAACCCTCCAGAATGTCTAATCTGCACATTAAGTACTTTTCACAGTCCCGAAATGTCTTCGTGGCACACGTCAAATAAATGCGGAACTCAGGAAAGAAAGTCGTTATACAACCTGCAGAAGGCATTGGCAGACGTACAACAATTTAAAAAGAAAACAAGAGAGACCTCACAGGATGTGCCTTTCCGTTGGTTAAGCTTGACTGCTAAGATTATGACTCAAACTAAACTACAGGAGCTGTAGTATCTTCATCCATTCTATCTAATTTGTATCTCATGTTAGAATGAACCAACTTTGTTTCGATTTTGGAGTTAGTAAAATTTAAAATACAAATCTAAATGAAATTTTAATTTCTTAAATTTTACTGTAATATTGTCATTTGGGATCCATCCCAGAAGGCTTTATCTTCATCACTGGCTGTATAGAGAAGTCATTCTTTTTAAATACATGTACTTGAGTTGACAGATTATTTGGGTTGGAGATTTGGAAGAAATGATTCGGGTTCAGGATTCAGTATTTGGATTCAATTTGGTAAAATTAGGGTTCCACCCATCCCTACTTATTGTTATAGTTTATTCATGTTCTCCTGGATGACAGCACATAGCATGAATGATATTATAGTCTTGGTTGATACACTATCACAATATACAATGTTAGGTACCAATCTGACTGACTGACATCTGGAAGTATGGGTGTCAGACACATAGTAATACTTTCTGGTAATGAATGTCACAGTGCATTTCCTTATACCAAAATAAATAAAGAAAGAAACATGTAAAGCCTTTCAGATGTATGTTTGTGGAATGTTAATACGTTACAATATAGGGAATGTAACATGGCCAAAATCAAATAGCTACAAAAGTCATAAAGAGAAGATTCTATTTGATTCATCTGTTAGTTGAAGCTACTTTTGTCTCACTATAATTTTAAACAAACATAACTTGAAAATTATCTGAGGATCATGGTTTGTTATAAAATATTAAGTAGCTCCTGAAGTATTTTCAGTAGGATGACACATCTGCATGGTAAACATGAGGTTAGCACACTAAATTGCTAAGTGAAATGGGAAGGGCTCACTTTTGGATGTTCAATGGAGAATAGTGATGTACCTTTCAATGGAAACTGCATCAAATCCAAAATACAGAGGACCACAAGGAAGAATACTGATGGCTGGATGTGTGAACAGTACAACTAAATCCATGAAAGTACTTAATTGTACCAAGTAAAACATAGAAGAGATGCACCTACTGCAAGAAAATAAGGCAAAATATGTGTTACATGCAATCTCCGTATACATGACAATTCATGCTGAATAGATAATCAATAACAATACAATAAGTGTTTTTATTTTATACACAATTATTGATATGGTGTCTATTCTTTCCAGACATGTAAAAGAACATACATCATATCAATAATTGTATGTATATGCCCCAAAAGGCAATGACAATTTCAATGCAAACACATTACTATGCTCAGTCCCTTGCAGGAATACAGTATAGACTATGAGTAAGAGAAACCAATGGCAGAGTACACTGCCA
The DNA here is from genome assembly GCA_026315105.1 of Locusta migratoria. Lineage (NCBI taxonomy): Eukaryota > Metazoa > Arthropoda > Insecta > Orthoptera > Acrididae > Locusta > Locusta migratoria. The sequence goes on from CM048744.1 coordinate 369,597,707, forward strand.
TCATAGTATGCTACAAGTTGAAAATTTGGGTTGGAAGTGAAGCATGCCTGGACAGCCTAATTGGTTAAGACAAACACTGGCCTGAAGTGGGAAATCTGGGTTCAAATCCTGTCTAGCACATATTTTCAATTTTGCCGTTGAATTTATTTCAACACCTAAAAATGGTCAAACTGTTTAAATATTTTCCAATTGATGAAAGGAAAATTATAGAAGGAAACTTTCCTGGTGGGATAAACAAATATAAAAAATAGAAAATGGATGACTTACCCAAAGGACAGGCCGGTCGACCAGCCTGTCCTTTGGATAAGTCATCTGTTTTCTATTTTTTATATTTGTTTCAATATTTGGCATTTTTGTTTTTATTTTGTTCACAACAATGCTCCACAGTTTGAGAGCTCATTTTGCCAATGTTCCAAAAGTGGGATTATCTGTAATTTTTATGTAATATACTGAAATGTTTTAAAATGGTTTTTTCTTTTATCTAAAATTATTGTTCAAAAGAGACAGAGTGGCTGGCCAGTAATTACCTTAGCTTTGTTCTGCCAATAGTAACACACAAAAAAGACACAAATGGAATTGGAAGTAAATGTTTACACAAACTTTTGGAAATGACTATTATCATTGTCATTTATAAGATGAGGGAAAAGAGAAGGGACAGAAGAGATAAAGTTACTCACGACCTAGGCCATGAGTGGGGATGGGTAAATGTGGAAGTCAGAGATACTTCATGACATGTACTGAGCCATGCCAATGCAAACCAAAGAGAGCAGATGAAGAAGTGAACCAGTACAATCCCAGCTAGGAATGCCTTAACAAATTGCTCTGTTGGGGCTATGACTTTCTCAAGCCATGCCCTGAAATTATATCATCCCTCCATAACATCCTCCTCACACCACCTAGAGTAGCCTTTCACCTTCTTCCTAACCTCTGCAACATCCTAGTCACACCTTCCAACCTCTCAAAAACACCCTCCCTACCTAATGGTTCCTACCTCTGTAACCAACACTGCTGCAAAACCTGCCCCATACATCCTCTCACAACCACCTACTCTAGCCTAACCATAGGAAAAACCTACACCATTCAAGACAGGGCCACATGTGAAACATGTCATCTACCAACTGACATGTGTTCAGTGCACAGTTTTTTATCTTGGTATGATGCCAACAAATTGACTGAACCCATGAATGGTCACAGATGGACTGTTCACCTGAAGGACAATCAATATCCTGTGGAAGACCATGCCCTCGAACATGGCTCCAGGAACCTTGGCAAGTGTTGCACCACACGTGCCCTCCGGATACTCCCAACTAACACCAGTCCCTAACTCATGGCTTAAGCTGTGAGTAACCTTTACCTTCCCTCCCTCTTCTTTTTCCTCCTCTCCTATCTGATGAAGGAAATAATCATTGCCAAAAGCTAGTGTACACATTTAGTATCAACTCATGTCTTTTTCGTGTGTTTCTATCAGGGTACCAACCTAAGGAAAGTACTGGTCAGCCACTCTCTCTGTTCTGAACAATATCATTCTTTATCCATTGCCCAAGGTATCATATTAATGTAAAACACAACTAATGAAATGTTGGCAAATAACCAATAACAGATGAACGGGCAGCTATTCAACATAAATGATGAAGTTGAAACTTTTATCAAAATAGTGCAATTGCACTAATTTACTAGGCAACATTTAATTACTGTAAGTACAATAGTAGTGAAGAGTAGTTTATTGTTTATTCAGTAAACATTTAGATTAATTTCCTAAGGTTTTTTTCCTCCTCTGTTAATATATATGATATACCTTGTCCCATTCCACACTGCTTAATATTCTTCTTCTTGACGGGATATAAGGATCATGAATGGATGAATGAATGAATGAATTTGTTGAGTTTTACTAAGTAATCACTCTTAATCACCATGTAAATTCATCATAATGAGTTCAAGACATTTCTTCTAGCCACAGCAGATTGACAGTATATAAATATGTTACAGAATGGGTGTACCTGAAGCGCAACTGGGCGAGTTTGGAAAAGCACGGAGGAATTCACGGGCCATGTCAGCCAAGTTTGTGAAGAATATGCCTCCAAGCTGCCGTACATAAAGTACAGTGGCTCCTTCTCGTTTAACATGTTTCAGTTGTGCCTTCAATATACTTGAACACAGCTTCAAGAACAAATCACATGCCTATGAAAAGAAACAAACATTTATGTCCGAGAATGGCAAGTAAATATGTTAGCCTGTATTTATTAAAATATACAGCTACTTCAAAGAAGGCTTGTGAACAATTATAGAAAACTTTCAATTTTATAATGCAACAAATAAAACAAATTCTTTATAATACTCCTTAATGTACTGTAAGAAAATAAAAATTTCTATATTCAAAAAAATATACCAATACACAAATAAATCAAATATCCTGATATATGTTCTGAATCTTTACCTTTTGTTTGCAATTTCTTTACAGGGCCTTAAGTTGACTTCACTGTCGCTAACAAGAAGTAGGTAGATGAACTTCTTAAGTTCCTAAAATATCACAACCGAGTGGGCCGAAGGAAAAGAGAAAATACTCGCAAAACATTTCCAAGTTCAGTATAAGAGAAATATAAGCTAGTTTGAGTAGCAATAATGCTGTTGTAGTACAATGGGTAAACGAAGGAATTGCTAATTTTGAGGCCCAGATTCAATTCCTACTACTTCTTAATTTTTCCCCATTTCATGTTATTCCTTGCAATATTAAACTTATAATTTCAAAATTTAAACATACTTAAGCATTTCAGTGTCACTGAATGGCTAGAACAACAAAGAGTTATCATTTTAAAAAATGTAAATAAAATACCTTCTATCGTAGATCGTCAGTTCAAGTCTCCTGTTTCTGCCTCAGTGATTTGGTAGCCTTACAAAGCATCAACATTAAGACAGAAAAGACTCTTATCTAAAAAGTTGAATGAACTAAGCTTTGCATGAAGAATATTTCAAAAATTATTGCTGCTCAAAAAGTGCTTTCATATAATGTACATGGTCTGAACATTACGTTTTTTCATGATTGTCACCCTAAGAATGTTAAATAACTTCAAAAGATTGCTGTAATTTTTTAAAATATCACTTTCATTTAAAAGTTCACTGAATTATGAAAATCAGTTATAACGTAAGTCATAATTAATTTACAGTACATTATAAGTAAAGTGAATATATTTATTTTACATACATGAACTGAAATGTGTAAGTAAATTAAAATCCTGTATTTATAAGTTTAACTTAGTAGGGAATAAATTATACATTTTTTTATTTATTTCTTTTTTTAATGAAATAATGGGAATCAAACCCAGTCTACAAAAATAGCAAACCAATTGCTTATCCACTGTGCTAAGCAAACATTAAGCATACTGTTACTCAGACAAGCTTATATTACACTGATACTGTAATTCAAACTTTTTCACAAATGTTTTATATTTTCAACTATATAATGAGATTAGTTTACAACTCATTGCAAAGAGCCATGAGAAGCACACAAAAAAGACACTTATACACAAGTAACATAGCTTCCAGAATGAAACTTTCACTCTGCAGCGGAGTGTGAGCTGAAATGAAACTTCCTGGCAGACTGAAATTGTGTGCCGAAACCAGGACTCAAAACTGGGACCTTTGCCTTTCGCGGGCAAGGGCTCTACCACTGAGCTACCCTGACATGACTCACGGCTCCCCCACACAACCTAAATTCTGCCTGTAACTCACCTCGTGTCGGGGTAGCTCAGTGGTAGAGTGCTTACCCACGAAAGGCAAAGGTCCTAGGTTCGAGTACCAGTTTCGGCACAAAATTTCAATCTGCCGGTAAGTTTCAAGTAACATAGCTTTTGGACACAGGATTTGTCAGAAAGTGACATCTACTTTCATTCATACAGTCACACAGGCACATTTCACAGGCTCACAATGTCATCTCCGACTGCTGTGATCATATGGGGAGGGGAGGGGAGGGGAGGGGAGGGGAGGGGAGGGGAGGGGAGGGGAGGGGAGGGGAGGGGAGGGGAGGGGAGGGGAGGGGAGGGGAGGGGAGGGGAGGGGAGGGGAGGGGAGGGGAGGGGAGGGGAGGGGAGGGGAGGGGAGGTCGTGGGGATGGATACAGTAGGATATTATGGAGCATGTAGGTACTAGATGGGTGGAAATAGATGCAGCTTAACCAGTATCAATGAGGTGAGAAATTGTTACACCAGCTATGAGGTGGGTATCAGATACCCAAAAACCTACAGACAAATTTTTTATACAATAATCATGTATTAGTGTGCCTCAGTTGCACAGTGTCAGACTAAAAATCCAAGGGTCGTGGGTTCGATCCCCGCCAGGTCCTAGGATTTTTATCTGTCAGTTTCCACTTCTTTCACCTCTGACAGTATTGCTCATGTGAAAAATACTGAGTAGCAACATGGTATGGAACCCACACTAAACTGTAGGTCCCCCTATAACTGGCTGAGTAAGTCAGTTTAAAGGTCGGAGGAAGGCAACAGCTTACCACCTCCAAACAGGGCCATACCTAGTAACACACTGTGGTGTTCAAACCAATCTTCGGATTGTTGACAGCTTTACCTTTTAATCATGTATTAAGTACCTTTTACTTGGGACATTAATAAACTTGATGAGTAAATCAAATAACTTTACCTTTTCTTTTACCTTTTCTTTTTCTTAAGATAGAAAAGGCCTGGTACATACGAGGGGTGTTCAAATGAAAAGGAACAAAATGTCTTAACAACAAAACTGGCTGACATTTGAATATGCTACTTTGGGATAAAATAGTGTGATACCTAAAGATGCAAAGCATGCATCACCAATTTCCCCTAAAAAATTCAAGGCTGTGCCCTCAGCAGGTAAGGTAATGCTCACCGGTTTTTGACATCTGAAGTCTCATACTTACTGAATTCCTCGAGCACAGAAAAACCATTAACAGTAAGGTGTACTGTGACACACTGTAGCCTATGCAAATCCAATAAGAGCAAACGGTCTGGGCTGCCCATGGAGGAAGTGATTCTGCTCCATGATAACATGCATCGTATGTCTCCAGAGTCACACAAATTGTAATGGCCGAGTTCAGTGGGAGCAGCTTGAGCATCTGCCCTACGGCCTGGACATGTCGCCCTGTGACCTACATCTGTTTGGACCACTAAAAACATATCTCAAAGAAAAGCATTTCAACTCTGACAATAACTGAAGGGCACAGCCACAAAAATCCTGGGAACAGGGAATCATTTGCCTCATTAAACAGTGTGGTAGTTGTACTCAGATATCTCGTGATTACTTTTGAACAAAGACTTCTATTATACCCACAGTGTTGTTTCGTACCTTTTCACTTGAACACCCATTGTATAAAAATCCTATAAATGCCTTCAAATCTTCCAAAGTAGCATTTTCCATGTGGCACTGCTTTTTATTTTCTAGACATTTTCCCCTAATATTCCTTATTTGATTATTTGTATATATAAGTATAGTATTCAACATACTGTTTTCTTATAAAAATACTCCAACATTCGGTCTCTGTTTTGGAGCACATTTTATGCCTGAAGAATAGGTAATATTATTCCCATAACAAATATGAACACTTTGCCTATGACAATCATCCATCCATTTTGCATCATCTTTGGACGTATAAAAAAAAAACATGTACCTTAGGTGACTGACTAGGAGCCACAAACGCAGATTTTGGATATTCTGAATCATTCAAAATACGCTCCTGCTCTGAGTCACTTTCTTCAGTTCTTAGAGAAACACTGTCAATCTCTTCTTTGGTCTCAGAGTCACAGGAACTAGCATTTGAAGAGTTTTTTTAAAACTTCTGTTGTAGCCAACATTCATTTTCTTTAAAAGACAACTTGAGAAATATAAAATATAAAAATAATTTAAAGAATACTATATATAGTTATATACCTCACAAACTTGCTGAAAACTCAAAAAAGGAACACTGAGTACAAGGTCAAGTGTGACATATCTCAGTCAACTTTTCACATGTGTATCTCCCGATGAAGCTGGTGCAACAACAAACTCAATCCTGCATCTTGCTCCCCTCTCTCTCTCCTCCAACTACTGTGACAAGAAGATCTGTGTGGCAACAATGACAATAAACAATCAGCACTTAAAAACACATCAGATACATACTTGGCCTCACAACAAGTTAAGAATGAAGTGTGTGTGTATGTGGGGGGGGGGGGGGGGGGGGGGTTGTGGAAAGGGGGCCAGGAGAGTGGAGTGAAGCTAAATGGGGAAACACACAAGAAATGAGAGAGAGCCTACTCTACTCCCATCAAGGGATGGATCACCTGTGAAAGCAGCCATGTAATTTTGCAACTGTGCTGCAATCACTGCACAGCTTTTTAATTTGGTGTGATTACAAACAAGCTGTCCATTAGAATAAAACACCAGTGTCAAACTGTGGCCAAACTGAGGTACCCCACTCTGGTGTAACAAGCAATTCAACATATGCTTGTTTTCAATGGCCCCTTCACAACTCCCAAAATTATCCAGGCCTCCACCTCTTTTCACCACACTCAAAAGTTCCTGCCCCCCTCTGTCTTACACCTCTTCCATTTCTTGTATACTCTCTCTCTCTATTGCTCTTCACTTCACTTCACTTCACTTCACTTCACTTCACTTCACTTCACTTCACTTCACTTCACTTCACTCGCTTGCTCCCTCTCCTCCCCCTCCATTGCATTCCTAAGCTTCAGGTCTTTCTATTCATCAGTACCTACATGCTGTACGTGAGTGCGTGTGTGTGTGTGTGTGTGTGTGTGTGTGTGTGTGTGTGTGAATGTGTGTTTTAGCTTCCCTCCCCTTCCCTCCCACACATCCCCATTCTACTCCTAAGCTACAACTCTTTCCACCCTTCTAGTACCTACATGCTATGTAAGGTCATACTGTATTCATCCCCACCACTGCTTTGCAACCTACCTATCTCCCACCCCACCCCTCCCCCTTACTTGGAACACAGCTCCTGGAGATAATGGTTGTGTGTTTGTGAAGTGTACCTGTGTGATTGTATGATTGAGCGTATGTGTCTTTTTTGGACAAATTCTGTGGCTAAAAGCTAAGTTGTGTGTATGAGAGTGCCTTTATGTCCCTGCCACAACTTGACAAATGTCCTTGTGGTGAGTCACAAATCATTCTCACTATATTGTTGAATTCCAACCTGGACTGTTTCCATTTTTTTCTCTTTTCCTATGATCCACTCAGGTGAGATATTGCGGGAATGTGAAAGGTTCATGTACGTGCTTCTTCTCAGAGTTTCAACAAAATCTGTGGAATCCATTTCATGATCTCCCCTCGTAGGAATTAAAGAAAAGCTGTCATCAACCTGAAGTTTGGTTTGAACACCACTAGGCTTGATTCAACCAGATGAAGTAATCAGTTGCCTCTGTATCAACTAACCTAGCCAGTTCCAGTAGAACGTACAAATTAAAAAAAGATTTGGAATCATAGTACAACTCAGCGTTTTACACATTAACAAATGTGATGACTGATAAAAGTAGTAGGGATGATTTGAAACTAAACCTGGGACTGTAATACTTAACCATCAAGCCAACATATGTATACTACACAAAATATGTCACATAGTTCAAAGAAGAAGAAGAAAAAATTAAGAACTATTTCTTAAGTACAGAATTAGAAAATTAAATTATGTACCAATTGTCCCACATGAGTCTCTACTTATTGTTCAAATTATTTCAGTCAAGAGTGATTGCGCACCCCCCCCCCCCCCCCCCCCGCCACCATGAAGGCCATGGCCGAAAATTTAAGTTGTGTGAATGTGATTGTATATTTTTCCTGTCTGTCAGCAGCTCAGCAAGCCTCCTTACATTGAGTTGTGTCTATTCTCAATTATTGACATTTCAATCACATTTTCCATTGTTACAGGAAGACTGTCTTACACAATGATTACAACATCTTGTGTAGCCCGTTCTAAGTACAACACAGTTCTGGATTAGTAAACAGAAATGATGCAGGTGTTGCATGTCATCTTGGAGGGTAGGTATCTATACTAACACCATCTTTTGTATCAGCTGTACAAGGGATGTTGCCAGTAGTATAGACTGCATCAGATGTTACCCCTTGTGACCCAGACATGTTCAGTGGGGGTTAGGTATGGTAGCCATGATACTTTTGGGACTTAATAGCACCTCAGAAAACACATTGGGTAATGTAATAAGTATGGACATTAACAGTCCTGCTAGAATACAGTTTTCCTGGTGTGAAAGAAATGATCACAAAATGGAGAGAGGGGGTAAAGAGGCAGAAAAAAAGAGAAAATGTACAGGGTGTATCTTGCATTGCCTGCACTGTTCTATGCTTCCTCAAAAGAATGTTCAAAATGTTTGTTATCTTAAGGGTTTTAACTGTGGGGTCATCAGTCCCTAAACTTACAAACTACTCATGTTCTACCTTATACTAAAGATGACACAAACATCCATGCCCGAGGGGGGGGGGGGGGGGGGATTGAACCCCCGATGGGGAATGGCCTCATGCATCGCAGCATAGCACCTCAATTCATTTGGCTACTCTGCCGCGGCCTCTCCTCAAAAGAATATCTCAGTTGAATGGCCACTGTAGACTATGGCGTATCGAACCTATATGGTGCTATCTGTAAGAATTCAATAGTTGTCACTAATATTTGGGTTCTGCACTTCAAAACAAGCATCAGTGACCTCCATGAGAGCCATTAGTGCTCAGCAACCATTGACTGTGCAAATTTCAGGAAGGCTAGCAATAAGTCATGAAAATTCTATTTTACTGCATATCTGTAGGTATCAAATATTCCACAGTTATCATTCTTGTGCGCACAAGCAGTCAAGGCTATTTAATTCAGATATTGACATTATGCTCTAGATGGTATTCATAAGACTGTGACTTCTATACCATGTAGTGCATAACAAGAAGCTCTTATTGCTTGTAAATACTTCAACATAAACAATACAGTGAAGATAATTGTGCAACAGTTGAAATCTATAGATCAGCACTAAAATAGAATTTTCATGACTAACTGCTGTCCTTCATTATATTTGTATATTCAAATTTCAATCATTCTCAATTCTCCAGTTGCCCTTCACCCTACCATCATTGAGCTGTGCAGTGATGTGTTTGAGACCAGAAGTAGCTTTTCATCTAATGTCAGAGTCCAGACTTGAATTTGTATGTACTTCACTGCCATTCACACGGTGTCCAATGTGTTTGGCAATTCTTCAGAATCATCCAGTTTGCAACAGATCCACAATTTCATTTCATTGTAATCAAATTAATTCTACTAACTGTGCTTCTTAACACTAGCCTGGCAAATCTACAATAGTTACAAACCCAGAAAAATGTTTACAACAAGTTATTTCAGTATACCCAATACAAGTATGGGATCTACATTTTCACCTTCTGTAAGTCAGCCATACGAAGTCCATGGTATAACACTTGAAATTACTGCCAACTTTTCTCTCAATTCAAGTCCCACTCAAATAAATGATGTTTTTACACCATCTTTAGAGGTATTCAACAACTTCCAATATTATATGTAAAAGAAAGTCCAAAACATCTGTAATAGATAAATAATAAGAACTATGGAATTTACTGGGTGCAATATGCAGGAGGAATTTCCCATAAGTCAGGAATGCAAAAACGGTGCTGACTGTATTAGCCTGTTGTCAAAACATACACACACACACACACACACACACACACACACACACACAGAGAGAGAGAGAGAGAGAGAGAGAGAGAGAGAGAGAGAATACGTAGTGCCACACAAAGGCAAATATTGTCTTGCACCCCCACAAACCCCATTCCACAGTCTTGCACCACTTTTCAGACTTCACCTGCCCCCCCCCCCCCTCCCACACACACACACACACACACACACACACATATTGTCACAAATGCCTGAATCGCAACAGTTAACAAACACCTTTCTCATGTGCATATTATCCCACTGGGTTTTTCTCCTTGCTTCTGCTATGAGACCATGCTGTAGGTATCATTCTAATATTAATTAGAGATAATGTAGAAAACTTAACAGAAATTTCAATGTGTTTGTAAACTGAGTCTTTTAAATAAGAATGTTGTTTAAACACATTATAATCACATACCTGCGTAGAACATGATAATTTGTTTAGCAATCTGACTGCTCTCCTTGCAGCTCTCAGTCCTCCTTGCAAGGATTTGTCAGGTGAAACAGTCAGTTCCTTTGTCAACACATCAGTCAACGCTTTCACACGAGTTTCCACCTTTCGCCTATAAACAGCCAAGAGAAATTAACACAGTCAAACTTTCACTTATACACTGACTTAACAAATGTCACGGGATAGCAAGAACACAGACAGCATATGTGTGTACCACACTGCCCCTGTGCAAGCAGCAACCACAAAGGACGTCTTCTGAGATGGTGTTGTGCAAATGATTTATGTAACATGCAACCTTGTTGTAAGCTGATGCATTTCAAATGGGGACTACATGCTGGGCAACCACCCCCACTGACCATGACCGGCATCATCTAAAGAGAACTGTCAATAGTAGCAGAAGGGTAACAGAGCAACAAACCACAACTCAGTTCAACTCAGTTCAATACAGGGCGTGTCTGATGCATCTTGCAGCGGACAATCTATAGGAACTTGGGCTCCATAGTTTATGGGGGTACGACGACACACGCATGTCACTGTCAACATAATGTCATCGGACACAACAACTTGCACTTGTCCCCAGTCACAGTAGTGGACACTGAAACAATTGTGAAACACAATATGGTCAGACAAATCAAGAATCAAGCTGCACCTTTCCAATGGGTGGCACTGTGTGTGGCAGAATCCACATGAATGAATGGATCTTGCCTGCCAAGAAGGTGTGATCCAAGGCAGTGGCATGTCTGCTATGCCCTAGGGTGCATTTTCGTAGTGTAGAACGAGCCCCCAGTTGCTCTGGAAAGGACTTTGAATGGTCTAATGTATGTTGAGCTGCTCGGGAACCATCTCTACCCATTTTAGGCCTTCCAGCTCTCTGGAAGATCTGCGGTGTTTCATGACGATAATGCATGGCAACGTCACCACAAAGTCACTCAGGAACATGCAAGGGAGGTTCAATGACAGAAATTGAGCTGGAGCCCAGATTTAAACCCCATCAAGTGTAACTAGGATATCATAGGCTGCAAGCTCCGTGCCATGGATTCCTCATCTATGGACAGACCAGAATTGCTGCTGCTCTTCAAATTAATGGTGGTAGATGCTTTCATAGGAGTATCAGGGACTTATATAACCATTTCCACAGTCTTTCATAGTCCATAGGACCATTGGAGGTCACAGACAATATTAGACGCCTATCCCATGACATTTGCTAAGTCATTGTATATCTATGTTTAGACATACTGTTATATATGTAATATGACATTCTCTTAAGCTTAGAAAAAGACTGACAATTTTTGTACAACTTACTACAGATGTCAGTAAGTGATACTACTGTTATTCCCACAACTTGCTAAATAATCTCAATAAATCTGCTCAAATAGTCATGGCAATTTACACTTTTGGACATTTAATTGTAGCACCATTAAGATGGCATACAACAAGCATAAGATTGGAATGACAAGACAAGCTTATGAATATAAGCTGCAGACAACAGGCAGGAGTAACACTTTCTAAATTCTGTATTTAAGGGAAAATTATGCAGCAGTTTTTTCATTCACACAACACAACTGAATATTTGTTATATTAAGGTCATAATAAGCCATGTTTAAGGAGGACAAACATTTGCCATCACATATTGGAGTTCAACAATACTAGGTTCGTTGGCTACACAACAGTAGTTGTAGTTCCAAATTATTGGTGCTCATGTTTTCTGGGTGGGATCTGGTGATCATCATGAGAATATAGAACTGAACTGTACATGAGGATGAAAAACAACAACAGACACCTCTGGAGCTATTTAGAACTAAGGCTCCAGAAGTCAAAAATCGAAAATATTCAAATGTTTGTAAAGTCTATGGGATTTAACTACGGGGTTATCAGTCCCTAAACTTACAAACTACTTATGAACTAACTAAGACTAAGGACGACACAAATATCCATGTCCGAGGGGGTATTCGAATCCCCAACCGCAGTGGGCGTGCAGACCGTGACTGAAGCGCCTCAGTCGCCTCAGCCACCGTGGCTGGCTCCAGAAGTCAGATGAGCAATGTTTTGAAATATACAACAAAAACACCTCAAAAACTAGAGATAAAGAGTTCATATTCACAGAAAGAAACATTTTTACGTTCTACAGAAATTATTAGCACTTGTACCATTCAAGAGCAACATCGATATCATGGCGCAACCCCGACTACCAGAAAAATATGCCTATAGCTCTTCTTGTCGCTGAACTGAAGGTAGTAGATCAGTGAGACTTGAAGAGACCTGCAGAATGCCTCAATACGAATGGCTTTTCTACAGTATGTCTGTGTAAATGTGTGGGTGGGTGTGTATTTGTTTACCCTCCTTTTCTTCCCCAAGGTAGGTCTTTCCTGTCTCGGAATTGGAATGACTCCTTACCCACTCCTTTAAACCCTCATCATTTCCTTTTCCCTCCCCTTCCCTTCTGTCTGACGAAGCAGCTAGGCTGCGAAAACTAGCGTTTGTTGTGTGTGTGTGTGTGTGTGTGTGTGTGTGTGTGTGTGTGTGTGTGTGTTCTATTTATTTGTGCTGCTGTCACACCTGTGCTCCTTCGTCTGGTGAGTAATCTTCGTGTCAAACCAACCTCTCTCCCAATCTGAAACCACTGTCCTATCCAAAGGGCTCACCTTTAGTCCCACTCCCAAATTCAACCAAACAGCCCTTGTCAAAGACCTACTATCCTATACTCATAGCCTTGGCTGAAGATATCACTTTGCCATGAAGAAAAATAATCCTACTCCTAATGATCCAGCTCCCCCAGACATCATTCAAATCGAACCCTACCTGGAACAGTTCTGTCCTCCATCACGGCGAGACCTCAAAATCACCCTCTTCAAACCTTCCAGGAATTCCTTACCTCCAACCTTGCCTCCCAGTTTTTCCTGATAAACCTTAATCCTACTCCTAACATTACCGCAGCTGAATCCTGAGCTATCCGTGATCTGAAGGCTGACCATTCCATCGTCAATCTCGACCGTGGTACTTGATCGGCGGGAGTATGTGGCAGAGGGACTGTGTCAGCTTTCAGACAACACTACCTAAAAAGTTTTTCAAGGCGATCTCATTCCTGATGTCCAGGCAGAGCTTCAAGGAATCCTCAAAACCTTAGGCCCCCTACGAACCTTTCACCTGACTCCATTAATCTCATGACCCCACCGATACCCCGCACCCCCATCTTCTACCTACTTCTGAAGATTCACAAACCCAATCATCCCAGCCGCCCCATTGTGGCCAGTTACCAAGCCCCAGCAGAACTAATCTCTGCCTACATAGACCAACACATTCAACCCATCATGTGCAGTCTCCCACCCAAATCCAGAGCCTTCCACTGAAGAACCCCAGAAGTGCTCCTTTTGTCACCGGATACTTTCCGGGTCTGGATGTGGCTCTCCAGCAAGGATACAACTTCCTTAAATCCTCCCCCAAAATGAGATCCATCCTTAATGACATCCTTCCCACTCCACCAAGAGTGTCTTTCCGCCGCCCACCTAACCTTCGTAACCTCCTAGTCCATCCCTATGAAATCCCCAAACCACCTTCCTTACCCTCTGGCTCCTACCCATGCAACTGCCCCCGTTGTAAAACCTGCCCTATGCACCCTTCCACAACCACTTACTCCAGTCCAGTAACCCGGAAGGTGTACACGATTAGGAACAGAGCCACTTGCGATAGCACCCACGTGATTTAATAACTGGCATGCCTGCACTGTGAAGCGATCTATGTGGGAATGACCAGCAACAAACTGTCCATTCGCATGAACAGTCACAGGCAGACAGTGTTTGTTGGTAATGAGGATCAACCTGTAGCTAAACATGCCTTGGTGCAGGGCCAGCACATCTTGGCGCAGTGTTACACCGTCTGGGTTATTTGGATAGTTCCCACCGACACCAACCTTTCAGAACTCCAGAGATGGGAACTTGCCCTTCAGCTTATTCTCTCCTCCCATTGCCCACCTGGTCTCAACCTCCGCTAAATTCAAATTCCTGCCCACCATCTTTAGCATATTTGTCTCAGTTCTGTGGAAAGAGCCTCTGCCTCAAGTGGTATCTCTGTCCAACTTCTTTGCTTTTTACAAATGTCTGTCTAGGTGTGTTTGCATTTGGATGTGTGTGTGTATTTGTTTACCTTCCCTTTTTTCCCCTAAGGTAAGTCCTTCCACGCCTGGGATTGGAATGACTCCTTTTCCACTTCCTTAAAACCCATATCCTTCCTTTTCTCCTCTCCTTTCTTCCTCTTTTCCTGAAGAAGCGACCAATGGTTGCAAAAGCTTGTTTGTGTGTGATTTTATTTGTGTCTGTCGACAAGCCTGTACTTTGGGTAAGTCATCCGTTTTCTATTTTTTGTATTTTTTATATTTGTTTATCCCACCAGGAAAGTTTCCTATATATATATATATATATATATATATATAGAAAACGAATGACTTACCCAAAGGGCAGGCTTGTCGACAGATATATTTATATTTGAATGAAATTGGTCATAAATAACACATCCATTTTTCCAGCAAACAAGTTGGTTCATACAAACAATTCTAGGAACAAAACCAATCTATACAAGGACTTAAAAGCACTTTAGTTCAAAAAGAGGTTCACTACTCAGGAACACACATTTTCAATAACTTACCAGCAATCAAAGAAAAAAGCTACAACTAAAGATTAGTTTAATAGGAGCCTGAAAGCATTTCTAGTGGCAGACACCTTGGGAAATTGAGGAATTTTTTTAATACAACCAAATGATATATGTAATCATACTATTAGTATTATTATATCAACTTGTTAAAAAAAGATTATATATTGACATGCTCCACATCCACAAGGATTTCCTCAATATGGATCTATGGAATGAGCCACTAATCTAATCTAATCTGAGTGCACAACTGTGGCTGACTGAAAGAATATTGGCCAATGACACCTCCAACCAATTGCCTAAAATACAGCCTTCCACATCAAAGATACCACACAGTTTCTCCTGTGACTACACCATCCTCAGCCACTTACCTCCTCAATTCTTACTCTTCAAAGTTGATGTCACTATACTGTACCTCAATATCACTCACAGCCATGGTCTTTCATCTCTTGAACATTACCTATCCCACGGTCCTTCAGTCTTCAAACCCAATACATCTTTCTCCAGACAACCCTGGTCTGATTCAAGTTAAAGGATGGTACTGTATTTTCATGATTTGGCCTCAGGGCCAGGATTCCCTATCCTTGTTCCTTCAAAACCTCAACTCCTCCTTTGCCATTCCCCTTCACCATATCCTCCTCAACCCAGCATGCCACCTTCCTGGACATTAAAATTGTTCAAATGGTTGTTAAGCTTAAGAGACTTAACTGCGGGGTCATCAGACCCTAAACTTACAAATACTTATGAACCACCTTACACTAAAGACAACACAAACATCCATGCCTGAGGGAGGATTGGAACCCCCGACCGTAGCAGCCGCACAGACTGTGACTGGTGCGCCGCAGACCACTTGGCCACTGCGGCCGGCCTGGACATTGATCTCCATATTTTGACTACTACCATACATTCCACATCACAACATCCCTCCTATGCAGACTTGCCACTCATGGTCAGGTATCTGCAGTGCCAATAAATCTCTTATTCAATATGCTCAAGGTCTCACAAAGACCTTCACAGATAAGCATTACCATCCCTAAAGACTCACTCCACAAACAATTTTCCTTGCCCTATCCCCACAAACTTATAATCCTCCTTATACCCCTGATAGATAGTCACAAAAGACACGGAAAACCACAATTCCAGAACTGCCTAATCCATGCACCCAGGACTTCCTATTCCAGTCCTATCACAGGATTAATCTACCCCATCAGAGGCTTTGCCACCTGTTAAAACAGCTATGTGGGACACCAGCTCTGGTGCAATCATTGTACAGCTTTACACTGGTATGACTACCAACCAGATGACCATCGCAATTGAATGACCACCACAAAACTGTGGCCAAAATCAGAGTAGAATACCCGGCAGCACTGCAGGCGTCTGATGTAACATGTTCAATTGCAATGTCTACTTCACAACATTCATTATTTATGTAATACCTACTGAAAATGCTATACAGGAAATTGTGGTAATGAGATTATTATTACCGAATATCTATAATTACTGCATCACTGCCTCTACCAGAATTTTTGTCAAGAAAATCACGAGCCCGTTCAAGCAAATTGTAAGCGTCTTCAAAATGCCGCTGAGCAATACAGACATCAAGGTCTTCAGGTACTTCCAAAAGCCAGTCCGGTAGTTCCAGCTCAGGAATACTGTCTTCTGAATCTTCAAATGCTAAGAAATAAGAATATAAGAATGAATTATCAAAGTATTATCAATGGCTGCAATTATAACTTTAGGTATACATTGACCACAAATTGCAAGAAAGATTAATGAATGACAGATGTGACAGAGACACATGAAAAATTAAAAAGTGAAACAACAAAAATAAATATGTTTTGATTGTATACACTACATATAAAGTGATAAGTATTTTGAACCTGCTTTAGCTGGAGTCTAGTGCTGGTGCCTGCAGAAACACATCATCAGCACTATGCTAATTGTTACACTGATAAAAATTCTCCCCCACAAAAATTAATCCAAATGTTTCGAAAAAAAATGGCAACTGGTCAAGAGAACTGGTGAATAATAAATCTAATAAACATTCATGTTACCAAAGACTTAATATTATTACAAACCACTAACATGAGTTCACTTTCCAATGACTTTTGTGCATTTTGTAAGTCAAATTTTAGTGTTGTTTATTTGTCTTTCACAATTTACATAATGGGAATTAGGATTAATAATAGCAGCAGAGATCTAAGAAGACACTTTTATAGTGACTTGACACTTTCGGGATCTAGAACATAGTTAACTCAAGTGACTATTATGATCTGATAACAGTTTTTACAGGTCAATGTTCTGTGCAAAATCAGGCCTTGTCATAAAAAATGTGGAAAAATAAACATTTCAAAAGTATGTACACAATGCTTACTGCCTTCAAGGAGAGCTCATGTATAATTTTTTCACAGTACTTGAAAGTACCAAGAGCTTGACGTAATGTGATCTCAATGGAAGCACTACAACACTTGAAGTATTTGACACATACATTCAGTCTCATTGCTCACAAATGGTGTTGTATGTTAATCTAGTTAACTGTAAATAGTCATTTTACCATACCCAGAACTTAATGAATCAACACTTCATTTACTGAAGTCCATCACAATTTGTTGCACATGTTTCTATCTGCTTCTGCCATTTTCTGGTATGGTTCAAATGTATAAAGAAATTGTACAGTTCATATTATATGCATATTTATTTATTTATTACATTACAGTGTGGCCTGTTTCCTGTTTTAAAAACAAATTGTACTGATTCTCACAAATTATGCTGTTTACATTATTACATGCTACACACTACTATCTCCTACCACCATAACTTTTGCACTGTAATTATAGGCCTTATAATAATGGAACTATAAACTTCAATTACTAGCAAATGTAACAATTTTTACTGCTGCAGTAATGTCAGTTGTCTGTCACATTTCACAATGTACTCAATTGTTCCCTGGTCTGTAGGGAAATGCTGCTGGTTCCTTGGGCAGGGCATTGTGGTTGTACCTGCCTCTTTCATTGTTTGTTGTCTCACTAGTTGAGAGCGACAATTCCCATTCCAAGGGAGCATCACTGTTGTCAGCCACATCACCAGAGTTCTAGTTCCTTGGGCGAGGAGAATCTGCTATGCCTGTCTTTCTCACTGTTGTTATTACAACGGTCATGTAGGCAATTTTGGCTCTTGTTTTGCTACAACTGTTGACCTCAGCTGCCTTTCCCATGTTGCTTCTTGACCTTCTGCCAAAATCTCTTGTAGCATAGTGGTTAGGGTTTCTTGAAATAGTGTCAGCAATGTTGTCTAACATCAGTCATTCTGTCTCACTATGCAGTACCTCCTAGATACTGTATCTAGTCTTCCATGCAGATTCAATTGCTGATAATCAGTATCAGCAACCTTTCAGGTTTTCTCAACATGATTAATTAATAGAAAAACTAGCAGAATCTCAAGAAAATGATTGTGTCAGTCATCAAAATATTATTCAGAAATGGAAACACATTAGCAGAACATCTAAAAGTTCACTATTAAGTATGAGCAATGTCAGCACAGAGTGAACACCCTGCAAATAATATACTCTGGCGTACCTTCTTCATCATAGACACACTTGGAAGTTTGTCTTATATTAATTTAGTGCCAGTAGGCAGGATAAAACTTGCAACTTTACAAGAAATGTGTCAGGCCTCTTGACAGATTAAGATGCTTCATTCCCAGTCTCTGTTTTACATACAGCAGAAGAAAATAGGTGCACTACACTGTCCGGGCATCATCTTATGTTTCTGCTATAGGTCAAGGATCAGATTCTGAATTTGCTGTTGGTTTGTTGCTCATATTCCTATTAAATTCAGCACTTCATGATACCATTATTTCTTTAGCCATAAATTGCCATCTTTTCCTGCATATGGAGGTCAAATGAACATATTGCAAGTATTACTTGCAACGCCTGAATTTAACAGTGTCAAAAGTTCCCAGCCAAAGTCGTATTCAACATTGCACTCTATTAAATACGCATGTAGGTGTTATTAACAGAAGACTATGTACTTAAGCACTCACACTGTATCCCATTATCATAGTTATCCAAAGACAGTTATTCCTGTCGGCAGCCTTTTGAAATGTCTTTTGTTAGTATCTCTCCTGGGTACAACAGTGATGCTCCTCTATTTTTTAAGATAGTTATTGCAGCATAATAACATTTGTGACAATACAGATAGCCAGAATGTTAAGTAGTGCTGTGCACCATACGTGGTTGAACACCCAGCAATGTCTCATTTTGACTATAGCATATTTATGTGGAACAATTTTCACATGTCTTATCACTTCATTCACAGCATTTTTATTGACTTTTCAAGCCTGAAACTACAGTAGAAGAATTCTTTCATGAAGAAGTCTTTTCTCCTATACTCTACTGTATAGGAGCTCTCCAGCACTTGAAGTATCAGAAAGACAAATATATGGGATCCTTATCTTAACACTTTTCAAGACCATCACATTTGCCTTCTGCCATACATCTGCAATAAATACACGTTGTAGACTTGGCACAAATATGAATTTAAGTCCATTATGGAGGGTATATAGAACTTCACCAAGGTTGCCACCAGGGCCTGACGACTTATTTCTTTCCTCACCTCTGAAAAATGGGCACCATCCTTTCCCCACAGTATGCTTTCCTACTTTTGCCCACATTTCTCAGTTAATCAAATTTGTCTTTTGTATTGTCCACCAGTAATGGTGCAAATTGTCATCAGTTTTCTGTCATACTGCTCATTTTAAACTAGATTAGAATGCTGGAGATTTTATCTTTTGATAGTCATTTTTATATGACTGCCTTATGGGTCAAATTGTAAATTCAGTACCAAAAAAGGGGACCAGATCTCATACTTGCCTGCCGCAGGTATCTATAAATTATTCTTTCTTCCGCAGTACAGCTTTTTAGGTAGTATCTTTGTGCACTTGTGATTTTTTTCTCTCAGTCTCTGGAAACCCTCATTCCATGTGAACTCCACCATGCCTGTCTTATGACTGGTATTGCATTTTTCATGGCCTCGTGTATTTCTGTATTGTAGTAATGAGTACTAAGCTTTTATTTCTACAGAATCATCTACTCTTCTCGTTAAAGTTGCTTGGCTTGGCACTGTTTACAGTTGAAACAGGTCTGTGAAAGGTTTTAGTCTGTACTAAGCTGGTGATACAGAGTTATGAAAGCAAAAAGTACATCTCAAGACAATGACACATTACCAATCTTGATTGTAAATTGGAGAGAAATCCAACCATTGTTCAGTTTAAATGACCTTTTAAAGAAATCGCAGCATAAGCAAGAATTCCAGTTGGTTTACATGATATTTTATTTCAAGGCTATTGGAAACCCACACAAAATCAAGTTTAGGTACACATAATAATGGAACCTTGAGTGATACATCAATAGTAAGCGTCTAACATCAAAAAGTCAATCCAGGAATAAAATTTGTCTTTCAATATTCAATTGCTTGAAAACATACTTTTTGTTATCTTCATACCTCATATTGAAACAAACAAACAAAACAACACTTACGGTTAGTTGAGGAGTCAATAGATTCTGAGCGTACTGGTTTCACTGGAGATGAGACACCACCTGTGTTTGCAGATTCCCGTTTTTGCTGTTCCTGAGCAAGGCGGGCCTTTTTAGCTTGATCAAACTTCTCCAGCCATTCCTCCTGAAAGCATATGGGAATTAATTCCTTCTGAATTACCTTCAATGTGGTCATCAACTAAGTTCAAAAATATATAAACATTAAAACCATAATATTCTGAATTACGATGGGAAATACAGCTTCTAGTCCAAATATTTGTGAACATTTAGTATTTTTAAATTCAGTAAAGCCTCAATTATCGGGACCTCAGTTATACAGATTTGTGAGTGTACAGATTGTCAACCACAAGCTAGTATAATACCTTTGTATGCTTGTACAAAGACTGACCCACATGGTGATACCCCCTTGTGTTTCATTGTTGACTAAGTTAGACAGCATTTGTATCATAACTGTTTGAGTTAGGCAGCTGGTGTATCATAATTGCTTGACAAACAGTTCCCAGTCACTACACTGGTGTCATGTGTTGCATCTCTGCTGAAAGTCAAACTGTGAGATAATGTTGTTATCACTTAAATACAAGAGAGAGAGAGAGAGAGAGAGAGAGAGAGAGAGAGAGAGAGAGAGAGATACTGGTCATAAGTTAGCTGATAAGTATGGTGTTTGTACTTCAAGGATAAGTGATGTTCTGAAGAATACTGTTATAATGAGTAACACACCTATGCAAGCTACATAAACCGTGACCAGTATAGAAGTCATGTATTGTTTCATTCGGAGTCTGAGGACCTATGATGCGAGCAGTTCCCACTCCAGTCCATGTGAACAGCACAAAGTACAATCACAAAGCACACACTAGTTCATAAACACTGACGAAAACCATACTGGATAGAAGCGGCCACAGCTGGACCCAGCAGCTCTCTTTAATGGCTGTGCGGCCAGCAGGGTGCAGCACGACAACCCAGCCAGCGTCGCACAACGGCCAGTCCTGGTAACGGGCGCCATTCAAACACATTCCTCCCCCTAAAATGGTGTGACGAATGCACCCACACTACGCTAAGTTCATGGGAGATGCATCGTCCATATCTGGCTGCCAGCTTTGGGCCGGCACTAACCCATAAAGTTGATAGTGTCCTGATATTACTTGCTGGAAGTGGCTGGTACATCTTTGAATTTTGCTTGTGATTACTGGGGATGAGGGTGCACCATCTAATCCCAGCACTGGAGATAAAAAAGGAACGGTTGCAGTACTCACAGGATGGCTCCACGTCCAATTTGGGTATCAGGGTGTCAATGACTTCAGTAGCGGTGGCACCCCCTCCACCCCTTCCATCGAGTGCTGAAGGCACAGACAAGGGTGCTGGAGACGGTGTTGCCTATGATCCCGAGGGTGTGATCGCTGGAACCGGTGCCGGTGCCGGTCCAGGAGAAGAAGAAGGCACATTTACAGCCGACAGTGTTCGGGCAAGCACAGCGCTCATTGCAGGAGCCAGCCCAACCAAAGATGTCAACACGGAGCATGTCAGCAGAACTGACCCTGGAGGCAGTGTGAGCGGAGATGGCGATTGCGGATCTACTGGAAGTCGTGGGCGCAATTGATCCCAGTGATGATGAAGAGTGCCCACAATAGTATCCACAGTGCAGAGGCGGCAGCTGAGACATGTCTTCACCTTACCTGGCAGCCGATGAGGATGACGGTCAAAATTTCATGCCCACACAAGAGAACCGGAACATAGTGTCCTGGTGGTCATGCCGGAGCACTCGACAGCTGGGGCAACAACAAATGGAAGAAAGTGCGAGGTTGCCTTCCGTGAAGAAATACCGCCGGACTGCGCTCCCCCATTGGCGTGAATCAATAGGACATCAACAAATGGATCATGCCATCGTCCACAGAGCAGGAGGTCACATATTTGCGCATTTGAATTTTAAAAGTATGTACTAGCCGTTCCACCTCACCATTAGACTGAGGATGATATGGAGGAGCCGTAATGTGGCGAATGCCCAGACAAGTACAAAAATCTTGAAAAACAGAAGAAGTGAATTGAGTGCCATTATCTAAAACAAGTGTATGCGGAAAACCCTCCAAGGCGAAAACTTTAGACAGCGACTGAATAGTCAGTGGACATGGTATGACGACAAAAAATATATGGAAAATTAGAATAAGCATCTACAAGGGAAAAAAAACCAATAAGATTGTAATCCATATGCATTCATATGGCTGTTGGGGGTGTGGCCAAGAAGAGTGACAGCCTCGTAATGTCACCATTGATACCGGGCCAAAACACGTCAGCGAGCCAATGTTTTCGTGTGGGAAACTCACCCAGTGTCCTTCAAGAAGCATCTGAAGTACTTTTGAACAAAGTTCCGCCGGGATCAGTACCCGCAGAGATTGTCCATCTGTAGCCAAAAGGAGAAACCCGTCTCATTCAGACAGACAAAAATGGATAGAATAATAGTTGTGGAGGAGATCTGAAGCCCTACGCAGAGAGGTGTCTGGCCAGTAGTGAAGAACGTGCTGCAGCACCGGATCAGATGTCACTGCCTTAGCCATGACTGGTGCAGTAATAGGAAAACCATCAACAGTAGCCTGAGCTTCATTATCCAGGTAAAAGCACAAAAGTTCTTCTTATCAAAGTCAGGATCAGGACCTGCCAGGAAGCGAGATAATGCATCCGTGTAATCATGTTGTGCTGTCAAATGGAAATGGATCTCATAATTATAAGGAGAAAGAAAGAGAGCCCAACGCTGCAATCTACAAGCTGCTTTGTCAGGAAGTGCCGCTGTAGGGTGAAACAGAGAGACCAAGGGCTTATGATCAGTAATGAGATGGAACTTGACCCCATACAAGTACACAAGAAATTTCTTCAAAACATGCAAAATGGCTAAAGCCTCTTTTTCAATTTGAGAGTAATGTTGCTGGGTAGCCATCAATGTCTTAGATGCAAACGCAGTGGGGCGCTCTGACCCATCGGAATATTTATGAGCCAAAACAGCACCAATGCCATGTTGGAAAGCATCTGTAACTAGAACTACATGTTGCCCAGGAACATATGCTGTCAAACAAGGGGCAGAAATCAATAAGTGCTTTAAGGTAGAAAATACACATTCACACTCAGAAGACCAGACAAAGGGAACACCTTTGTGAAGCAGATGGTTTAAGGAGTACGCCACTGAGGCAGACCCCAGTAAGAAGCAATGGTAATACGCAATGTTGCCCAAGAAAATCTGTACATCTTTGACAGACGCGGGATGCGGCAGAGACTGTACTGCAGCCATGTGGTCCAGCAAAGGGCGGACACCTACTGAAGACACTTCAAACCCCAAATAATGAATAGAAGGTTGAAAAAATGTGACTTGGGCAGGTTGCAGTGGAGACTGGCTGCTTGGAAAACAGAGAAAAGGCCTCATATGTTTTGTAAATGTTTGTGGGGTGTAGCCCTGGTCACAACAATATCATCTAAATAGTTAACACAGCCCAGAACCGGGTGGAAGAGCTGAAAAATAGCAGGGGCACTAGTGACCCCAAAAGGGAGCCGTTGATATTGGTATAAACCAAAAGGACTGTTTACGACTAGGAGATGTTTTGTATCATCGTCCATTGGAAGCTGAAGATACTCTTCCACCAGATCTATATGAGAAAAAGACTGTGAACCAGAAAGTAAAGCTAGGTCATCTGTACAAGACATGGGTACAAGTCAATCACAGACCGCGCATTGATCGTAACTTTAAAATCCCCAGAGATATGTAAAGACCCCACAGGTTTCTTTACAATAACCAGTGGCGTAGCCCATTCACTGGAAGAAATAGCAGTTAACACCTGTAAGTCTTGGATGCGATCCAATTCAGCATTAAGTTGGTTTGCACAGGACCACCAGCACATGGCGCACATGAAAAAACTTGAAGCGTGCCATTGGTTTCATAGTAATGTGCGCGGTAAAGCCTTGATCGTAACTTTAAAATCCCCAGAGATATGTAAAGACCCCACAGGTTTCTTTACAATAACCAGTGGCGTAGCCCATTCACTGGAAGAAATAGCAGTTAACACCTGTAAGTCTTGGATGCGATCCAATTCAGCATTAAGTTGGTTTGCACAGGACCACCAGCACATGGCGCACATGAAAAAACTTGAAGCGTGCCATTGGTTTCATAGTAATGTGCGCGGTAAAGCCTGTGGCACAACCCAGCCCACCAGAAAACAAACAAAAGAATTTCTGACAAAAAGCATCCAACTCTGGAAAAGGCACCGAATCTGAAAGGAGATTGACAGAATTGTCAATAGTAAAGCCAAAAACATTAAAGGCATCAAGGCTGAAGATGTTAGCAGCCGCAGTGTCATCAACAACAAGAAAAGTGACTGGAATGATAACAGATTTATACGCTGTGGAGGCCGTAAATTGACCCAAGGTAGGGATGAGCTGGCAGCTATAGCCACATAAAGAATGGGTGACTGCTGCCAAGGGGGGGGGGGGGGGAGGGGCAGCCTAGCCGTGTATATATGATATGAATATTATAGACGAAAAATTCCTAGCAGGAAAAATTATATATGAAAAATAGACGAAGATTACTCACCAAGCGAAGGAGCACAGGTGTGACAGCTGCACAAATAAATAGAACACACACACTCACAGACACAAATGCTAGCTTTCCCAGCCTAGCTGCTTCATCAGGCAGAAGGAAAGGAGAGGGAAAAGAAAATGAGGGTTTAAAGGAGTGGGCAAGGAGTCATTCCAATCCCGGGAAAGGAAAGACTTACCTTGTGGGGAAAAAAAGGAGGGTAAACAAATACACCCACACATTTACACAGACACAAGTACACCTGGCAGACATACTGTAGAAAGCAAAGAAGTTAAGAAGTTAGACAGAGATACCACTTGAGGCAGAGGCTCTCTCCAGAGAAGATGGTGGGTGGATTTGATTTCCACATCAAACGTTCCCTTCCCTACAGCTTAGGTCTTCGTGGCAAACGAGTCTGCTCCAGTCCTGAATCCCTGAACCAATACACCAATAAACTGATAACAGCTTTCATATCCCGCAGCTATCCTACTGATCTGGTACAAAAGCAAATTGCCAGAGCCATTTCCTCATCCCCCCAAATTCACAACCTTCAACAGAACCCCAGAAGTGCCCCTCTTGTCACCGGATACTTCCCGGGACTGGAGCGGACTTGAATGTGGCTCTCCAGCAAGGATACGACTTCCTTAAATCCTGCCCTGAAATGAGATCCGTCCTTCATGACATCCTCCCCACTCCGCCAAGAGTGTCTTTCCGCCACGCCACCTAACCTCCTTAATCTCCTAGTCCATCCCTATGAAATCCCCAAACCACCTTCCCTACCTTCTGGCTCCTACCCTTGAAACTGGCCCCGTTGTAAAACCTGCCCTATGCACCCTTCTACCACCACTTATTCCAGTCCTGTAACCCGGAAGGTGTACACGATCAAGGGCAGAGCCACTTGCGACAGCACCCACGTGATTTACCAACTGACGTGCCTGCACTGTGAAGCGTTCTATGTGGGAATGACCAGCAACAAACTGTCCATTCGCATGAATGGTCACAGGCAGACAGAGTTTGTTGGGAACTAGCCCTTCAGCATATTCTCTAATTCCCACCCACCATCTTAACATCTCTGCCCCAGTTCTCTGGAGAGAGCCTCTGCCTCCAGTGGTATCTCTGTCTAACTTCTTAACTTCTTTGCTTTCTACAGTATGTCTGCCAGGTGTACTTGTGTCTGTGTAAATGTGTGGGTGTGTGTGTCTTTGTTTACCCTCCTTTTTTTCCCCTAAGGTAAGTCCTTCCACTCCTGGGATTGGAATGACTCCTTTTCCACTTCCACTTCCCCTATCCTTCACTTTCCCCTCTCCTTCCTTCTTCTTTTTCCTGAAGAAGCTGCCAGTGGTGGCGAAAGCTTGAATGTTTGTGTGTGTTTTTATTTGTGTTTGGTTTCTATCAGCGAGCCTGTATTTCCGGTAAGTCAAATAATCTTTATATATACAATAAGCTTATGGGACTTAACTACGAGGTCATCAGTCCCTAAGCCTACAAACTACTTATGAACTACTTACGAACTAGGACGGCACAAATATCCATGCCCGAGGGGGGATTCGAACCCCTGCCCGTAGTGCCCTTGCAGACCGTGACTGGAGCGCCTCAGTCCCCTCGGCCACCGCGGCCGGCTCTACAAGTAAGGTGACATCCTTGTCAAAAATCTGAAATTCAACAAAAAGTTTGGAAGACGGAGAGTGAACATTCTGGACAAGATTAACATTCATCTCATCATCCTGCTCAGTCGGACAGGAATGGCAAACAGAAGCCAAGCAACCATTTTTCTTACACGAATGACATACAACCCAACACTTAGGGCAGTCTGCCCTGTCATGCTGTACAAAACAAAGGTGGTAAAGGTTGCTGCGTATGAGCAGGATTGTGTGATGCGGACCATGGCTGCTGCGAAGCCCCAGCCTGTTTATGACCGCACGTGTGCCGAGTGGGGCACTCTCGTACGACAGTGATGTCATTACAATCCGAAGGCACCGAGCCAGACTGAGAAACCGCACCTACATCACCCCAAGTCTCAATTGGTCCCCTGCAGTCTATGAGACTTCCAAAAATTATGCAATGTTTAGAACATCCGTCAAGGTTTCATTTTCCAATTGTAAGGCGCATTGGTGAACTTCCCTATCTGGAGCAAGCCTGAGAATTGCATCATGAACCATATTGTCCACATACGATTCCTTGTGGGTCGGAGTATTGAATATACAACAATGGCTAAGACTGTGCAGCCCTGCAGCCCACGACCGATAGGACTGAAACGGCTTCTTATGCGACCGGTAAAATTCAACCATGCCACAATAACATGTGTACACGGGTGGTAATGAGCCGATAACAAATGACACATCTCATCAAAAGACATAGCACCCAGGTCCTGCAGGGAGCCAAGTTGATGCAAAAGTTGATAAACATGAGGGGAGACCCACGAGAGAAATAAAATCTTGCACAAAGTCGGGTCATACACCTCGAATGCAAGGAAATGCTGGCACAGCCTGTTTTCATAAGGGTCCCAATCTTCTAATGAGTCGTCAAAACCAGAGAAAGGAGGTGGAAACGCCATAGCATTAGACACAGAACTGGAAGCAATCGATGGCAGAGAAGCCGACGGCAACCATGACACAAGGGAATCAAAACATTCCACCTGACCCGACACAATCATAGTTAACCATTGAACAGACTCAACTATAGTCTGTAGATATTGCTGGAGAATTTGGTCCCACTGGGCAGCTGAAAGTCCATCAGACCCAGTCCCTCATTTTCCACCATTGTCCACGACCTAACACATGCCAAGTCAAATACCACACTCATTGCCACTTGTGTTATAATGAGTAACACACCTATGCAAGCTATGTAAACTGTAACCAGTACAAAAGTCTTGAATTGTCTCATTCGGGGTCTGAGGACCTATGATACTAGCAGTTCCCACTCCAGTTCATGCAAACGCCACAAAGTACAACCACAAAGCACACACTAGTTCATAAACACTGATGAAGACCATTCTGGATAGAAGCAGCTGCAGCTAGGCCTGGCTGCTGTAGCCCAGCCAGTGGCGCACAATGGCCAGTCCTGGCAATGAGTGGCACGCTGTAGAAACATACACGCTACACGTTACCACAAATACTAATTTCACTTTGAAGAACATCTGCAAATTTGATAGTGACTATGGGAGTAAATATTGAAAAGTGATGGGAAACAAATGAACTATTTGAGAAAGTTTTGTATTGCTGGTTCCTACAAAAAATCAGTCAACTAGGCAACTGATAATTGGTCTTTTACTTCGTGAAAATGTATTACAATTACATAATAAACAAGGTGGTGATGGTGACGCATGATTTTACACATTTAAATGTCAACCTGGAATTCACGAATCGGTAGTGCAAGGCAGGAAAATGTCAGCTGATGTAGATGCAACAAATTCTGTTTAAGGCTTGTTTTAAAAGCATTGGAAGAATATGATTGTGTGGATTGTTTCTAAAGCTGATGAGGCTGGGTTAATTGAAATCATTACCATCAACATCTTTAGCAGGAAGGAAGGGAGCTTAGAGTTTAAGGTCTCATTGGCAATGTGATCTTCAAAGACAGTCCTCACACACTGATTGTTTGGGTAAGAATGGGGGAAAAAATCAGCTATCCTCTTTCAAAGGAACCATTCTGGCATTTTCCTGGAGTGATTTAGAGAAATAACAGGAAACCTCAATCTGGATGGCTGAAGGTGGATTTGAACCACTATATTTCCGAATGCAAGTCCAGAGTGCAATGCACTGTCCCACTTCACTTGCCTTAAATCACTTAGCTTCTCAGTGAGAGACTTCTGGCACAGATCAGACGTTATACTGAGATCAGCATGGAGTGTGAACCTACTCACAAGAGGAGTGTAAACCTACTCACAAGGTACATGTATCATTTAAAAGAAAGTTCCTACAGTGTGTGTACTGATGCCTACCCTATTGACAATTCCCCTAATTCTCCTAAAAAAATTCAACCAAAATAATGTGATCAGGCTAAGTGAAGTTCAACTCTGAAATAACATACAAATTGTTTTATTTAAATACAGGCAAGATTTGCCTGTTAGCCTAGATCTGGATTTGATCCACAACTCCAATCAGTCCAGAATGTACAATATAATTGGAGTATGGCAATCACAATGTGTTCCTTACAGTTGTCATCACTTTAGTGGTCAACTCTTGTAAGTATGAAAAAATACAGCTCAATAATTTAATTTTTCTGTTCACAATCTCATCCCATGTTATCTATCATGTTTCTCCCTCTAATGCAGCTCTGCCGGGACTGACCAACTTGGTGCCAAGATCAACAGCATGCACTGAAAAGTAGCTTTCTGGGACAACAGGGTTTCCCCACCAGTGACAATTAACTCACTGGAGCACTGAGGCATAGGAGACAATTTGCTCTGCCTGGGAGAATATTGACATCAGTATTTTTCCAATGGTAGCAGCACGACACTCCATTCCCGTCTTCTCATTATTTCGTATCATCTGGCAGTTAAAGCTGTTCTGCTGGCCCTGTAAGCTGAAATCTCTTTCCTGGTCCCTATTTATACTTATTTGCATCTTGTTCATCATATTTTTGATTGTCTTGTCTCATTTATGACTGCATTAAGCAACACGACTATTATTTTTCAATGATTTTTGTTCATTTTATTGTAGTTATTTTTCTTTTTTAACATGTAATCTAACTACAGCCCAAGTGTATGTATCAATAATGGAATTTAGAAACAAAAATTGAAATAAAATAAGAAAATCATCTATAAATAATGACAGTAAATGTCATACCTTACTCTGATTGCTGGAACACTGGAAGACCCGAGTATCTGGAAATGCCAACAGCTTCCAAGCCATTTTCACATTACCCATATCACGAACATTTACTACTGCAAGACTGCCCAGTTCATAGATAGCTTGAAATTTGTAGCGTACAGGACCTCGCCTGGAGAAAAAAGTTTTCAAAAGCTGAATTACTATGTTAACCTTTTTGTTTATGATCTCTAGGAAACCATAAGTAATTATTGTGCTCAATATTTCCTATGTATAATGAAGTTTTAATATTCATTTGTATAATACATTTATATTATAACAGATTTCAAGAAATCATCTACAGTAAACAAGCAATTCAAAAAGAAAATAAATAGTATTCAACTGATGAATGATACTTGGCAGTGAGATGAACCACTATCTATGATCAGTGGCAACAATCTCTCTGAATTCACGCCACTATAATAAGGTTGGTTTGAACATTCCAGGCTTTCACTACTGGTACCATTGGAATAACATAAACTCTAAAACAATTTTGTTTATGAACTGACAGATTAATAAAGTGGTATATATCAAGAAAGAAAAATGCCTAGAACTGAACCCAAATGTTTGTGTGATTCTTCTACTTCCGTCAATATAATTCATTATGAAATGCAAATGAACTGATTGTTTAGGAGCGGGTGCTGCAGGGAAACTTAGTAAGATCACACTCCATTTTCTTACTTTCTTTTGTTATTCCAAATGCAATAGCCCAGCTATTGTGGAGCAGACTGTGTATTTAAATAATCTGTCAAGATTCAAATGAAGGAGTAAATGATCAATTGTGATGGTGGTTACATACTTAGTAAGTCCTGGGAACCCACACTGAGATTGTTTAAGAAAATAAAGGTGGTACCTATATTTGTAATCCCTGGCAGTGGACATATTGCTAGAGGTCACTGAGCCTGCACAGCAAAACAAAGCAAAAAGCTGGCATGAGGGGGCAGATAATATAGGATTTTGACAGAACCATTACCCGAAGAGTTTTCATGTGAGCAGCAGAAAACCAAGCATGGCAGTTGCTTACATATGTTAAAACTACTGTTTACCTCGCCTTAACAGCTCTTGCAGTGAACCATATCAGCAGGTTAAGTCATCAGCTGTCTGTACTTCTGCACTGCAGTATACCCACATTTCCCACTAATTGATTCACTTGGCATGCTTCTCTTCTCTTGTAAAGTTCTGTCGCCTGGCTTGTTACCAAGACATCGTAAGCACAGTTTACTGTCTAGAGAAGGAGACAGAGCAAGAGCAGCAGAAGCATGAAAAGATGTAAGCACTGTTAAGCCCAAATGTGCTACATGCCCATGTTGCATTGGTGCTGTCCAGGAAACCAATGTGCTGACATTCCCAGATCATAGCAGCTTTCAATAAGTCTATGAAAAGATACGTAAATTACTTATGACAGTTCTTGCCTTACTGCATTAACTCCGAACCCTGGTGAAATTTCCAGTTTTTTTTTTTTTTTTTTTTTTTTTATTCACACTGACAGCAATTAAAAAGAAATGAAAACTGAACAGAACCAACTGCATATTGATATCCAAAGTTTGGTGATCAAACTTCAGTCGGCATAATCCACTATGAAATAATTCAGCGCAAACAGTGCAACAGCAACCGGTATAATATTTTGGCAAACTGAGAAGCTGCAATATTGTCTATTCAGTTGGTAAAGCCATATTACTGTTGTCCAGTTGTGCAGGTTTGTATGAAGTTGTACAAAATCTGAAGCCTTCCCCTGAGCCTAAGAAGCTCCCTTTGATGGCCTCTGTTGGTTGCTTACAGGTAATGGTGGCACAGTTGCAGTTTAACAACAACTACAACCATCCCATCATCATTTTTTCTTCTAATAATTAAGAAAAAATAAAAATAAAATCTATCACCAGTGTTGAACTGAGGTAAGTACTGACCAACCACTTTAATTATCATATTTGCAATTTTTGGTTATTTTTAGAGGTTACTTAACAAACAATTTGAAACAACTCCATTTTTAAAGTTTGACCTTTTGTCTGGGCCCCACCAGTGAAAATGAGCCCAAGCTGCTATTGCAAATATTAATTTTTACATATAGAGATTGCAGTGAGCATATGAACTTTTTACTTCAGCAGCCTGATGTGCCTCTCAAAATCCACTAATAATGCCGACTACACATGATTAAAAATGATAGGAACTATCTTCTTGTTCACCCAACTTAATATTATTAATAATAATAATAATAATAATAATAATAATGGGAAGAAGCCAAAAATTACTGTTAAATTCAACAAACCTGTTAGGTATCCATGTAGCTAGCATTAGACCATCACTAAGTAGGTAAGCATGAACTCTCTGTAAAGCAGTGTTCTCAACTGGATCCAACTCCAGTACATCACCTTCATGTAGAACAGTTCTTCCTGGTGTCTCCAGCAGCCCCTAAAAGTTTTTTGTACAAGTTCTATTAAAATCAGATATTTCACACACAACTATATGATTTTATTAATTGATTTGCTATTACATGTACAAAGACAGCAACAATTAAAACAAATAACATACTTTTTTTTAAAATTAAGGCACTAAATCATCTAATAACAAAAGAGCAATGGAAATAAAAAGAAAAAGAGATGCACCAACTTGCCATTAACAAGTGTTTGGTTTTTAGAAAATTAACATCACCAAAATTCAGGAAAATTTTAGCAACACTATTCCAAGAATTATTAGATGTGTCAAAAATATAATTGCTCCAAATCAAATAGCATTCAGTAAAATATCTGCAGCCAAGACGATAGTTGCCCCTTCACACTTCCTTTAATTGACTATGAACTACGAATTGATTGTCTATGACCCACAAAAAATAACATTACATTTATAACTTATATTTGCGGGATGTGAAAGCTGTAATTAGGTTATTGGTGTACTGGTTTAATAACAGCTTTCACATCCCACAGCTATCCTCCTGATCTGGTACAGAAGCAAATAGCCAGAGGCACTTCCTCATCCTCCCAAACCCAGAACCTTCCACAGTCACCAGATACTTTCTGGGACTGGAGCGGACTCTGAATGTGTCTCTCTAGCAAGGATACGACTTCCTTAAATACTGCCCCGAAATGAGATCCATCCTTCATGACATCCTTCCCACTCCACCAAGAGTGTCTTTCCGCCGCCCACCTAACCTTTGTAACCTCCTAGTCAATCCCTGTGAAATCCCCAAACCACCTTCCTTACCCTCTGGCTCCTACCCATGCATCTGCCCCTGTTGTAAAACCTGCCCTATGCACCCTTCCACAACCACTTACTCCAGTCCAGTAACCCGGAAGGTGTACACGATTAAGGGCAGAGCCACTTGTGATAGCACCCACATGATTTACTAACTGACATGCCAGCACTGTGAAGCATTCTATGTGGGAATGACCAGAAACAAACTGTCAATTCACATGAACAGTCACAGGCAGACAGTTCTTGTTGGTAATGAGGATCACTGTGTGGCTAAACATGCCTTGGTGCACGGCCAGCACATCTTGGCACAGTGTTACACCGTCTGGGTTATCTGGATACTTCCCACTGACACCAATGTTTCATCGGCAGAATGCTTCGAAGATGTACCAGCTCCACCAAAGAGACTGCCTACATCACACTTGTGCATCCTCTCCTGGAGTACTGTTGCCCATTGTGGGACCCTCACCAGGTGGGACTGACGGTAGACATTAAGAAGGTTCAGAGAAGGGCAGCTCGTTTTGTTTTATCACGTTACGGGGGGGAAAGGGTCATGGAAATGTTGCACAAATTGGGGTGGAAATCATTAAAAGAAAGACGTT
Organism: Locusta migratoria; assembly: GCA_026315105.1. Taxonomy (NCBI): domain Eukaryota; kingdom Metazoa; phylum Arthropoda; class Insecta; order Orthoptera; family Acrididae; genus Locusta; species Locusta migratoria. Next base: position 369,631,171 of record CM048744.1, read on the forward strand.
ATTCATTGCGGCGTGATCTGTTTGCGAAGTTTCAATCACCGACTTTTAGTTCTGAATGTGAAAATATTGTGCTACTTAGGGAGACATGACCATCCCAATAAAATAAGAGAAATCAGATCGAAAATGGAACGAGTTAGGTGTTCTTTCTTCCCGCGCGCTATTAGAGAATGGAACGGTAGTGAAAAGTTATGAAAGTGGTTAATGAACCCTCTGCCAGGCACTTAAATGTGGTTTGCAGAGTATCTATGTAGATGTAGAACTCTGGAGATGGGAACTTGCTCTTCAGTATATTCTCTCCTCCTGTTGCCCATCTGGTCTCAACCTCCGCTAAATTCAAATTCCCACCCACCATTCTTTAACATCTTTGCCTCAGTTCTCTGGACAGAACCTCGACCTCAAATGTTATCTCTGTCCAACTTCTTCGCTTTCTACATGTGTCTACCTTGGTGTGTTTGCCTGTGTATGTGTGTGGGTGTGTGTGCACTTGATTAGGTTTCCTTTTTTCCCCCTAAGGTAAGTCCTTCCACTTCCGGGATGGGAATGACTCCTCTTCCACTCCCTTAAAACCCACATCCTTCCCTTTTTCCCTCCTTCTTTCCTCTTTTCCTGAAGAAGCAGCCATTGATTGTGAAAGCTTGTATGTTGTGTTTGTGTGTGTTGTTTTGCCTATCTACAAGCCTGTCCTTTGGGTAAGTTATAAATATGTAACGTAAAGAAAGTTGAACTTACCAGGCGAGAAGGCACCGGTTCGCTGATACACAAATAAAAATAAAAATTAAAACACACACACACACAAAACTGAGCTTTCACAATCTAAGGTTGCTTCATCAGAAAGAACAGGGAAGTAGAGGGAAAAGGAAAGGATGAGGGTTTTAAGGGAGTGGGTACGGAGTCATTCCAATCCCGGGAGAGGAATGACGTACCTTGGGGGGAAAATGGATCGGTAAACAAACACACCCACCCAAACACATATACACGCGCACACACATGGGCAGACACATGCAAAATGCATATATACACACAAATGCTAGCTTTCGCAACCATTTGTTGCTTCTTCAGGCAAAGAGCAGGAAAGGAGAGGGAAAAGGGAAGGATGGAAGGATGTGGGTTTAAAGGAGCGGGTGAGGAGTGTGTGTGTGTGTGGGGGGGGGGGGGGGGGGACGGTTGTTTACCTATCCTTCTTCCCCAAAGGTAAGTCTTTCCTCTCCCAGGATTGGAATGACCCCTCACCCGCTCCTTTAAACCCACATCCTTTCCTTTTCCCCTCTCCTTCCCTGCTCTTTGCCTGAAGAAGCAACAAATGGTTGCAAAAGCTGGCATTTGTGTGTGTGTGTGTGTGTGTGTGTGTGTGTGTGTGTTTTTTATGTTACTGTCACATACCTGTGCCCTGTGCTCCTTCGCCTGGTAAGTAAACCTCATCTACTTTTTATATATATTTTTCTTGGTAGGAGTTTTTCCTATATATAAATATTGTAGGAGAAAACTTTCCTAGTGGGATAAATGTGTATAAAAAATAGAAATCGGATAACTTACCCAAAGTACAGGCTCGTCGACAGATACAAATAAAAACACACACATACAATCTTTCACAACCGTTGGTAGCTTCTTCAGGAAAAGAGGAAGGAAGGATACGGGTTTCAAGGAAGTGGAAAAGAATCATTCCAATCCCAGGAGTGGAAGGACTTACCTAAAAGGCAAAAAAGGAAAGGTAAACAAGCGCACACCCACCCACACACATACACATGCAAACACAACAAGGTAGACATTTGTAGAGTCTGCCTTGTTGTGTTTGCGCGTGTGCACTTGTTTACCTTTCCTTTTTTCCCCTTAAGGTAAGTCATTCCACACCTGGAATTGGAATGACTCCTTTTCCACTTCCTTGAAACATGTATCCTACCCTTTCTCACCTCCTCCCTTCCTCTTTTCATAAAGAAGATACCAACGGTTGTAAAAGCTTGTATGTGCAATTTTTTTTTTATCTGTTGATGAGCCTGTGCTTTGGGTAAGTTATCATATTTTGGAAAAAACTCTACATGCACTCATATATGATTCTGTCTGTGGTAACATCATTTGAAAAAATGGGATGTGGGATTACTTCTGTAACTTACGTTTGCACACAGTTTGAAAATATTATATATTCAGACAACACTTTGAATTAAAATTTGTGAATGATAGTAGAAGCTGTTGAATAAATGGTTTCTCAATTTTTTATCAGGCTCAGACAGTTTTCTTCTCGGAATGAATTCTTGTTGTCCTACAAAGCTGTTGGTTGATATCAAACTCATAAGTATTTATCAGTTTTGTTTCACTGTTTCATTGTGCTTTAAACTGCTTGCATAATTCTGTTAATCCATTTGCTATATAATCTTCCTTTTACCAAGTGTACCCATACATAGGCATGAAATTATAACTTTTCATGTCACAAAATTGTTGTGTATTAATTACCTAATCACTATCTTTATGGTTCCAAAAACATTTCTCCTATCTGGTAAACAAAAATGGTCAACAGAAGAGTCCGTTCTGCTGCATTCCAGGAACTGAACTGTTTTGTTGTAAAAAACAGGATTAAATGTGTTAGTTGTTGTGATCTTCAGTCCAAAGACTGGTTTGATGCAGCTCTTCACACTATCCTATCCTGTGCAAGCCTCTTCATCTCTGAATAACAACTGCAACCTACATCTTTTTGATCCTGCTTACTTTATTCACCTCTCAGTCTCCTCCTGCGATTTTTACCCCACACACTTCCTTCCAATGTTAACTGACAATTCTTGATGTCTCAGAATGTGTCCCGCCAATCAATCCCTTTTCTCAGTCAAGATATGCCAGAAATTTCTTTTCTCCCCAATTCTGTCAAGCACCTCCTCATTAGTTTATGCAATCTACCCATCTAATCTTCAACATTAATCTGTAGCACCACATTTCAAATGTTTCTATCATCTATCGGTCTGAACTCCTTACTGTCCACATTTAACTCCCACACAATGCTACACTCCAAACAAATGCTTTCAGAGAGGATCACTCTCCCTGAACTGTAATTCCTTCTCTGAATTCCTCCTTGCATTACTTTACAGTTCACACCTTGTTCACTGTACAGATTTAATAACATTGTGGAAAGGCTACATCCCTGTCTTACTCCCTTCCCAACCACTGCATCCCTTTCATGCCATTCAACTGCTGTCTGGTTTTTGTACATATTGAATATAACTTTATGTTTGCTGTATTTTACCCCTGCTACCTTCATAATTTGAAAGAGTGTATTCCAGTCAACATTGTCAAAAACTATCTTCAATTAAAAAAAAATAATAATAATTTGCCATAAATGTCAGTTTGTCTTTCCTTAATGTATCTTCTAGTATGATTAGTAATGTATTGCCTCACATGTTCCTACATTTCTCTAAAATTTTAACTGATCCTCCCCAAGGTCAGATTCTATCAGATTTTCCATTCGTCTTTAAATAATCCTTGTTAGTATTTTGCAACCATGAATTATTATTAAACTGATAGTTCTTGTCTGTATTTGCTTTCTTTGGAATTGGAATTATTATGTTGTTCTTGTAGTTTGTCTGTCTCATACATTTTGAACACTATGTTGAACGTTTTTTTTTCTATGACTGACTCTCCCAACAATGTCAGCAATTCAGAGGGAATATCATCTACTCCATTGGACTTGTTTCTACTCAAATATTTCAGTGCTCTGTCAGATTCTTCTAGCAGTATCGTATCTCCTATTCACGTTCATCTACTTCCTCTTCCCTTCCTTCCTTCAAGTTTATTTCCCTTGTATAGGTCTTCAATCATTTCCATCCACCAGGTGATTATATATATCCATAAAATTCCTGGCTTTGTTTTCTGTCTTTAAATCACTGATACACTCATTTTGTTAAACTGCTGGTTAAAATCTGGTAACATGTACTAAATACAATGTATTCATCTACCCTGAACTCAGTAATGCATGCTGAATCCACAATAGCATAAGAGATCTCCCGACTACAGGCAGCCATCAATGTTTCACGGGAGCTTGGTAAGATATCACAAATAATAATCTGATGTGTGGCACATGTTTGGTGTCCAGCACTGTTGTATGTTACTGCTGCTACTATTGGAGTTCACAGAAATCACAGCAGTTATCACAGAGCTGCATTAGTACAAGTGTTGGCTCAAACAATGTCCACACTTAAAATATATCTACTGCCATTCAGGGTGTACAAGGAATTAATGGAAAATTGGAACACTAATAAAAAAGCCTTCAAGCAAATTTTCAAGTATTGGGCATAGTCATCCTCAATTTTGTAAAGGTAAGTATGAGATCAATGGCAGAGAATGACCCTTTTGCAGTGCAGAATTGTATGCTTTGACCCATGTTTAGTAAATATGTACACAACAACAAGAGGTGGCGCTTGTATGCTCTATCCCTGGCATGCATTAAAATCTCGACAGAGGATGAATAGGTGGGGGAGCTGAATCAGAAGGTCTTGAAGTGGATCCTCAATGACTACATCATGGGGGAGCAGATAAAGTGAGCACAGTCAGTCATTGATGCACATGTATGGAACAGGAACTGCTTAAAGGCATATGATGAAACAGAGGTGCTGCTCAGAGTGATAGGCCATATTAATGAAAATGGACACTCTTCCTTTAGCTCTCTCATCACTAATGTTGTCTGTCCTATCAGTGAAAATATAGTTGTGTTTGTCAGAAGTGGCAGACGGCTTGAAATTTGTCTCCTAGAGATAAAGACACATTGGTGTATGAGGCAATAATCATAGTTCCTCCACATGTCTACATCTACATACATACTCCGCAATTCACCGTAAGGTACACTGTACCACTACTAGGCATTTCCTTTCCTATTCCACTCCCAAATTGAACGAGGAAAGAAAGAATGCTTATATGCCTCCGTTCGAGCCCTAATTTCTCTTATCTTGTCTTTGTGATCTTTACGCGAAATGTAAGTAGGCGGCAGCAAGATCGTACTACACTCAGCTTCAAATTCCGGCCCTCTAAATTTACTTAACAAAAATTCACGAAAAGATCGTCGTCTTTCTTCCAGCGATCCCCAATTGAGTTGCTGGAGCATTTCCGTGACACTCGCGCATTGGTCGAACCTACCGGTAACAAATCTAGCTGCTCGCCTCTGAACCGCCTCTATGTCTTCCTTCAAACCGATCTGCTGCGGGTCCCAAACACTTGAGCAATACTCAAGACATGGTCGTACAAGCGTTTTATACGTGGTCTCCTTTACAGGTGAAGTACATCTTCCCAAAATTCTCCCAATAAACCGAAGTCGGCTGTCTGCCTTACTCACAACTGTCTTTACATGCTCGTTCCATTTCATATCACTCTGCAATGTTACGCCTAGATATTTGAACGATGCGACAGCATCAAGAAGCTCACTACTAATGCTGTATTCGAACATTATAGGATTGTTTTTTCTACTCATGCGCATCACCTTACATTTTTCTACATTGAGAGGTAGCTGCCATTCTTCGCATCAACTAAAAATTTTGCCAATGTCATCCTGTATGCTATTACAGTCAGTTACAGACGACACCCTCCCATACACCACAGCATCATCAGCAAACAGCCGCAAATTACAACTTACTCTGTCCATCAGATCATTTATATAGATAGAAAATAATAGCGGTCCTATCACACTCCCCTGGGGCACGCCTGACGATACACTCGTCTTTGATGAACACTCGCCATCGAGAACAACGTACTGTGTTCTATTACTTAGGAAGTCTTCCAGCCAGTCACAAATCTGTGAACCTATTCCATAAGCTCGTATCTTCGTTAGCAGTCTGCAGTGTGGCACCGCGTCGAACGCCTTTTTGAAGTCGAGGAAAACACAATCCGCCTGTTGCCCTTCGTCCATGGCTCGCAAGATGTCATGTGAGAAAAGGGCAAGCTGAGTTTCACATGAACGATGTTTCCTAAACCCGTGCTGATTCATGGAAAGAAGCTTTTCCGTTTCAAGGAAATTTACTATATTCGAACTGAGAATATGCTCCAAAATTCTACATGAAACCAATGTCAACGATATTGGCCTGTAATTGTATGGGTCAGTTCTCTTTCCTTTCTTGTAAACGGGAGTCACCTGCGCTTGTTTCCAATCACTAGGAACTTTGCGCTGAATTAAAGATTCGCTATAAATGCAAGCTAAGTAGGGGGCCAATGCCGCAGAATAGTCTTTGTAAAACCGAACTGGTATTCCATCCGGACCAGCAGACTTTTTCGTATTTAGCTCTCTCAGCTGCTTCTCTACACCGGAAATACCTATTGCTATGTCCCCCATTTCGGAATTAGTACGTTGATCAAATGATGGTATATTTGTGCGGTCCTCCTGCGTGAAAGATTTCTTAAAGGTTAAATTTAGAACTTCAGCTTTCCGTTTGCTTTCTTCTATTACTGCCCCGGAATGATCAACTAGTGACTGGACAGTGGGCTTTGACCCGCTTATCGATTTTACATAGGACCAGAATTTTTTCGGGTTCTCGGAAAGATCTTTTACTAAGGTATGGCTGTGATAATTATTGTATGCTTCACGCATCGATCTTTTTATAGACGCACGAATCTCTACTAACTTTTGCCTGTCATCATTTGCGTGTTCTTTTTTGAAGAGTGCAACAGCCTTTGCTTTCTCAGCAGCTTTCTAACATTATTATTATACCACGGTGGATCTTTTCCATCCTTAATCATCTTTACTGGCACATATTTCTCTAACCCTTTATTAACAATGCACTTAAATTTAGTCCACAATTCCTCTACATCCATAGTCCCAGAATTAAACGATGCCCATTCATTTTCTAAGTGTGAACGTAACATTTGCTTATCGGCTCTTCCCAACAAAAACACGCTCCTAGCCTTCTTGATTGGTTTATGAAATTTGGTCACCATCGACGCTATGACGATATCATGACCACTAATTCCTGTCTCTACACAGACATTGTTAATAAGGTCAGGCCTGTTTGTAGCTATAAGGTCTAGAATATTTCCATTGCGCGTGGGTTGCCGGTTTAACAGCTCAAGACAGTTTTCGGAGAATGTGTCCAAAAGTAGCTCGCAAGACTGCTTGTCTGTACCGCCTGAAATGTAACTAGCGAGGTCCCAATCTATACTCTTAAGATTGAAGTCACCTCCGACTAATATTACGTGGCCCGGATACCTATGCACTACCTGGTGTAGACTTTCCTTGAATGATTTTAAAACTGCTACAGCAGCACTGGGGGGCCGGTAAAAACACCCAAATATTAACTTTACTTATTTTAGACCTGTTATACGTGCCCAGATAACTTCACAGTTACTTTCAACCTCGATCTCAGTAGAAACAATATCTTTGTCCACAGCGATGAACACTCCTCCTCCAGTTGTATCAGATCTATCTTTCCGATATACATTCCACGCTTCGCTAAATATTTCTGAACTTGCCACATCATCATTTAGCCAGTTTTCGGAGCCTAAAACTATCTGAGCGCAATAACTTCCATGCAGCGCTGCAAATTCGGGAACTTTGTTTCTAATACTCTGTAAGTTCGCGGCTAATATTTTTATGTTCGAATTTTTGTTCCGAACGTGGCCTGAATTCGCTGTTTGAATGCTGACAGGCGAGTGCTCATCAGAGTTAGCGCCTAGCCTACAAGTTCCACATAAGTATGGGAGCCATCTATCATGGGGTAAAACTTCCAGTCTCTCCTTTCACCACAGTGGGGATCCTTTAACAGGAGGGGGGTCAAGCCTTGGGGCAAAATGACTGCCCCTGACTTGCATCAAACTCAATATCACCACAGTTGTGCAATTGGATTTGTGATTTCCTGTCAGAAAGGACACAGTACATTGTAATTGATGGAAAGTCATAGAGTAGAACAGAAGTGATAGCTGGCGTTCTCCAGCAAAGTGTTATAGGGCCCCTATTGTTCTTTATTTTTATAAACGATTTAAGAGACAATCTGAGTAGCTCCCTTAGACCGTTTGCAGATGACGCTGTCACTTACTGGTGAGTAAAGTCACCAGAAGATCAAAAGCAACTGCAAAATTGATTTAGATAAGATATCTACCCAGTGCAAAAAGTGGCAATTGACCCTTAATAATGAGTATTGAGGAGTTCAGATTTCAAGTTGCCTGCTATGGCCTGCAATCCATTCTGTATGCAGAAGTGGGAAATTTTTAACAGATACCTTCTTTCCTCTTAATCACAAGAAAGACATTTTGATTAGCACCATATGCTCTGTTACTTTGTATTGCACTCTTTTTGTTAATCTCTCTATCTGGAGAACTGTTTTCCCTAGCTCTCTTTTTTGACTGGGTTTTGGGGTTTTGATGCCACTAGGAGGTTGAAGAATCGATCTTGGTCCCACGAGGAGCTAGAAATCTATAACTCTGCCTAGACAGAGCTATGTATGCTTCGGTAAGCCTAATACAATGTTTGGGTTGTTTGGGTAAGGGTGGGGGAAAAAATCAGCCATGCCCTTTGCAAGGAGCCATCCCGGCATTTGCCTGGAGTGATTTAGGAAAATCACGGAAAACCTAAATCTGGATGGCCAGAGGTGGATTTGAACCACCATCCTCCCAAATGCGAGTCCATTGTTATGTTATTCCCAGAGGTTGCCCACTAGTGACTGTTCTGCCTCAATAGCTATGCAGCCAATCAGCATGCAGCACACCTTGAGATTGAAGATTTTCTTTATAGAGGTTTTTCCTTCCTCATGACTTGGGAGGTCACTGAGGAATTCCCAGATGTTACAGTGTCAGAGAACTGGCAGCACTTACCAGAACCCAACTCAGGGATCCCATGTTCTCCAAGTCCATACTCAGCAAGTTAATGCTGAGCCTCCTGAGGTGGCTCTTAAGTCATTACCCCAATGTCTTTTGTTTTGGCTAGGATCAACTTAGAAATCATGAGGTTCATGTGCCACCCCCACCCACCCACGTTTCAGAGTAGCACTATCTGACAAGTGGCACAAAAGGATTCTCAGACCCGTGGCCCTCTCCCAAATGTAACAGGAAGCACATTCAAGTTAATTTTGTGAGCACCTTTTGAACTCCTACTGGCCTGTCATAGTGGACTCAGATGCATTCTATAAATTCCATATGGGGTCAGCAGGCCTTTCATATCCAAGGTGTCTACAGTCTAGACCCTCTCCAAGATTTTTGCTCTTAAAGGTCTGCCATACACCTTAGTTGCAGTTTGCACAGTTTGTGCTGCAAGATGTTTTTAATAGCAGCATTAGTCTTATCACAGCTCTTCCTCTCTACTCCCAGTCCAGTAGAAGGGGAGGAGGGAAGGGAATATTCAAAAGACAGATGAAAAAATATGTTGTCTTTTCTTCTTCAGAGCAATCACTCTATAATTTTTTTTAGTTACTAAAGGATCAGCCCTATCAGCGTCTGGAGCCACATGGAACCGCCTGTCCCATATCCTGGTCCATCTGCTCTGCCCCACGTCATCCCACCCACAGGCGGCTTCCTTACAGTTCCAGCTGGGCACAGCCTTCTGGCCTTGCAGGCTTAGTCAATGCCTGAGCAGATACCAGCAGTCCTTCATTGCTTAACTGTGCTGTGGGCAATTTCTAGTGTACAAGCAACACATGAATATCCACACAGCTGCCTTGTCTTGAGATACTGATTTGTACCCCACATAGATGTTTCTCTCTTGGCATAGTGGTCTAGGTCCCTGGGCAGTCCAATATCCTCCAACTTGCTTTCTTATCATATAAAGAAAGCTAAAGTCCAGAAAGCTACCCCTTATCTGAGATATATCAAAATACGACAAATTAAGCCTGCATTACTTATCTGACATTGGGTTTGGGCTTCAGTCTGCTGCCATCTGGCAAGTAGGAAAAACATGATATAATAAATGAGCATTCAATATCTGATGGTAGGTTTATTTCGGTAGGAATAAGTCCTACATACAATTGCCTTTTAATATCACAGTTGAGAAATATGGTCTGACATGAATAATAATGGCTTTCAGTGACATGCTACTTATGCAAAAAGCAAATTGTGACAAATGAGTAAATATCACAGCATAGTATTATTCACACACTAGAGTCTGTGAAGAAATGGGTGAAAACTACATGACTTTTTCTGGAACACCTGCAAGATAGCGACTTACGGACTTGCAACTACAGCAAGTGGCACCACTTTCATTCATACCTCTCTACACATCTACCTCCCCATATTTTTCATATGGCAGTAGCATATTTTTATTTTGTACTACTGTAAAACAGTATTATAACACCATTGCCTCTGGTCAATAGACTCTGATTTTCACTAGAAGTGCCTCTCATTATCTAGCCAGATATTACAGTTCATTTGTTTACAATACATTCTCATGCATTGCAGTAATATATTCATTGTTCTTATGGCCATTCACTGAAAGGTTATTTTCCACTATTTTATAGCTCTATCAATTTCTGTAATTTAAAGACAACAACACCAACAATGAGTTCATACAGTTCTAAATTTCTTACTTCACTTTTAAATTTTAAATATTATTTTATTATATCTTACAATGAACTATTTCAGAGGTACAATACATTTTGTGTGTGTGTAAAGCAATAATAATGACAGTTCTCACCATACATCCCTCAACTTTTTCTAGAATAGCTGCAAGACGGCGACGCCTCTCTTCTTCGCCATCCTCCTGAGGAGATTTGGCTTCTGTTTCTGATTCAGCTTCCTGTGGTACACTAGAAATTTTATCACCTAAGAGTGACATAGAAGCTAACGAAGACAGAAGAGAGCGTTGCTCTGTCAGCATATGTGATAGTTGATACATTTCACTTTCAAGATCTGAAATTCAGTTAAGGAAAAAGAGTGTACCACACAGAATAAGTTAGGCAAAAGTGTTCAGGATCTTAATTATTTATAATTTAAAATTAACATGTAATCTACCCCTTTGTTGTAAGTTAAAATGTAATTTCAGATTACATCAAGAGACAAACAACTTGTTATTAAATCGTCATAAAGACAATTGCTGAGCTGCAGACAGGCACATATACAAGACAATCCCATTCAAACAACTTTAAATATTCGGGCACAATCTGCATTAGAAAGAGATGCCTAACAACATTGGTTACCACCACATCAAGCCGCTGCTGTAAAGCATCAGTACATTGAGGCTGGTGCCGTAGATGCTGGGTTCTTGTTGTTGTCAACTAATGTAAACAACAAGATGTAAATGGTAATGAAAATGTGTAAGTAATAATGGAATGATTCAGTAGTCTTTTCAAATTGATTGCAACAATTATACTGGGCCACGCCTAATTAAATTCCTCAAGTAGAAGTGGATGAGATAATCATCTTAATTGAAATCATCGTGGAGGGGAAACAATATGTTTATGGACATGGGTTCCTATTCAAAATGTTATGTACTCACTACCTTTTACAAGTCCTAGAAGTTTGTAACAGGAATTTCCGACCACCCTGTATGTTGCATAATTAATTAAAGTTCATCACCACTCTTCATAATTAAATATCAATTCATTATTGTTTTTAATATCTGGTGTGTGTGTGTGTGTGTGTGTGTGTGTGTGTGTGTTCCAGTTCTTCCTTAACAATATTCCACACTGCTCTCACTTTGCTGTTGGATTTGTCAATGTACTAATCATTGTGCATCTTTTTGGCATGTCTTATTGCTCTTCTTAGGAAATATGTATAGCTTTTCTTGCATAACATAAGGGTAGTTTTATTTTATTTTATTTTTATTTTTTTTTTTTTTTTGTTTATTTTTATTTTTATTTTTTTTTTTTTTTTTTTTTTTTTTTTTTTTTTTTTTTTTTTTTTTTTTTTGCAGGAGGTAATCATAGCTGGTGTTGCCTATTTATTGTCTTCCTTACTATTATTTATCCTTGCTGATTCCTGTGGAAATACCTCTTTCAAATGGTAGGGCACTATATCAAGTAATATTCGAAAAGTTATGTTGATGTCACAAGTTGCATAATTGTCTACTGAATTTTCTTTACTTAAGAAATTTAGTGTGTCATATAGAGAGTAGAACTTTTATAAAGTTTTAAGTATGTTTTGGTTAGAGGTATCCTTGTTTGCATTGACATTTATTATGACAGCTTGGTGTTAACTTAATCCTGCACTGTATATTTGTACTGTTGGGTTAAGGCAAAGGTCCCAGGTTCGAGTCCCAGTTCCGGCACACAATTTTAATCTGCCAGGAAGTTTCATATCAGCGCACTCTCCACTGCAGAGTGAGTGTTTCTTCAAGTTTACTTCTGTTTGCAAGAATTTAGTTTAAGACTGTCCTGAATGTGTTATCTAGAATGTTCATTTACAAGGCCACAATGTTGAACAGTGTTTCCCTGTTTTCATTATAGGTGAGAGAGTCAAAATTTAAATCATGACATGCGGCCACTGATTTATTCTGCTAATCCAGTGCTTATATTTTCTGTGCAGTCACTTGAACTTTACAAAATGGAATGAGCACATGTGGATAGTTGTGTGGAAGGCAAACATTTGGCTTAGATTGATTTGGAGAATTTTGAGAAGATGTGGTTGATCTGTAAAGGAGACTGCATGTGTGGTGTCGCACAAGTCTGAAGTGCGCGCCTCGTACTTGTGCCACGCGCCGCCATGCACGCACGGCGTTCTTATAACGTCGGCCACGAGCGCCCTCTGTTGTAACTCCACTCGTGGCCACCACTGAACGGCATCAGGCACTAGGAAAGTCTCTCATCAGTAGGCAGGCCATTACCTAGTTCAACTATATCTCAGCAGTACACTTAGTTGGCAGTCATGAACTTTGTAAAAGATAAGTATTATCATATTTCTACGAAATATACAACTTGTTCTAATCTAGCTTAGTGTTTCTAGTTTCTGCTGTCCCACTGGCTGGTCACCTCAGTCTCTGTACCCACACATGTGTGCATCCTATTTCCATGTGTCGGTCTCTCTCTACTCGGCCACCGATGCCTAGGACAACCGGCAGAAACGAGACACAAAAAAGTCGCAACGAGGATGGGATACAAAAGTAGCAATGAGGAGTGACAGAAGAACCTTGGACCAGCCCACTTGCAGCAGCCAGACAGCAGCAGTCGGAGCATGTAGAAATTGCTCCCGCCCACCCACCCTTATTATAAGAATTTTGGGGGAACATATTCAGTTACGTGTTTTGTAGGCTTTTTTGTTGCAGAGAGTCTTCTTTTGTGGTGTCGCACAAGTACAAAGTGCGCGCCACCTACTTTCGCTGCGCGCCGCCATGCACGCACGGCGTGGCGTTCTCACGACGACAGCCACGAGCGTCCTCTGCTGCAACCCCGCTCGTGGCCACCACGGAAAGACACCGGCACTTCGGACGGAGATAGCAACCAGTTAGGACCTTCGTAATTAGATTGGCACCAGTGAAGACTTTGCTATTGTACAGGCACTAGGCAGGCCTCTAACAACTATGTATCAACTTTCTGCAGTACTATGTAAAAGTTAAGTATTGTTACATTCTGTGCAATATATATCTCTTTCTAATTTACTCTAGTGTTTATAGTTTCTGGCTGCTCCCCTCCGTACCTGCACCAGCGTACTGTCTTTATTCCTGTGTCGGTCTTATTCCACTCGGCCACCGACACCTACGACGAGGCTGGGACACAACAGCGGCGACGAAGTGGGGACACAAAAGTGGCGACGAGGAGTGATAGAACCTTGGATCAGCCCGCTTGCAGCAGCCAGACAGCAGCAGTCGAGCACGTAGAAATTGCTCCCGCCCACCCACCCTTATTATAAGAATTTTGGGGGGAACATATTCAGTTGCGTGTTTTGTGCACTTTTTTGTTGCAGAGTGTCCTCTTTCATATTACATTTGTGTTTTGTTATAATTTACTTGTATGCGCGGCGCCTAATCGGTCAGCATGGCCACTACCCCGAACCCAAACTTAATGGAAATTATTCAGTTACAGACAGCGCAAATCACTCAACTACTGCAGGCCGTGTCGCAGTTGACGACACAGGCTGCTCACCAACAACAACAGCCGCCGCTTCAGCAGCCCACACCTGCCGTCGCAACGCTTCCTACATTTCGCCAGTACAACGAACGTGAGGAAGAATGGAGCGACTATTTCGCACAGTTTCAAGAACTCGTCGCGGCTCATCAAATTACAGGTCAGAGAGTGAAGAACCTTTTCTTATCGATTGTGGGCCCCCAGACCTTCGTACTATTGCAAAAACTTTTCCCTCTCGCATCTCCTCGTGATGTAGACTTTGAACAAATTGTAGATGCACTGAATGCTCATTATGAGAGAAAAGTTCTTGTAGCTGCTGCACGATACCGATTTTTCAGACTTAAAAAATTACCGCAGCAATCACACCAAGAGTGGATTACGGAATTGAAGGGCTTAACCCGCCAATGTAAATTTACTTGCTCTTGTGGACTTTCGTATAGTGACGTGATGTTGAGGGATGCGATTACGCAGAATATTCAGGACCCCAGAATTAGAGCAGCAATTCTGAAACAGTCTGACCCCTCATTAGACAGTGTACTGCAGCTTATAGAAGCGCATGATACTTTTGACTTAGCAGATGTAGAAATGCAAAGCCACAGTGTAAATTCAGTGCGCCGTAACGGACGCTTTCCTAGCCGTAGTTCTCAGTGTAGCACTAGTGATTCTTACAATAGTACAGGCCGTGCTGAACAGACAGTGAACAGTAGCCAGTGTAAAAGTGCGACACAAAGGTAGCCCTGTCGTATTAGAAACAGTGATTTGAATAAAGGGCGCCAACGCTCATTTCAGAAAAATGTTCGTAAATCGTGCCCCCAGTGTGTGTCTCGCCACAAGCGTGCACAATGCCCTAGTCGCAACGCAACCTGTTATCAATGTGGCAAATCATAACATGTACAGTCTGTGTGTATGCAAAACAAAAATTCTAAGAACGGTGCCGTTAAGTACAGTGCTTCGCAAAATGCAAAAACAGTTCATACTGTAAATGTTATACGGGCTGTGGAATTGAACAGTGCTTTCCTTGGATCTCACTTGCAAGAAAGTAGTTCTGCGCCTATGGCAAAACTTTATAGTGCACCACGTAGCAAGCGCCGACGAGCGCGTAAAACAGTGCAACGGAAAAGGGTTCGGGACAAGCAAAATGACTATGAACAGCGTATTTCTGTAGTGAAAATAGTGCCTTCTGCAACTGCTCCTTGTAATAGTGCCCAGTACTGTGTAGCTAGTGACAGTAGACATCAGGTAGCTACTCAAAGTAATTTTAGTGCAGTAGCCTCGCAATGCGCGGACGCCGATCCGGCGGTAGTGCCATCTAGTGATAGTGTTGTTAATCCGCTGCATGCCGAAGCGGCGCCGCTTACTTCACTATGCGGCCCGCGCTAATGCAGCAAACAAACCGTAGCAGACGTTGCCCACATTCGCGCACCTGTCGTGCGCCAGAAGCACAAACTTTTTGTAAATCTCTCCATAGAAAATAATACATTAATTAATAAAGACACTTATGAACTTCTGGGTTCGCCAAAATTGTCGCCGTCACAGAAAGTGTTAACAGCTTATACAGGTGAAAATATTCCCGTGCTAGGAACATGTAGCCTGCCCGCCTCTTTTCAAGGTGTAACAAAAACAGTTGCTTTTGTAGTTCTTCAGGCCAAATCGACACAGAACATTTTTGGACTAGATGCTTTTGACTTGTTTGGTTTATCAATTCAAAGAGATGTGCTTCAAATCTCGTCAGTAGTGCCCCAGGACAAAATCAATGCTTTATGTGACAAATATAGTGACTTGTTTTCGCCGGAACTAGGTTGTGCAAAAGACTTCGTGGCACATGTAACTTTAAAAGAATCTGCAGTTCCAAAATTTCGTAAAGCTAGACCAGTGCCTATCGCATTGCGTGATTCAGTTGCCGAAGAACTTAAACGTTGGCAAGATAGTGGGGTGATTTCTCCTGTTTCTGCGAGTCAGTGGGCCTCGCCTATAGTAATTATACCCAAGCCGTCAGGAAAACTTCGTCTCTGTGCGGACTTCAAATCAACAGTGAACAGTCAAACAATTGTAGACACTTATCCCCTGCCCAGACCTGAGGAACTGATGGACAAATTAGGACAGTCCCGCTTCTTTTCTAAGATTGATTTAGCAGAGGCATACTTACAAATTCTGCTTGATGACGAGTCAAAAAAATTTTTCGTCATTAATACTCACATGGGCCTTTTTCAATATCAACGCCTACCCTTTGGCAGTTCTTCCGCCCCCGCTATTTTTCAGCGCTTTTTGGAACAGCTGACAGTTTCTGTACCGTGTTGCTCGAACTATTTAGATGATATTGTGGTATCCGGACGTACAGTTGAAGAACATTTAGCAAACCTGGAGTGCCTTTTCAAAGTGTTGACTGCAGCAGGTCTACGTTGTAATAAAGCAAAGTGTTCGTTTTTTCAACCTGAAATAGAGTACCTGGGCCATGTGATTAATGCCCAAGGAATTCATCCCTTACAGTCACATCTTCAAGCAATCAAAGACTTGCCTCCTCCTAAGAATGTGCATGAATTGCAAGCAGTGATGGGAAAGCTTAACTATTATTTCAGGTTTATTCCCAATGCCTCTCAGATTGCAGCTCCACTGCATCACTTACGTAGGAAGAATGTTCCTTTTGTATGGTCTAAAGATTGTCAGGTTGCCTTTGACAGATTAAAGTCTGCACTATTCAGTGATGCATGTTTGATTCCCTTTGACCCACAGAAGCCTGTAGTGTTAGCAGTTGACGCCTCGTCGTACGGTCTGGGTGCCGTTCTGTCACATCGTATTGGTTCTTACGATCGTCCTATTGCCTTTGCATCCAAGCTACTGACACCAACGCAACAGAATTACAGTCAGATAGAAAAGGAGGCCTTAGCAATCATTTACGGCGTCACAAAGTTTCATCATTATCTCTATGGCAGAAAAATCTATTTGTTGACAGACCACAAGCCTCTCACATCGTTGTTTTCACCCACAAAGCCAATTCCGCCACGAACGGCACAAAAGCTTCAGAGATGGTCCTTGATACTGTCTAATTATCAGTATGAGATTTTGTACCGACCTAACATTAAACATGCCAACGCGGACACACTTTCCCGACTTCCCGTTGGCCAGGATATGTCGTTTGATTCTTCAGAAATGGCATGTTGCTAGATAGACTCAGGAGATGCTTCCACTGTCACAGATTTCCCTTTGAACTCTCGTCGGGTTGCACAGGAAACAGGTGGGGATGCGGACCTCAGTGTGGTAGCACATTTTGTTCGCTCAGGGTGGCCTGCCAGAGCCAAAGACATTGATCGGCCTCTGGTTCGACGTTATTTTGCACAACGTCATGCATTGTCTTTAAGTCAGGGTGTTCTGTTGTTACATACGGACAATGACCAAACAAGAGTGATAGTTTCCTGTTCCCTGCAACGAGAAGTGTTACGCCTCCTGCATCAAGGACATTGGGGTATTGTTAGGACAAAGCAACTGGCCAGACGTCATTGTACCTGGGTTGGTATGGACGCTCAAATAGAGAGCATGACGTCACAGTGTACTGTTTGTGCGGAGCATCAGGCGGCTCCTCCACAGCGTTTCTCAGACTGGCCACGCCCCAAGGGACCATGGCAACGTTTACATATTGACTTTGCCGGACCTTTCTGGAATACGCGCTGGTTAATTGTTGTAGACGCTTTCAGCAAGTTTCCTTTTGTGATTGCCATGAACTCAACGACGGCTTCTAGTACAATCAGTGCCTTAACATCAGTGTTTTGCATCGAAGGTTTGCCTGAAACTATCGTCAGTGACAATGGACCTCAGTTTGTTAGTGCGGAATTTCAACAGTTTTGTCGTGTGAATGGCATTCAGCATATCACCACCGCACCTTTTCACCCTCAGTCCAATGGTGAAGCAGAACTTTTCGTTCGAACATTCAAGTCTCACATGGAGAAGATGAAAGGTCAGCACTCCAGGCAGCAAGCTCTTCAAATTTTCCTGTCTACGTATCGGTGCATGCCACGTGACGGCCCGTCTCCTGCCGAGCTGCTACACGGCCGCCGTCACCGCACTCTCCTTCACCTGCTGCAGCCTCCCACGCACCGAGTCGGTTCATATGGCGCTACGCGTTTTCAGGTTTCTACGCCGGTGCTGTACAGGGTGTTTGCTGGAAACAAGAAGAAACTATGGATGCCTGGCATCATTCAGCGCGTGCTCGGTCGCAATATGTATGTTGTATGTTCTTCCACAGGGTTGGAGCTGCGGCGCCACACAAACCAATTGCGTCTGCATAGGCCGTGCGATCCTGTCTCCGGTTTCTTGATTCCAGACCCAGTTCACCGCCAGGGAGCACAACCACATCGTTCGTCCCCGGACTACGAGGTCCCTATGGACGTCGACGTACTTCCGACTCAGTCGTCGCCGCCGCAGATGACAGCGTCACCGAGAGGGACTCCGGGACCATGCGGGGCCCCCCCAGCTTGGGCCACGCACCTCAGAAGAAGATGACCTGCTCCCTCTGGGCGGGGGGGGGGGGGGGGGGGGGGGGGTGCGCCCTTCCCCAGGTTTCGGTGGGTTCCCTGGAGGATCGCAAGGCGGATGCCGGGGCGCGGACGGCGTCTCGATCCCAGCCTCAGCTATGATGCCCGTCCCACCAGTAACGCCCCCGCCCAGGCCCTCCTCCCAGTGCCGTCGCCGTGGCCTCAGCCCTATGCCACGACGGCGCAGCGGTTTGGGGGGGAGGGGTGTGGTGTCGCACAAGTACAAAGTGCGCGACACCTACTTTCGCCGCGCGCCGCCATGCACGCACGGCGTGGCGTTCTCACGACGACAGCCACGAGCGCCCTCTGCTGCAACCCCGCTCGTGGCCACCACGGAAAGACACCGGCACTTCGGACGGAGATAGCAACCAGTTAGGACCTTCGTAATTAGATAGGCACCAGTGAAGACTTTGCTATTGTACAGGCACTAGGCAGGCCTCTAACAACTATGTATAAACTTTCTGCAGTACTATGTAAAAGTTAAGTATTGTTACATTCTGTGCAATATATATCTCTTTCTAATTTACTCTAGTGTTTATAGTTTCTGGCTGCTCCCCTCCGTACCTGCACCAGCGTACTGTCTTTATTCCTGTGTCGGTCTTATTCCACTCGGCCACCGACACCTACGATGAGGCTGGGACACAAAAGCGGCGACGAAGTGGGGACACAAAATCTTTCACATTGCATTTCTGTTTTGATCTAATTTTCTTGTTTGTGCAGTGATTATTCAGTCAGCATGGCCACTGCCCCGAACCCAAACTTAACGGAAATTATTCAGTTACAGGCGGCGCAAATCACGCAACTCCTCCAAGCGGTATCCCAGTTGACGGCACAGGCAACTCAAAACCATCCGTCACTTCAACTGCCCACATCTGCCGCTGCACCGCTTCCTACGTTTCGCCAGTACGACGAACATGAGGAAGAATGGAGCGACTACTTGGCACAATTTCAAGAACTCGTCGCAGCTCATCAAATTACAGGTCAGACTGTAAGGCACCTTTTATTATCAGTTGTGGGCACCAAGACCTTCGTGTTACTGCAGAAACTTTCCCCTTGCGCATCTCCTCACGATACACAGATGAACAACTCGTAGATGCACTAAATGCTCATTATGAGAGAAAAGTTCTCGTAGCTGCGGCGCGGTACCGATTTTTCAGACTAAAAAATTACCAGAGCATTCACACCGAGAATGGATCACTGAGTTGAAGGGCTTAACTCGCAAATGTCGTTTTACTTGCTCTTGTGGACATTCTTATAGTGACGTGATGTTGAGAGATGCAATTAGGCAGAACATTCAGGATCCCAGAATTAGGGCAGCAATTCTAAAACAGTCTGACCCTTCATTAGACAATGTACTGCAGCTTATTGAAACGGATGATACCTTTGACTTAGCAATTGTAGAAATGCAAAGCCACAGTGTTAGCTCAGTGCACCGCAACAGACGCTTTCCTAGTCACAGTTCTCAGTCTAGCGCTAGTGATTCTTTCAATTATACCGGCCGTGCTGAACAGACAGTGAACAGTAGCCAGTGTGTGACACAAAGGTCGCCCTGTCGTGTTAGACAACGTAATATGAATAACGGGCGCCAACGCTCTAATCAGAAAAATATTCGTAAATCTTGCCCCCAGTGTATATCTCGGCACAAACGTGTGCAGTGTCCTTGTCGCAATGCCATCTGTTACCAATGTGGCAAATCAGAACCTGTACAAACAGTGTGTATGCAGAATAAAATTTGTAATAACGGTGCCGTTACAGACAGTGCTTCGCGGAGTGCAAGAACAGTTCATGTTGTAAATGGCATACACGCTGTTGACTTGGACAGTGCTTCTCTTGATTCTCAAATGCAAGAACGTTTTTCTGCACCTAAGGCAAAACTATGTAGTGAGCCATGTCGCAAGTGCCGTCAAGCACGTAAAACTGTACAACAGTAAAGGGTTCGGGACAAGCAAAATGACTATGTACAGTGCAATCCTGTAGTGAACCTAGTGCCTTCTGCAACTTCTCATTGTAATAGTGCCCAGTACTGTGTAGCTAGTGACAGTAGACTTTATGTAGCTACTCAAAGTAATTTTAGTGCAGTAGCTGGTAAATCTGTAGTAGCCTCGCATTGCGCGGATGCCAATCCGGCGGTAGT
Source organism: Locusta migratoria (assembly GCA_026315105.1). Classification (NCBI taxonomy): domain Eukaryota; kingdom Metazoa; phylum Arthropoda; class Insecta; order Orthoptera; family Acrididae; genus Locusta; species Locusta migratoria. The sequence goes on from CM048744.1 coordinate 369,651,771, forward strand.
GCCATCTAGGGACAGTGATATTAATCTGCTGTGTGCCGATTCTGCACCGCTTCCTTCACTACACGGCCCGCACAGGCACACGTGCGGCAAACAAACTGTAGCAGACGTTGCCCACATTCGCGCACCTGTCGTGCGCCAGAAGCATTAACTTTTTGTGACTCTTTCCATAGAACGTAAGATTGTGAATTTCAGCTCGACATTGGTTCTGCTGTCACAATAATGAATAAAGAAACTTATGAACTTCTGGGTTCACCAAAATTGTCGCTGTCTCAACAAGTGCTCACAGCGTATATAGGACAAAATATTCCTGTGCTGGGAACGTGTATAGCCTGCCCGCCTCTTTTCAAGGTGTAACGAAAACAGTTGCTTTTGTAGTTCTTCAGGCCAAATCTACACAGAACATTTTTGGACTAGATGCATTTGACTTGTTTGGTTTCTCAATTCAAAGAGATGTGCTTCAAATCTTGTCAGTAGTGCATCAGGACAAAATCACTGCAGTGTGTGAAAAATACAGTGACTTGCTTTCGCCAGAACTAGGTTGCGCAAAAGACTTTGTGGCACATGTAACTTTACAAGAATCTGCAGTACCAAAATTTCATAAAGCTAGGCCAGTGCCTATTGCAATTCGTGATAAAGTTGTTGAAGAACTTAAACATTGACAAGATAGTGGGGTGATTTCTCCTGTTTCTGCGAGTCAGTGGGCCTCGCCTTTAGTAATTATAACTAAGGTGTCAGGATAACTTCATCTCTGTGCGGACTTCAAATCAACAGTGAATAGTCAAACAATTGTAGACACTTACCCCCTGCGCAGACCTGGGGAACTTATGGACAAATTAGGACAGTCTTGCTTCTTTTCTAAGATTGATTTAGCAGAGGCATTTTTGCAGATTGTTTGATGACGAGTCAAAAACTTTTTCGTCGTTAATATTCACATGGGCCTTTTTCAATTTCAACGCCTACGCTTTGGCAGTTCTTCCACCCCCGCTATTTTTCAGCATTTTTTGGAACAGCTGACAGTTTCTGTACCGTGTTGCTCGAACTATTTAGATGACATCGTGGTCTCAGGATGCACAGTTGAAGAACATTTATCAAACTTGGAGTGCCTTTTCAAAGTGTTGACTGAAGCAAGTCTATGTTGCAATAAAGCAAAGTGTTCGTTTCTTGAAACTGAAATAGAGTACCTAGGCTATGTGATAAATGCCCAAGGAATCCATCCCTTACAGTCACATCTTCGAGCAATCAAAGAATTGCCTCCTCCTAAGAATGTGCACGAATTGCAAGCAGTAATGGGGAAGCTTAACTATTATTTCAGATTTATTCCCAATGCCTCTCTGATTGCAGCTCCACTGCATCACTTACATTGGAAGAATGTTCATTTTGTATGGTCTAAAGATTGCCAGGTTGCTTTTGACAAATTAAAGTCTGCACTACTCAGTGATGCATGTTTGATTCCTTTTGATCAACAGAAGCCTGTAGTGTTAGCAGTGGATGCCTCGTCTTATGGTCTGGTCACAGTAATGTCACATCGTATTGTATCTCACGATCGTCCTATTGCCTTTGCATCCAAGCTATGACGCCAACGCAACAGAATTACAGTCAGATAGAAAAGGAAGCCTTAGCAATCATTTATGGCATCACAATGTTTCATCATTATCTCTATGGCAGAAAATTCTATTTGTTGACAGACCACAAGCCTCTAACGTCGTTGTTATAACCCACAAAGATAATTTTGCCACGAACGGCACAAAAGCTTCAGAGATGGTCCTTGATACTGTCTAATTATCAGTATGAGATTTTGTACCGACCTAACATTAAACATGCCAACGCGGACACACTTTCCCGACTTCCCGTTGGCCAGGATATGTCGTTTGATTCTTCAGAAATGGCATGTTGCTAGATAGACTCAGGAGATGCTTCCACTGTCACAGATTTCCCTTTGAACTCTCGTCGGGTTGCACAGGAAACAGGTGGGGATGCGGACCTCAGTGTGGTAGCACATTTTGTTCGCTCAGGGTGGCCTGCCAGAGCCAAAGACATTGATCGGCCTCTGGTTCGACGTTATTTTGCACAACGTCATGCATTGTCTTTAAGTCAGGGTGTTCTGTTGTTACATACGGACAATGACCAAACAAGAGTGATAGTTCCCTGTTCCCTGCAACGAGAAGTGTTACGCCTCCTGCATCAAGGACATTGGGGTATTGTTAGGACAATGCAACTGGCCAGATGACATTGTACCTGGGTTGGTATGGACGGCCAGATAGAGAGCACGATGTCACAGTGTACGGTTTGTGCAGAGCATCAGGCGTCTGCTCCGCAACGTTTCTCAGACTGGCCACACCCCAAGGGACCATGGCAACGTTAACACATTGACTTTGCCAGACCTTTCTGGAAAAAGTGCTGGTTAATTGTTGTAGACGCTTTCAGCAAGTTTCCTTTTGTGATTGCCATGAACTCAACAACGGCGTCTAGTACAATCAGTGGCTCAACGTCAGTGTTTTGCATCAACGGTTTGCCTGAAACTATCGTCATTGACAATGGACCTCAGCTTGTTAGTGCAGAATTTCAACAGTTTTGTCGTGTGAATGGCATTCAGCATATCACCACCACACCTTTTCACCCTCAGTCCAATGGTGAAGCAGAATGTTTCATTCAAACATTCAAGTCTCACATGGAAAAGATGAAAGGTCAGCACTCCAGGCAGCAAGCTCTTCAAATTTTCCTGTCTACATATCGGTGCATGCCACGTGATGGCCCATCTCCTGCCGAGCTGCTACACGGCCGCCGTCACTGCACTCTCCTTCACCTGCTGCAGCCTCCCACACACCGAGTCGGTTCGTATGGTGCTTCGCGTTTTCAGGTTTCTACGCCGGTGCTGTACATGGTGTTTGCGGGAAAGAAGAGTTGGTTGCCAGGCACCATTCAGCGCGTGCTCAGTCGCAATATGTATGTTGTACGTTCTTCCACAGGGTCGGAGCTGTGGCGCCATGCAAACCAGTTGCACCTGCATAGGCCACGCGATCCTGTCTCGCTCGCCAATGGGTCCAGCGTCCCTGGACTACGAGATTGTCCCCATGGAGGTCGATGCGCCTCCGATGCAGTCGCCACCACTGTCGCCGCCGCAGATGACAGCATCACTGAGAGTAACTCCAGGACCACGCACCTCAGAAGATGACCTGCTCCCTCTGGGTGGAGGCGTATGCCCTTCCCCTCGTTTTAATGGGTTTTACTGGGGATCGCAAAGTGGATACCAGGGCGCGGACGGCGTCTCGATCCCAGCCTCAGCTACGACGCCCGTCCCACCAGTGCCGCCCCCGCCCAGCCCCTCCTCCCAGTGCTGACACCATGGCCCTCAGCCCTTCGCCATGACGGTGCGGCGGCGGTTGGGGGGGGGGGGGGGAGGGTTGTGGTGTCGCACAAGTCTGAAGTGCGCGCCTCGTACTTTCGCCGTTTGTCCATGCACACACGGCGCAGCGTTCTTATGATGTCTGTCACGAGCACCCTCTGCTGCAACTCCACTCGTGGCCACCACTGAACGGGATCAGCCACTTGGGATTAGGACAGGCACTAGGAAAGTCTCTCATCAGTAGGCAGGCCATTACCTAGTTCAACTATGTCTCAGCAGTACACTTAGTTGGCAGTCATGAACTTTGTAAAAGATAAGTATTATCATATTTTTACGAAATATACAACTTATTTTAATCTAGCTTAGTGTTACTAGTTTCTGCTGCCCCACTGGCTGGTCACCTCAGTCTCTGTACCCGCACACGTGAGCATCATATTTCCCCGTGTTGGTCTCTCTCTAATCGGCCACCGACGCCTAGGACAACCAGCGGAAACGAGACACAAAAAAGTGGCGACAAGGATGGGATACAATAGATGCAAAACATTAGTACAAGCCATTCTGGAGTACTTTGATTGTTTAGGATCCCTATCAACTCTCTAAGGTCATCATTCTGATAACACAATTTGTTCACTAACACTGGGAGCCAAATTCAGTCATGATTCTAATAATATAAAGCAAAGTCTATTGGGTTTGATATTTTATTCAAAATCAATACTACCGTTTCAAAAATTACTTCGAGATTCTTTACATGCTGGTCATGAAATTAAATTATTAGTGTTACAATTTTTCAATATAATGAGGATAGTTTGCAACTCACTGCACAAATGTACAACAACCTGTGATAGGCACATAAAAAAGACAGTCAGACACACAAGACTTCAGCTTTCAGCCATTAGCCTTCATCAGAAAAAATACACTAGTCACACAATTACAAGGATAAGCTTCACAGATCATTGTCTCCAGCTGCAGCATACTAAGTCATGCTTTGTGGCGAGGACATAGGAAATGGGGATGGACACAAAGATTGCAGAGTGGTGGAGGGGATGGATACAACATGGCCTTAGGGGGCAAGTAGGCTTCACAATCTAGGCCATCTGGATCCTATCCCCCCCACTCCCATTTTTTTATGAACTACACATGAGAGTTATCCTTAAAGTACATTTTCTGATCGCAAACTTACCTTGGCCTCAACCTACGATAACCTTTTTTCTCCCCCCCCCCCCCCCCCCTTACAAAGAACAGTCCCTGCCCACCTATCCTACACCTTTCCAATTCCATGTGCCTCCTGTGTGTGTGTGTGTGTGGGAGGGGGGGGGGAATTTCCTTCCCTCCCCTTCCTACTCCATTTCATCTCTTTCTATCCATCTACTACCTTCATGCCACATAAGGTTGTGCTTTAGCCATCCTCACTGCCGCCTTGCAACCTTCCTGTCATTCTCTCCCCTCCCCTTCCTCTACCTCTCCATCTCTTCCCTAACCACAAAGTGTATCTAAATATGCTGTGACTGAAGGTGATGGTCATTTTTTCTGACAAAGACTGATATCCAAAGTCTGAAGTTTTGTGTGTATGAGAATCTTTTTTATGTGACCATCAACGCTCGATGTACATCTATGCGATGGATTGCAAAACTATCCTATTTGTATTGTTGAATTTCAACCTGGACTTCCATTGTTAGTGTTGCATTTTTTTGTGATAAGAAGAACAGCTATCAAACTGCTTTAGAGTCATTCATATTTATTGCCAGTCCTATTAGGGTATATAATGTGCATAATCAATGTTAGATATAGCATGATGACTGTCAATTAAACTGATATGCCTCATACTCAGAGAACATGTCATCAGTGCCTGCTACAGTTCATAAAAGGCCCTCATTGTGGGCTTCCCTGTGGGTGACTGGTCAAATCATGTAATTTCCTGAAATTGGGTGTGACAGCAGCCCATTACTGGAATATAATGGACAGCATACTAGTTAGCAAGCAGAAAAAATACACAAGTGAATAATCAAAATACAGCCACTTTCACAGACACAATATAACAATGCTAGTTCATATTATTAAATAAGCTGATCGAAACTACTTTATTAATATTACTTGAAAAGGTATATTTTTACTTTGACAGCCTAGTGTACCGATGTTGGCAACAACCATTGCATCCTTTTTGAAAGAGCTATCATATAGAATTAGCAACATTTATTATTTTTTGTTGACCATGAAACAGATAATTAATGCTGTTCCTGCTCTGTGGTTAATAGGATGAACTGTGGGAAACAAAATTCAAACTTAAAAATAATCTCAAGTACTAATTTATAAGGATACGAGAAATTTCTTTTGCAGTTTCAATAAACTGCATGTAGTTGTGGTACACATTCTTTTTCAGAAGTACATTTGTTTCATCTGCTAATTGCTGGATTTTCTGTCGTTGCTGCTGCAGCTCTATTCCACCAACACACTGCTGTGTCAATTCCTTAACAACTGCAACGTAAAAAGCTACATTATAATCAGCAAAGGTATCACTAGCCTCTGTACTGACAGACTGAACAGTGAACTACAAACAGATCAGGAAAGCTTTCCTAGTTTCTAAGGGAGGTCAATCAATCTGCAAATATGCTGTCTTCTTAGACCACGAAACAAATGTTATTGTCCACTGTCTCATCTATTAATCAAATTAAGGTAGTATTACTTATTAGAAATTATCAATCTGGTAATACAATGGAACATGTAGTTTTTGGGAGAGTGCCCAGAATTTCGCCATGATATTTCAACAAACCGTCTTGTTGCTATCCTAAGGTGGACCCTGATTACTGCTGCTCCATTCTTATCAGCACTGATATTTACAATGGAACAGTAGCCATCAGGAACCACTCCAAGATGGCAACAAATCCTACAACTGAAATATCGAGCAGAATACAAAGCATTATCCAGGCACCCACTGTTAAAAATTAGAATTCATTCCATGTAATTTGATTATTCTGTTTTCATGTGTGTTCTGTTTAACACAATTGATGTGTGTGCATTGCACAATAAAAACATTTTATAGTGTGTTACTTTCAAACAGTAATCATTTTATCACATATTAAAGCTAAGAAACCAAACAGTAATCATCTTAACATGTATTAAGGCTAAGAAAAATACAGGTTATGGACCTCGCTACTCCTTCCAACCAGTAAATGCATTTTATTACAAAATTACAAAACAAAACTGCCAAGCTTAGTGATCTATTTGAAGCTGTAATTATTTCATTTAATTCATTACCACTTATAGAAAAACTAAAGGAATAGAGAACCACAATGCATGGTAGTTAGCTAAGAAAAAAAACTCTTCAATGTGAGAAGCTATAGAAATGTATCTCAGGTGACAAAAATAATTCAAAGTGTGTGATGCTAGGACAAAAATAACTGTCAGTTGACCCCATAATTTACATATACCTACAAAACATACCGAGCACAAAAGATACCTGCAAAAAATTGAAACACGTATATGAAGAAGAATTGGTTTGCTGACTACACTCCTTATAACTCAACAGGAGAACTATGCATCCATAGAGTTGTGTTCGTATCCAAAATAACTTCCACTTCTAATAAGTTAAAAGCTTTAAATTTCTAAGTGAAAGATGTTGGCCAGATTACCAGATGACTACAAGTCATTGATTACGAGCTTAGAAAATTTCACAGGATTCCAGAGAAGAAGTGTGTGGCAGTAGCGCAGCTGTCGGTTTGGTTATAAACCTAGTGACATGGTTTAACATGCCTAAAACTGGTTGTATGTAGATAATAAAGCAAGTGTACAACTGAAGAGGATTTTTCCTCTACAGTGCTAGAAAATTTCAATATAGCCTACCAACAATAAGAAATTCAATTAAAACTAAACTGTTGCAGAAAGTTAAGGTCAAAAAGTACAGCCACCCCATAATCAGTGACACAGGAACTTAGCACAAAATTCATACAAGGGAAAAAGATGCTACAATTTTCATAAGAATGGTCATATTGCAAGAAACCCTCACAGAAAAATTATGGGAAGTTGCAAGTCATCAGAAGGAACTAGAAGTTACAAATCTTTTTTCACTATATCAGGTAAAACTATAACTAAAAATGGGTATTTTTATTCTCGTGCTTCAGCACACATGTCTAAGCTAATGAATGAAATGAATTCATGTAGCTCAATACTAACTTTGCAAGTGGTAGTGGCCAATAAGATGAATTTACCAATTGAAGGAATTGGTGACGTGCATATTGATGCACATGTTGGCAAAGAAAAGAAAATAGATGTGTGTGGGGGGGGAGGGGGGGGAATTAACACTGTTCTTTATGTGTAATTTACTTTCCAAAAGTAAAACAGTTCATAGGAGACTTTCTGTTCGATAGACATAGTTGTCACATATAGGAAGTGCAATATACATTGATGGCATGTACAAATTAGACCAAGCAGACAATGTTTCATTAAAACCAAATATGTATTACTATTAAATGACACAAATGACTTGTGGCACAGGAGATTAGAATGCAAGGTTTGCAGAAAGGTTTGGCAAATAGAATTAATGAAAAAACAACTACGTATTTGTTCTTCCAGTGTTACAAGCTTGTGCTTGTATGATATGATTAGTCTTCCAACATTTTAAGTTGAGAGCATAAGGTAGCCTTGAATTTATATACTGATATTCTGATGTTTGTGGGCCAATGGAAACAAGATCAAAGTAAAGAACCAGATATTTCCTGACTTTAATCAATGATTATTCAAGGAGATATTTTTGTACACATTACATGACAAAAGTCAAGTACTGCTTCAAAATTTCATCTCTTGCGTACAGACAATGAGAACAAAAGCATGAACCAAGAACTAGCAAACTTCTTACAGCATGAAGATTTCATCAAACAATGAAATGCACTACACAATAGAATACAGAGTAACAGAAAGGTATAACAGAACATAGGCAGAAAAGGCCAGAAGCTTATTATTTGATGAAGGATTACCAAAAGAATACTGGGGCAAAGCAGTTTCTAAGCTGCATATATCATCACCCGATCACCTACAAAATCTTTAAAAGACATGGCACCATAAGAACTGATAGTGCACTGAATGTAGTATAGTATATAAAATTGGTAAGGCTACTGTAAAATGAAAATGTCAAGGCTTATATGTAGAGGTCTGTGCTGATAATAAAAGCACTATCTGCATCTGCAACACCCATATCTGCACTTGCACCCACAGCACCTTAACTGCATCCAGAAATATTAGTTCTGATTGAATAATAGTAATAGCCAGTACTGCATAAAACCATGGTATGTAATGACATAAATATTGGAAGGGTGTCATTTTTGTGACAACTTAAGTACTTCTGACTTCTTAAATCACCGGAAATGTTCTCTACCTACTCTAAAACAGGCCGTTCAACATTAAAGAATTGACACTCAGGAGCACGGACAGTAGCGGCTCAGAGACCATGTGGTGGAATCACTAAATTAGTTGAAGCATGCAATTCCATGCATCAGCTTTGACCCTTGATATTGGCAAGTTGTGTTATATGACATCATCATTGCATGGTGACTGAGTTGTCTGTGTTTAGAGGTGGTGTGTGTAGGTATGTGGTTGCAAGCTCTTGTGGCAGAAATTAAATGGTTTGTGGTTGTACTGTTAGTATTGCATGTGACATTCTTAGTATTCATGAGGTGTGATTGCTTCTCTTAAAGTTTCTCTTGGAAGTGATTTTAGTGATGGTTTTTCTGTTGTATACACATTATTATGGTTTTTAGTATTGTAATGTTTTGGTTCAGTAACTTGCCTTTCTATAATTTCATATGTTTTATTGCTATGTTTTTGTTAGGATGAATAAGTGTAATTCTTTCTTGCTATGGCGCACTGCAGGAGACTATGTTGACCAAGATAAAATTTCTTCAGCTGATTGGTGTTATAATCAATAGCATTTGGTGTACATGCCAGCAACCAATGAAGATAACGAAAGTCAGAGCCACTCGGACCAGGGACCTCTACATTTGTAGATGCTGATGGGATAACGCTGACATCCCATTAGAAGAGGGACCTAGTTTGAGAAGTAAAAGTTGGCCATAAGGGAGATTGGGTTTTTGACTTACCATATTTGTCACTGTTATGGTGTTGAGTTTTGCGTGCATGAGAATGGAGTGAACAATATAATAAGACCAGTTTACAACTGACACCAAAGACATAACAATGAGCTGTGACAGGCACATCAACAAGACACGCACATACAAGACTTAAGTTATCCGCTATGGCCTTCGTCAGAATAAAGAACATTCACACAATCACGCAGGCAGAATTCACAGTCACACAACCATCATCTCTGGCTAATGCACTCCAAATCACACTCTGCAGTGAGGAGATAGTGGAGGGGAGGGGATGGGGATAGAAAGGTTGCTCACAGTGTTGGAGATGGATACAGCATGGACTTACAATGCATGTCCAAATTAAATAGGTGGAATGACATGCAGCTTAGGAATGCAGGGGAAGGCGGGTGAGTTGAGGAAAAAATAAATAAATAAATCAAACGAACACACGTGTGCCCTGCACACACATACACAAAAAGTAAGAAAGGTGTTGGATAGAGGAGACTGCAACTATTGGGTGTGGAAAAAAAGAGTTATTGTAGGTTGAGGCCTCGATAATTTTGAGATCGGAGAATGTACTGTAAGGATGACTCCCATCTGTGCAGTTCAGTAAAGCTGGCAGTAGGAAGGGTCCAGATGGCCTGGGTTGTGAAGCAACCATTGAAATCAAGCAAGTGCTCTGCTGCATACTGTGCCACAGGGTGGTCCACCTTGTTTTTGACCACAGTTTGATGATAGCCATTCATCCTAATGGATAGTTAGTTAGTGGTCATGCCAATATAGAAAGCTTGACAGTGATTGCAGCACAGTAGGTAAATTACATAGCTGTTTTCACAGGGGAGCCAGCCTCTGATTGGGTAGGATAAGCCCGTGAGAGGACTGCAATCAGAAATGCTGGGTAGGTGGATTGGACAGATCTTGCAGCGGTGTCTTCCATAGGGATATGATCTCTGTGGCAGTGGGCTGGGTTTCGGGGTGACATAGGGATGGTCTAGGATGTTGTGGAAGTTGAGAGGGCAAAGGAACACCACATTACAAGGGGTGGGAAGGATCTTTAGCAAAATGTCTCGCATTTCTGGGCAAGAGAACAGAAAATCAAACAAATACTTGGAGTTCAGAGTAGTACTGGGTAACAAGAAGAGTGCTTTTTTTGTGGGTGGTTTTTGGTGGTAGAGGGTGGATTTGGGATTTGTGGGGATATTTGCAGACTAGGTCTGTGGGTGTAGTTTCTGTTTGTGAAGGCCTTTGTGAGCCCTTCAGAGGTCTTCCTACTTCTGCTGAGTCTTGCCGACTGCAAGAAGTAGAATGACCTCCGAAGGTGTCTGGCGCAGCTCTGGACAAAATGTCAGGAAACACTGCAAAGTTTTATGGACCACAGCCTTATAACCCAGAAGATCTGCCAGCAGCTACAATATCTGATCATGAAAGCCTTCATTGCGTGGCATGGTGGGTTGAGGAAGACCAGGTGAACTGGATGGGGGAGAAACAATTGAGATTTTGAAGGAAGTAGGATAAGATGTCATGGCCCTGAGTCCAGATCATGAAAATATCATCAATAAACCTAAACCAGACCTGAGGTTTGGGGTCATCATGAGAGAAATGTGAGATGTTCTGCCCAAGATTCTTTGCACCCTGAAGCCCCAGCCCCCTGTGTGAGACACCCACCGCTGCAAAATCTGTCCAATCCACCTATCCAGCAATTCTGATTCCAGTCCTGTCACAGGCTTATCCACTGCAATATCTGTCCAATCCACCTACCCAGAAATTCTCATTCCAGCCCCGTTACAGGCTTATCCTATCCAATCAGAGGCCGGGCCACATGTGAAAGCAGCTATGGAATTTACCAACTGTGCTGTAATCACTGTGCATCTTCCTACATTGGCATGACAACTAACCAGCTATCCAGTGGCCAAAAACAACGTAGACCATCCTGTGGCACAACTTGAAGGGGGGAATATGCTTGATTTCAATAGCTGCTTCACAACCCGGACCATCTGGCCGCATCTCGTTCCACCCATCTAATACGTACATGCTCCATATGGCCGTGCTGTATCCATCCCCACCACTATGATACAACCTTCCTATCCCTCCTTCCCCAATTTCCTCACCACAGAGCGTGATTTGGACTGCAGCAGCTGGAGTGATGGTTGTGAAGTCTGAATGTTCTTTATTCTGAAGAAGGCCATGGCCAATAGCTTAAGTGTTGTGTCTTTTTTTATCTGCCCGCTGCAGCTTGTCATTAAGTCTTTGCAATTCGTTGTAAACAGTCCTCATTATATTGTTCATTCCATTCTCCAACCTGGATATTCCATTATGAGACTGGCGTGAGTGAGAGGACAATTGTTGACTCCTATTCTTTTTGCAGGGAAATGTGTTTTGAGGTTCCTTTTTTTAGGGGGGGGGGGGGGGGGTGTTGATTGGTTGGTTAGAGTGCTATAGTGCACAGGTGTGTGGGTATATGTGCTTGTGTGTGTGGTTTATTTTTTGTTATTGTTTTGTATTTGTATCTTCAATCTCCCTTAATTAGTGTTGTATGTGTATTTTGTGTGTGTGTGTGTGTGTGTTTAGTCCACATATTGTATACGTTGTTTTGTTATATTTTCACGTTGTGGATTGTTTCTTTCTTGTTTATTGCCACTTGCTTTGTCTCTGTCCACTAGACCCTCACTTCCAGACTTGTCCTGTTAATGTCATTTTATTGGTTTTATGTCAATTTTCAAGTTATTGTAAATGTGCTTGTCAGTGCTTTATTTATTTATTTATTTATTTATTTTGCCTTACTGGCAACGAGTGATATATATTGTGTGTGCCATGTTGATGATATGAGTCAACTAGAAAGACAAGCTGCAGCATGCACATCATGTGAAGTGATCAAGAGAGGCCTGAGCCATTGTGATTGCTAGCTGACTGGATGGCCGCTGGCACACAGCCCAGTCTCTAATAATGGACAGCCGGTCAGCAAACGATTGCAATGGCTCAGGCCTCTATTGATCAAGTGACATGACATGCGTGACATAGCCTGTGAGTGGGATCATGTCCAGTTTTGGGTGAGAAAATGGGACATTTCTAAAATATCCTGCAAAGATTTTAAGACTGTCCACAGACTAAAGGTTTTCAACTAACATTACAACAAACATACTGGGAAGGTACATCACTCATTATCCACAGGTAACCTGTGAGTATCCATTCCACACACGATTTTATCTGAAAAGCAACAAACACTATCAAATCTGTGCAGACCTCTTCTTATATGTAAAGATACAAAATATCAATTGATATACATCAACTGGCTGAATATATAAATACATGCATTTACTAAGAGAAAACCAAATCTTTGCCATTTAAAAATATTTTGTAGTAAGGCCTTTATTCATGTGGGCCTAAGTTAGCTACATTGGGATAAGAAGAGCACTGAATGTATTTTTGTAGGATATTGTGAACAGAGTAAAGCACATCATCTATTTCAACACATTCAAAGAAAATTAATAAAAGCAACTCATGTGGTGTTTAAAGAAAAACTTTTTAAGAAGAATGATGATATAACAGTGGCTAAAATTTCTCAGGAGCCAACTATTTATTATTTCTGAAATTAGGTGAAGTGGAACTGAAATATTTGAATCTGAACCAATTAGAGATGAGAATAATGACAACTCAAGACGTACTTTATCCAACCAAAGAAGATCCAAATTCATCAGAAGCAAATGCAATTTTTGCATCCTGTCAAATGCTTAGAAGATCTTCTAGAATTCTGATACTAATAAAAATGAATGATTCGGTTTTACAGAAATGGAGAAAAAGCTTTACAGGGCAAAGAAACACACAGCTAAAAGCAATTGGAGAAGAATTGCAGTCACATGCAAACAATCAAACATGGAAAGAGGCAACTTTATCTCCAGATATAAAAGGGTCATTCATGGCAAGTGATTCTGCCCATCGGCTTTGACTCATGACGTCAGCATGTTGGGTTCTATGATGTCATCACATGCACAGTAGTTCTGAGATGTGTTTATTTATAGGTGGCATGTGTAAGTATCAAGTGGTGCTCTCTTGTGGTGGATGATACATACAATGGGTATTTTGTAGTACAGCCATTCTTCTAAGTGTTATCATATTTGTGGTTGGAATTATTGGTATTGAGCTATTGGGAAATTAGTGCAATAACATTATTTTTCAGTTCTGTGACTTATTGCTTTTGTGTTGTATTGGTTGAGTTAAGGAGCAAACAATGTTTATTTTGCAAATATTCATTTGTTTGTTAGATATAGATATGCCGGAAAAGTTTACTTCGCATTTGTTGGGTTAAGCAAGGGGCAAGGAGCTGCTGGATGTGACAATTTTGGCAAAACTTAAGACTAATAGTGGAGCATGTGAGGTGTTCCAAATGCAAGGAGCTGATAAAGCTGTCAAGAGTCCCACGGTCTCGGACCAGCGACCTTTGCATGTGGCATTGTTGGCACGATAATTGCTGGCACTCGATTCATAGAGGTACCTGGTTCAAGAAATTAAAGTTGGCTTTGAATGTTATTGTCCTTCTAACATATTTTTGTTACCGTTCGTCTGTGGAATTTTGTACGCATGAGATAGGAGTAACTGTGAAAACTATTGTTGGGTTACTGTTGAAATTGACTAGTCTTGTTATGGGGAAAAGAAATATGGGAGTGGTGGGTCATGTGTTAGTTTATAGGTGGAGGGCTGTTGTGTCAGGGGATGGGGTTTCAGATGTGGTTTTTAAGGTTGTGGAAAATAGGATAAAGGGGTATTGGTGGGGTTAACTGAGGAGAGTTTTACAATCTCAAATGCTTTTTCATCATATAAGGGTTTAGGGAAGAGGGCATATAATCATATAGTTGTAAATCACTGGATTAAATTTAAAAATTATTCCACAGGGGCATGTATGAATACAATAGAGGGGGTATGAGGGACTGTGAAAACTGGGTAATTTGGTAGAACCTGTGTACATCGAAGAAATGGCTTTGCCATCGATATATGTAGAATGTTCGATATAGTGTTTCTGAACTGGAGATACGGGCGCTACACGCCCTCACATAAAAAAAAAAAAAAAAAAAAAAAAAAAAATACCTTGTTTAACCTATACCTAAGCTCCTTATGGCTACACTACAGATCAATTTTTTAAAGTCAAAGTTAGGTTAGGTATAGGTTAACCAAGAATTTTTTTTAGTATGTGAGGGCGCATAGCGCCCGAATCTGCGGTTCAGAAACACTATTTCAAACATTCGATATATATCGATGGCAATGCCGTTTCCTTCGATGTACACGGATTCTACCAAATTACTGAAAACTGTTATAGGGAGGGGGAAGCAGCGCACTTCCATTTTGTAGTCTCATCCTGATGAGTACTACAGGCAGAAGAGTGTCCTGGGTAATTTTTGTTTATTTAGTTCTTTCATGGGTGTTGTGGGGAAGATGTATAGGCCAAAGATTTGGAGTTAAGTAGGTTGGGTGGGAGGGGGGGTGAGAGGGAGGGAGGGTTATGTGGTTGGAATTTGTTTCTGGTGGGTTTATTAGGCCTGGGTAGCCTCTTCTATTTTCCTTTGGGTAGGGAGTTGCATGGGTAAGGCACTTTTTTCAGGGGAGGGGTGTTCTGATATTGTGAAATATCTGTATGCATGGAATGACTTTTTTACACATTTTCTGTTTCTTTAATAGGTGTGTGTGTGTGTGGTCAACTTCAGAGTTATACAATCTGTATTTCACTCTGATGGTAAGGTATAGGTTAATAGATTATTATTTCCCCCCCCCCCCCCCCTCCACAAGTGAGCACCAAATGAATGAATTTGTGGGCTGAGTTCTGTGATCGATGGTACATACTATTGTTATAATCTGTAATTTACAGTAATAAGTGCAGATTATTTATTATGTACAATACATAAGTATTAAGATATTATCCCGCATACAGGTTTTCCGACATGTTGATGTCATGTGGCAAAGCAGACGGGTGGAATCACATCTTAAAATAATGCAATTAAATTGGTATTGCCATCTTCATTGTAGGTGTATTTAGGTCAATTATAGTATTCAATACCATTTTCATGTTGGTGGGAATTGGGAGGGCTTGACTGGCATCATTTTCTTGATTTTACGTGTAGTATAGGTTAACTGAAGTATTCTATACTATTGTTATGTTATTTGTACAAGTGTTGATTGGTATCGGTTTCTTCTTTTGATTATTAGATCAAGTCAACTATTTGATACTGTACATAGGTGTTTTTCGGTTGGCTGTTTGTTGTATTTTCTCACATAGAATGTCTACACCCAAAAACCCAGATTCCCCGCTTCTCCTGTTAAGAGTCATATTACATTAATTTTCGTGTGCATGTTTCTTGAGTGTTTTGGTCGCCATATTGTCTCCAAGTACACATGCCATTTCTGCCATATTGACAATGTCATGGGTGAAAGCAGACGGGTGGAATAGCGTTGTAAAGTATTGCCATATAAAACCAATAGATACCAAATGAATTTTCAAGGCTAAGCAGGATCCCTAAGGACAAACATAGGTACCGTAGCCTTACAAGACACTGCTAGCAGTTGAGGAATGCTACAAACAAAAGGTGTTTACCCTAAAGAGACATATGCTCCAGTGACCCACTATAATTCACAAAGATATCTGTTTAGTGTAGTTACAAAATATGACAGACACTTTAGACAGTATTACACCATTCCTGCAAGGTGATTTGAAAAAGGAAATTTATGTCAAAAACCCATACATCAATTTCAATACTATAACTGTTAAAGAAAAAGGTATTCCCAGTCTTACAAAGGTGGATATATATATATATATATATATTTTTTTTTTTTTTTTTTTTTTATGGGCACTTAACTACGGGGTCATCAGTCCCTAAACTTACAAACTACTTATGAACTACCTAAGACTAAGGATGGCACAAATATCCATGCCCGAGGGGGAGATTCAAACCCCCAACTGTCTTGGCCGTGTGGACCGTGACTGACGCGCCGCAGAGCGCTCGGCCACCGTGGCCAGCAGTGGATTATTAATTAGGCCTAAAACAATGTAGCCACAACTGGAATATTAAGCTAAATTAAGCATTCATGTTAATTAGAACACTGCAAGAAGTACAGTGATCCATGTGTTTATCAAAATAGTGGAAAGAACATACCGAAATGATTTTGCAGTTTATCTTGATGACAAGTTAATTTTCAGTAATAATCAACAAGAAGAGAACTTCAAAACGAAACCCAAAATGTAGTTTGAACTGAAAGAGCTAGGAGAAGCGTGAAATTGCTTGAGAATCGGAACAACAAGAGCGCGCATATGGAGAATTATGGAAGGGTCAATCTCATTTCCACAAAACAAATGTTAAATAAATACTACATGATGGACTGCAATCCAGCCTCAACACACAGACTGTCAGGAAATTTGTTCCATATACAGAAACTAATGGCAGTTTGATATATACACATCTGACAACCATGCCTAATCTCACAGATGCAATCTCAGTTGTATGTTTCTTCACAATGACCCAGGCATGAGATACCTCACTGGCAGGAAGTTAAGAAAATCATGAGATATCTGAAAGGTTCAAACTATTTATAACTGCAATTTTGTGAGAAAAACGATGAAGGCATTGTAGTGTATAGCAATGCAGACTGGGCAGGACACAAATTCAATCACTGGTATTCTGTTTAAATCACAATGAGTTATTTCCTGGAGCAAGAAACGACTCATAGTACTATTATCAACTATTGAAGCTGAATACATGGCACTGGCCTGTCAAGAAGCACAGAGTAAAAAAATAATCCGCCCATGCCCTGAAAGACCAGTTTACTGTTTATCATGGTAACAAAAGTAGAGTTCAAAGGAACTGATAACCTCTTAGTTCAGTCCCCTCAAAATCCCAAAACCTAATAGCACAACCTAATAAACCTACAGTATAAACGCAAGTGGTAGAACAACACATATCGTTGTCATATTTTATTCGTGGAATGAGAGAGTCAGCAGAAATTATAGTTGATAAGTTAACTGAGTCATTCTCAAGAATTGTGGGCAATAGTAAAGGTCCTAATACCAATCATCTGCTTTGTTCCATGACGACATGAGCGGTGTCGTGCTTAACGTAAAATAACTTCCAAAACACAAAATATATCTTCCCATTGGCATAAAGAAAATTTCCTTCGCCGCAGTGCTCTGCCAAGCAGCTGTTTTCTTTAACAAAATCGTGGTGATTGGTAGAGGAATTGGTGAACATAAATTCATCAGTGTAGTAAAATGTGGTGACACAACCGCAACAAAAGAAAAATCTCCACTGCCTAAACCACGCCGATGTTAGGGGTAAAAGACGAGGGGCGACATCCCATGTTTCTTATTGACTAGGAATGTGGACGAACTGACTATGAATTTTTCAGGCATCGATTCGATGTCTTATGTATGTCCTGTGCAAATTTAAATGTATACGTGCACTTTACATTAAAAACATTTTCTATTGTGTTACTTTCAGTCATAGCTTTAACTGATTTTCAGTGTAATAAAGCTAAGGAACAAGAGCAGAAAACAAGCTGTTAAACTGTTGTTTCGGTTTGCCCTTCTGATAGCAAGCACTGCTACATATATGTGGAAATACTTGCACTTCTCTGGAGCGAAATCCGCTGCTCCTATTTTCTTTGTCAGTGTGTCACTCATCGTGGACATAAGTGAATGTCAAACACGTCAAGCAATTAACCACGACATCTAAAAATTCATAGGTTTTCTATTATACGTCAAACTACTGTCATCACAGCATCAACCACGATGTAAACAAACACGCCTCGCATCCGCATACAATGATAATCCAAAGCTCTTAATATCAAATTGTCTACCGCAACCAAAGCTCTTGTAAAATAAACTAGCCTCCCTGCTGCCGCGGGATAATTTGAACCTTC
Organism: Locusta migratoria; assembly: GCA_026315105.1. Classification (NCBI taxonomy): domain Eukaryota; kingdom Metazoa; phylum Arthropoda; class Insecta; order Orthoptera; family Acrididae; genus Locusta; species Locusta migratoria. The sequence continues at coordinate 369,670,086 of CM048744.1, forward strand.
TGCCGACCGCCATGATAGTGGTAAGCGTCAGATAAATACGGGTGTTGTTAGGAGGTAAACGGTGTATTATATAGCAACTGCGGCATATATAATTAGTTGGTAGTCACGTCTGTACTGTTTGACTATAGCAGTATACATGAAACACGATGATGAAGAGCTGCTCAGAGTTTAACTACATAAATCGATTTAAGAAAGGAATAAAAAGAACGAATACCATCTTCCCACTTATCTGTGTCAGGAATACAAGTAACCCTGCTAGTTGTGTTGGGAGATAGTTGCTCTTGCTTAACAGGTTGTTATTCAAGACAATATAGGCTTGACTGAAATAAATAATAAGCTTGTACAATACTGTTATCTCTTTTAAATCGAGCTATTTTAAGCAGTACTGGTGCACAGGAGATTCAAAAAATTTCATTTTGGATTGTGTAAAATAATAATTGGGGGAAACGAGATCAGTTGCCTCGCTGCAGTTCGAATTTTTGTTTATGAATTGATATTAGCAACTAGTAACACAGAATTTAAAGTTCACCTGCTTTACAAATAGATGTAACAACTGAAAGGGGTTCGCACAACTGTGTATAGTTCCATATATGAATGACACATAGCCACCCTGTATGCACATTGTGAAGTTGTACCCCATGTCGATAGATGCTGACTTTTGAGGATTTCACGCTACTGTTAGGTATTTTGCTTACAATGTTAAGAATGCTAATATTCGTGCCAGGTATCCTAATGTTAAGAATTTGGTAGTAGCTGGTTGCAATATTCACACGGTAAGGCACTATTTTACAGATATGTATCTGATGGAATATTTCATTTTCACGGTCAATTTTTAACATTAGGTGTTTCAGGCAGCCCTTTTCATTTTTTGAGGCTATAAAATATCTAAATATTGGAGAATACAGCAGACACTCCAGCAAACACATAAAGTGTCGCGAAAATCTTCCAAAATTAATGATTGTATAAAAGTTTCAGCATCATAGAATATACCGAGAAAGTGACAAAAAATCGTGTCTGACGATAAATTCCGTACATATACTGCACTTAGAACGATAAAAGACTAAATGTTATAATTCGGTTTCGTTAGGAAGAAGAAACGCTGTTGGCCGATTTCTACACCATATGTGTAATAAATTTACACACAACCAAAGTTGATGTATATTGAAAGAGCCTGAAGCTGTTGTGTAATTACATATTTAAATGAGATTTAGTTTTCGTGACTCAACTATAATAAATATACAATCTAAGAGTCTTATGCACATTTGAAGGTGGTTTGCCACCATAATGGCCACTGAGATGCTCTTCAATTTGCCCACAGTTCGCAGTCGGCCGCTTACGGAATTGTAGGGGCTTGACTGCAGCATGTGTTGGGGCCTCCTTGGCAGGGGCCTGGAACTAAAGAGCCTGGGGCAATTCCCAAGGAGGTTAGAATTCTAACCCCCTTGGCAATACACATGTGAAATGTGATTTACTCATCTCATAACATACAGTTTTCAAATCATTTGATTTGTTGTACTGGAGACATGTCAAAATTTACAATATGGTTTATGATTCACTTAGTTTATATTTTATATACATATAAATTGCAGTTCTTAATACAAAGATATTATCCATAAATCTATATCAATACAAAGATATTATACTTCTTTATACATAGGTATTCATTATACTTCTTAATGCATAAAATATTATAAATATGTAATGCCAGTCTCAAAAAGTGAATTTGTCATCAAAAAATTCCTCAACAGAGTAGTAGCACTTTTCCACCAGAATATTGTAAAGCAGTCGCTTCAGTGAACCAAGCTCCATGTTAAATAATTTGCTCCCCTTTATTTTGTTGTATATTTTTAGTCCCATGTACTCTGGCATTTGTGCATAAAGTTTTAGCCGGTGTGTGGGAGTTTAAAATTTTCTTTGTTTCAATTGCTATAATTGTGATCGATCGGAATATGTCTAAGATATTTTGGTGCTTATACAAGAAAATCAACACCTCATCTATATAGAGGGAAGGAACAGACAGAATTTTTAAATTTTTTAATAGTGGCCGACAAGACTCGCTTGGTTTGGCCATATACATGTTCCTAATTATTTTCTTTTACAATAGGAGGATTTTCTGTTTTGGCTTCAAATGAGTCATTTTGGTTTTCGTTACATTTAATTTTAGCCCATTTTGATGGAAACAGGTTTCCAGTTTTTCTAGAGTTTTTTGCACACTTATGGAATTGTTTCAGGCACCTCATTTTCAATTAAAACTGATGTGTCATCGGCAAATAGAACTAGGTTTGCGTCAATAGCTAGCGGTAAGTCGTTTATATAAAGAAGAAACAGGTAGGGAACCAATACAGAAACTTGCGGCACTCCCTGAGAATCAGTTTTCCATTCTGAGGAGTAATTTATTGAGTTTGAAGTAACAATTACCCTTTGTTTCCTACCTGTGAGGTAAGAGTTGAACCATTTCAGAACAGAATCCCGAATTCCATACATCCGTAGATTGTGTTAAAGTAAGGAGTGGTTCACTGAATCAAAGGCTTTAGTCAGATTACAGAAAATCCCTGTAACCTTCCTGCCTTTATCTAATGCAGAGCATATCTTTCGGGTAAAGTCATTGATGGCATACACATATAGTGTATGTCTGTGGTCTATGCAAGGAAGTTAGAACAAAGGAAGGTGGCAGTATCTATGCAGAGCACATACGTCAGTTGAAGCCTGTCCGCCATCTTTGTCAGTGCTGGATTGCTATTTCTCCATTAAAACTATGCGTTAAGTCGACCCTCTTACTTTTAATGCACTGGACTGAAATTTAATGCGAAGTATGTACTTTCAAACAATAGACTTTCTTGAATAAATAGTAATAAATACTCAGCATATTATATTTGAAAACTTAATTTTTAATGGCTAATTTGTACTCGTTTCACAAGCTGTATATCAAGGCAAAATCGTCGAACGGTTTATTTCTGTTTTAAGTGACAAATCACATTAGCCCTACAATACGAACACTTCTCCAAAACTTAGCAATATGGTGGAGGCAGGCTTCACTTTTTAAGCCTAAGGGCATCTCCATGTATTCTAACCTCCTTGGGCCTATGGTATTTTCACTAATAATCTTTTGTGTCTCAGTCCTTTCAAACTTTTTCGCTGTTGTTAGTGCAAAAAGGTTCAATTTTCGCTCGTTGCTGGAGTTGGAGAAAAATTCAAAGTCTATGGGCATATGCCACTGGCAATGACAGATTCAATGATTTTTAATGTCCTCAGGTAGATTTGGTAAATGTTAAGGCCTAGCACTCGGGGCCTAATCTACACCACTGAGAATACAAGGCCTCACAACTGGCCGTGCTTACATCACACGTAGAGGCCGCGGCCACCAGCTGACTGGTTAGTCACTGGGGCACGCCCACTGCCTTGTAGCGGCTGGCCAGTAAGCTTGCGTTCATGGCCTCTACGTGTGACGTAAGCACGACCAGTTGTGAGGCTGTGTCTTCTAGGTGGTGTTGGCCTAATGCGCTCCTCTCTCAATGAGGAATATATTTCCGCTATTGTCTTTGCACATCGACAATGACGATATAAAGTACAAATCGTGACAGCATAGTATTTTACACCAATAATATTACCGCGAGCTTTGTAAAGTAACGCGTGGTACAATGGTTACCATTGCAGATCACTGTGCTCACGGTCACTGGTACAAGTCCCACCACTGGCAGAAAAGAATTTATTTCGTAGTATTTACAATTTCTCGACTGTTCAACCTGTTTTTTATGTTTAATGTACTTCTAAGTTCCATAAAATTCTTTCCATGTATAAATATCGGAGCACTGAAAGCAGCAGGCAATCTGTTCTGAGTGTACGATTGGGTTAGCAATAAACATGTTCTAAGTGTAAAATGTTGTGCTCTATTAACGACCAGCCTTCGAATTCTGGACCACCTGCGGTTTTCAACATGACACTTTCTGGTGGAGGCGCCGGATTTACTGCAAAACATATGCATTGCCGTGGCCCTGGTCGGGGTTCTCAGGAGATGCTGGACAGGATCCAAAAAACTGGCTCAAAGAATTCGACCGAGTCGCCAAGTATATTAGGTGGGATCACATGATGTGCTTGGTGAACGAATTTTTCTACCTCGATGGGAAAGCCCAGCAATGCTTTCAAAACAACAAGGACAAGCTCGATAGCTAGGACAAATTCCAGATGGAACTTAAGAAGATGGTTGGAGACCAACAGCATCAGGTCCGTTTATCAGAATAGAAATTGAAGAAGAGAGCCCAACAGTATGGTGAGTCAATGCAATTGTATATACAAGATGTTTTGGCCCTGTGTCACGTAGTTAACCCAGATATGACTGAGAACAATCAAATTGCACACCTGATGAAGGGCATTACAGAAAACATTTGCAAGTTGCCAATAGGTTTGACCAACTGTCAGAGTTGAGTGGAGATGAAGCTCCTGTAGCTGTAGGCGTAGGAAGTATGCAGAAGACCTCAGCTGTCAGGAAGCCGAAATCTGCAGAGAGGTATATTAGGAAGGAGCAGGTTCTGCTGTTAGGCAGTTCTAATGGCAGAGGTGTTGGCCAACAGTTGCAGGAAGTACTTGGGAGTGAGTACTAGGTCACCTGTATGTGGAGCCCAGTGCAGGGTTAGCTCAGGTTACTTGCAACACAGGGGAATTATGTAGGAATTTCTCAACAGAGGATCAGGTAGTGATAATGAGTGGGATCAGGAATAACCTTCATAGGAACGGAAGTAAGATATAGGTGTTGATCTGGAAAGGATAGCTACTCAAACTAGTGGCACGAATGTGCTTTTTGTGCAGCTGTTTCAACGTCATGATAGGCCTCATATTAATACAGCTGTCAGGCATATTGTCATGTTGAAAACTGCAGGTGGTCTGGAATTCGAAGGCTGGTCGTTAATACAGCACAACACTTTACACTTACAACACGTTTATTACTAACACAAGCGTACACTCAGTACAGACTGCCTCCTGCTTGGCTGCTTTATACACAGAAAGAATTTACTGGTAAATACAAGTATATCAAACATAAAAAACAGGCAGAACATTCTAGAAAGAGGAAATACAATGAAATAAATTTTTTCTGCCTATGGCAGTATTTGAGCTGGGGACCGCAAGCACAGCGATCTGCGATGCTAAACTCTGTGCCACCCACGTTATCAGAAAACTCATGGCATTTCTCCCGTTCCTGAAAGAACAGCGACTCGCTGTTAGGCTTCCTTTGCAGCCAGTTGTAGTGTCCTGGAACTTGTCATGGGTCCTCTGTATGGCAGTTCCAGAGAATCCTTTCCTTCTGGCTGCACACCTTCTTTGTGGTGACCTTTACCGAGGCCAGACCCTCCTGTCGTGGTTTCATCATTACCATAATGGTCTTCAGAGTCGTTGAACAAGAGCCCGTTTCTATTTGTTCTTTGGGATTGTAGTAAGGCATCATATGGAGGACGTGCACAATGTCTCCTCGTTTTTGTCGTTTTGAGAACGGCTCATAATCCTCGACTTCATATGTGACGTCTGACAGGTGGCGTATAATACGATACGGACCAAAGTATCATTCAATAACTTTTCCGATAGTCCAATTTTCTGTACTGAAGTAAAACTCCATACCAGAACTCCTGGTCTGAACGCAGCAGATCGGTGCTTATCGTTATACCGCTGGCCGTCCTTCTACTGGGCGTCAATGTCTGTATGCGAGCCATCTGTCTTGCTTCTTCAACCCTGCTTCACAGTCATCCTGAGTATCGTCCGGTAGGAACGGAAACAGCGTATCCATTGCAGTCTCAGGCTCACGACTATGGAGCATGAAAAACGGCATGAAGGCTTTGGTGTCTTGCCTTGCTGTATTTTAAGCAACTGTCACGACTGGCAGTATTGTATCCAAATCCTGCTCAACATCGACGTACATCGACAGCATATCTGCTAACGTCTTGTTAAAACGTTCTGTAAGACCATTTGTCTGAGTATAGTAAGCAGTAGTTATTCTGTGGACCATGTCACAATGTGACATTACGTCTGATACTAGTTTTGACATGAATACTATTCCTCGATCATATATCACCACACATGGTGCACCATGCTACAAAATAATGTCTTCTACTAGGAATTTCGGCGCTCTCTGGGGCTTCTGCAGTCGGCACAGGTTTCGTGACCGAAAAGGTCGATTCCAATCCGGTCGAATGGAGCTGCTGCAGGTACTATTGCTACCAGATAGCCTGGAGGTAATTGTGACACATCCTTCCATCGCTGGCACTCTTTACAGTGACTCACATAGTGGTTGACAGATCGGTAGAGACCTTGCCAGTAATACCTGCGTCTGATTCTGTCTAGAGTCTTCACGAATCCCAGATGACCGGATATTGGAGAATCGTGAAAATACTTGAGAATAGCTGGCCGAAATGAGCTGGAACAACCAGTAACCATTTGGGGTCCAGTGGATTGTAGTTGCTCTTATACAATGTCTCGCTTATAAGTTGAAACTCTGCTTTGTTCGGTTTTCCTTTCTCCAAGGACTCTATGGATTGTAATGATGCTGGATCTTCCCTCTGTTCAGCTATAATGTCACCTAACTCAGTGAGGGCTGAAATTTCATCCATGATCTTTTGTTCAGCTAATGGATTCCTCAAAAGGCAGTCGGCGTCCTTGTGTTTGAGCCCGTTTTTGGATACCACTGTGACATCATACTCTTGCAGTCTTAGTGCCCAGCTTGCTAGTCGCCCTGATGGAGTCTTCAGATTGGTCAGCCAACATAAAGAATGGTGGTCTGTCATGATGGTGAAATGGTTTATCAAACCGATATGGGCGGAACTTGTTGAAAGCTCACATAACAGCGAGATATCCTTCTCAGTTCTAGAGTAGTTCATCTCGGACTTTGAGAGAACTCTTGATGTATAGGCTATCACCTTTTCAGCTCCTTTCTGAATTTGTACAAGCACTGCACGAATCCCATAAGCACTAGCGTTTGTGTGAGGTTTGGTTTCCACATTCTCGTCATATCACGCTAGAACTGATGCAGAATTTAGAGCCTCCTTAAGTTCCCAGAAAGCTCTTTTTTCGTCTTATCCCAGTAAAACTTGGTGTCTCCCTGCAGGCGTTCTTGCAATGGACGTGCCTTGTTACAAAAACCTTTTATGAAACGACGGTAGTATGAGCACAGCCTGAGAAAACTTTGCACATCACGGATGTGCAGAGGAGTTGGAAATTCTGTGACTGCCCTTACGTTATCTGGTCAGGACGGACACCAACTCTGTTCACTAGATTCCCCAGGATTTGTATCTCTTTGGCGATGAAGAGGCACTTCTTTGGCTTCAGATGGATCCCTGCTGTATGAACACACTTCAGCACAGTTACTAGGCGGCTTAGATGCTCCAGAAATGTCCTTGAGAAACCGATAATGTCATCTAGATAGCAAAGACATGTCGCCCAATTAACGTGTCGAAGCAAGTTGTCCATCGTGTGTTCGAATGTGGCCGGAGCATTACATAGTCTGAACGGCATGACCTTGAATTCATAAAGACTGTCAGGTGTAACAAAAACAGTCTTCTCCCTGTCAGCTTCGTCACCCTCGATTTGCCAGTCATCTGTCTGCATGTCCAAGGTTGAGAACTATGTAGCTCCTTTCAATCAGTCTAATGTGTCGTCAGTGCACGGCAATAGGTAGACATCTTTCTTTGTGATTTTGTTCAACCGCCAATAGTCGACACAAAACGCTACGTGCCATCCTTCTTCTTCACGAGGACCACAGGAGACGATCAAGGACTCTCTGAAGGTTGAATAATGTCATCGTGCAACATCTTTTCCACTTCTTCTCGAATTATTCGTCTTTCAGCTGGTGACACTGTACGAATGCTGGCTAATTGGTAGATGGTCCCCGGTATTTATACGGTGTTTTATCGTGGGCCATTTCATCTGACTCTCCTCCTGCCTGGTCTCGAATACACCTGAAAATTGATGTAGTGTGGCTAACACCTGCTGACGTTGTTCCTACGTCAGACTGGGCTTTATATGCAATGCCATAGTAGTTTCCTCTAGAGCGTAGTCTGCAGTAACAGCAGAGCATGAGACTTCGTCGATGACATTCAGCTCATCGTCCTGGATTGGTTCGGCTGTTCCAATACACATTCCTATAGGAATGAGTTTCGATTGCTCGTGAATATTAGTGATCCAAAGTTCTCCTCGACCACCTCAAATGCTTATGATAGGCGCTGGTATGTAGATTTCCTTTGTTTTACTGATTAGCACTTTGCCGTCCAAATGGTCATCTTGGCTGCTGATTGCAACTCTTCTCATTGTTAAAAGCGGGATCTCAACATTCTCGACAGCAAAAACACCTCCCAGGGAAGTACATGTTACGTGTACTCGTCAGAACGGCTTCCTCAATTAGTAGCTCAGATCTTCCACACTCAATGACAGTCTGGGATGCTTGAAGGAAGTCCCATCCGAGGACGACATTACGACTACATTCTTTTAAAACGACAAATTCAAATTACTGCGTCCTGCTGTTGATAGTTACTCTTGCGACACATGTTCCTGTCAGCTGGATGTATTTTCCACTTACGACCTTCAGCACAGTTTCTCTTGTATCACAGAACATAATATTCTTTAGTTTGCGGCGCTAGTCATTCGACAATACAGAGAAGGAAGGTCTTGAATCGACTAGTGGCTGGACAGGTTGGCTGTCGATAATGACGTCAAAGAGATTTTCTGGCATCTTAGTGACTGTCGTCCGTGGAGATTTTTCATATGTGGCCCGCCTCCCTCTGTAATGGTCGGCTCGCCTTGTTTTCCTAAGTACAGTGGCTAGGCAGTTGGCTGGTATTTCTGTACAGTGACGGTGAACGGTGGTGGCGTGCTGGAGAGTGACCACGTCTGGCATACGACGACGGACTTCATCCCATAGATCGACAGTAATAATCTGCAGTTGACTGCCGTTGAAAGGACTGCTCCAATGATTGTCGTCTTGCGGCATAATAATTATCGAATACTCGTCTTCTCTTCCCTACAGTATGTACGACATGTCCGGGAAGGCCACAGTGAAAATACAATGGAGTGTTGTTTTCTCTCCTTCAGATATCTGTCCTTCTGCGAATCTTCACAGTTGCCGGAGGAGTTGCTTGAGGTCGCGTCGGACGGTTCATTAGCTGCCATTTGGTGGCTTGAGCATAAGTTATAGTTAGGCGAGGGTATTCTTCACGTCGCGTGCGACCGACGGGTGTGACAGGCGCCATTGTTTGAAATACCTCTGCCTCAGCAGCTTCAGCTCCGTCATCACAGACGGGAATGACATACATGGCCATAATCTGGTGCTCGCTTGGTCCAACAGTCCCGGCTGCCATAAACTGTTGTAATTCTTCTCTCACAATTTGTCGTATGAGAGAAGCAAAGTCAAGCTTGTCTTCCACAACGGAATAGGGACTACATTCTGGAGCCTGTCGTACTTTTTTCGTCCAATCCTCCTTTGTTGCATCTCTTCAATTTTCTGACACCATCAGATAAACTCTTGTTGCATTGAAACGTCTTTTAACAGAAGAGCTTGATACATGTCTTCTGCAATGCCCTTCATCAGGTGTGAAACTGTATCGGCCTCTGTCATATCCTGGTTAACTACATGACATAGGGCCAAAACACTCACCATGTCATTTGGCCCTGTTCTTCATTTGCTCTTCTGATAAACGGACTTGCTGCTGGTGGTCTCCAAATGTCTTCTCAAGTTCTGTCTGGAATTTTTCCCAGCTATCGAGCTTGTTCTTGTTATTTTCAAACCACTGCTGGGTCGTCCCATCTAGGTAAGCACGTAATGTGATTCCACCTATTATACTTGGCGACTCAATCGAATCCTTTCACCCATTTATTTGGGTCCTGTCCAGCCTCTCTCAAAAACATCGATGGGTGTCTGATGTGCAGCTGGTTTATCGCTGTTTTGGCGTCCATGGGTCTTTTCATGACACGGACTTTCGGTCGGAGGTAGTCAGTATACCCATTTTATTCCGGTTGTCGTCCATGCAGGCAACAGCTCTTATGATGCCTAATCAGAGCCACGATAATGCAGATTTATTGCAGGCAGTCAGTATACCCCTCGTATTCCAGTTGTCCATGTAGGTAACGGCTCTTACACTGCCTAATTGGAGCCATGATAATGGAGATTTATTGCAGGTTACCCAGCGCCTCCATCAGAAACTGTCAGGTTGAAAACTGCAGCTGGTCTGGAATTCAAAGGTTGGTCATTAATATAGCGGAACAATTTACACTTAGAACACGTTTATTATTAACACAAGCATACACTCAGTACAGACTGCCTCCTGCTTGTAGTGCTCCACTATTTACACATAGAAAGAATTTACTGGAACTTACAAGTACATCATACATAAGAAACATGTAGAACATTCTAGAAATAGTAAATACAAAGAAATAAATTTTTTATGCTCGTGTCGGGATTTGAACTGGGGACTGCAAACACAGCGATCTGCTTTGCTAACCACTGCGCCATCGAAGCTGTTCGACGACTTGAGGCAATATTAACATGAGGCTTGAGGAGGCGCTGACGACGGAGGGCAGGGATCACATTGCTGAGGTGCCAGTTGAGACTATCGAAATGTCGGATTTCACTAGGCACGGTCTGCACCTCAATAGGTGTGGCAAGGGGAGGTTGGCAAAGCTCATAGGTGACAGTGTAGTAGTGGGTGGGGGTGTCAATCAGGGAAAAATTCCTGTAGTAGTTGGTGTTAGGGCTGCACGTTGTTTTAGAGTGAATACAGCTGAAAGGTACTCCTGCTTAAAGGAAGTCTCTCTCTAACAAAGGGACCACTTTCGACAAAGTTTATGAATCTAAGCAATAAGGGAATTACTATATTTCATCAAAATATACAATGTAACAGATAAAGTTAATCAACTGCTTATTGATGTTTCTTCTAACCTTATTGGTATTTCAGAGCACTTTTTAATTGATGTGATAATTCAGAGCCTTCCATTACCAGTATACAGGTTAGCTGCCTTCTTCTCTGGGAGTTCCTTGCAGTGTGGGGGAGTGGCCATCTATATGTTAAAAACGATTTTTTTCGGAGTCAATCGATTTTTCTAAACACTGCACAAAAAATATAGTTGAATGTTGTACAGGAACTAAACGAGTAATTGTTGTTATTTATAGGTCCCCTGAATCAGATTTTAAAATGTTTCTGCCCAAGCTAGTATCGGTTATGGGTTCACTTTATAGGAAGTATATAAATTTAATTATGTGTGGAGATTTCAACATTAATTGTGTAAGTGATAGCTCAAGAAACAATCAGATGTTATATCTCCTATAACCTGATGCAAACTGTATTCTTTTCAACAAGAGTGCAAAGCAGTAGCAGTTCTACCATTGACAATATTTTTGTTCATTCTTCATTATTAGAGGGGCACTCTGTCAACAGATTACTAATTGGCCTATCAGATCACAATGCACAAGTTTTAATTCTGAAATGTATTTGTTTTCAAACATATGTTAAACATAATTATCAATACTCAGAAAAATTAATCCAGTCGCAATTCAGACCTTTTTAAGCCTAATTAAGGAACAAGAATGGCAGTTCGTTTATAGTGCTGATAATGCAGACCATAAATATGCTTTTCTGAACACTTTTCTTATGCTGTTTGAAATTTGCTTTCGACTAGAACTCTCAAAACACGGTACTTCCAGTAACAGGCAGCCAGGGTGGCTGACAAAGTGGATAAGAGTATAATGTAGAACAAAGTGGGAATTGTATCAAAATGTTAGAAGCAGTAAGAATAAAGATGAAGTAGCTCATTAGAAACAGTACTGTAAGGCTGTGGAAAATGTCATTAAGAAGGCAAAAAGTATGTGGTATGCAAACTCTCCGTGTAAAATTAAAACCATCTGGTCAGTTGTGAAGGAAGTGTCTGGTTAGCAGAAGCAGTTAGAAGATATACTGTCAGTGCATAGTAGAAGTGTTTCTGTTACTGATAAGCTAGATATATGTGCAGTATTCAATAATCACTTTCTGAATATAGAATTTCTACAGGTAATCCTATAACACTGTTAGAAAATGGCTATCTGAGGCTGTTACCTGAAATGGTCCTCCTTGATACTTCCAAAGAGGAGATTGAGTCAATACTTAAACCACTAAAGCCTAAGGACTCTTGTGGATATGATGGGGTATCTAGCAGAATTACAAAGTAGTTCTCCAGATGTTAGTCCAGTAGTAAGACAGATTTGTAACTTTTTCTTTCAGAATGGTCAGTTTCCTGACAGATTAAGGTACTCAGTAGTGAAACCACTTTATAAAAAAGGAGAAAGGAATAATAGAGACAACTGTTGTCCTATTTCTATGTCATCAGTTTTTTCTAAAGTTATTGGAAAAGCTGTATAACAATATTAATTGATCATTTCAGTTCACATAATTTTTTGTCAAACGTATAGTTTCGTTTTAGAAGTGGTTTAACGACTGAAAGTGCTATATGTTCGTTTCTCTGTGAGGCACTTAATGGGTTAAATAAAAGGCTATGGATATTAGGCATCTTCTTTGATTTAACTAAGACGTTTGATTATGTTGATCACAAAATATTGTTGCAGAAGTTGGGCCATGTGGGAGTAGCCGAGCGGTCTGGAGCACCACAATACGTATTGCGCAGCCTCCTACGTCAGAGGTTCGAATCCTTCCGTATGCATGGATGTGTGTGTGTGTGTGTGTGTGTGTGTGTGTTGTCCTTAGGTTAGTTTAACTTAGTTTAAGTAGTTTGTAAGACTTGGGACTGATGACCAACATAGTTTGATCGCATAGGTTTACAAACTTTTTTTTTTATTTTTTTTTTATCAGAAGTTGGAACTGGGTCACCTCTTACTTTAATAACAGACAGCAGAAAGTAATAGGGTATTTGACTGTTTTCTGGAAATCGTTTTAAATTGTTAATTATGTCATATAGTGTCCGAACATGCTTTTTCACCTTGTGGATTTCAGTAATTTTTTTTTTTTTTTTAAGAAATGAAATTCTAATAATTTGAAAGCCCGCTAAAACGCTACATTTGAGTCACGTGATGCCTGTGACGTTATACAACACACTGCTGCTGCTCTCGTACGATAAACAAATACCTGTATATTGTTTGGGCCGAGGCCTCGTGTTTGGGCGTTAACGTTTGCATAATGACCTACAAATATTGCTTAGTTCCGCTCTGTACCAATACATCTGTCAAGACTCCAGAAAAATTGTTCGTGCAAGTACCAAAAAATGGGAAGATACGCAAAAAGTGGTTGACACTGGCGTGAAGAGATCCAAATGAAATAGCGGCTACTTCATGTGTGTATTTCTGTGAGGATCATTTTGATGTACATCTACATCTACATGGGATACTCTGCAAATCACATTTAAGTGCCTGGCAGAGGGTTCATCGAACCACAATTATACTATCTATCTCCCATTCCATTCTCGAATAGTGCGCGGGAAGAAAGAACACCTGGATCTCTCCGTTCGAGCTCTGATTTCTCGTATTTTATTCTGATGATCATTTCTACCTATGTAAGTGGGAGTCAACAATATATTTTCGCATTCGGAGGAGAATGTTGGCGATTGGAGTTTCGCAAGTAGCCCACGCCACAGCGATAAGCGCTGTTGTTGTAATGATTCCCATCCCGGGCAGTACGAGCAATATGTGGTGTAAGTTCACAAATGTGATGTCGACCCATTTTCAGTAGTCTGGGAGTTCTGACTCTGGCATTGCAACGGTGAATACTAAATAGAAATCGAATCTACATTTGCATCACACCACCTTGACACTAGTCCAGAAAAGTGTGCAGTATTCTGCAGCATCCATTTTCAGTAAGCTGCCACAAGAACTGAAGAATCTTGGTAGTAATACATGCGCTTTCAAATCTAAATTAAAGAGTTACCCCATGGCTCAAACCTTTTATTCTCCTAGAAAAGTTAAAAAATTAAGATAATTCTATTTTATTTTTCGTTATTGATTCTTCTAGTAAGGTAATGCAAATGTAATAGATTCTAAATTGCAAGGTAAAAGTATTTTCTCCCGATATTAAAATTGATAAACAGAGACCTGTAGTAAGGTAATGGTTTGTCTTCACTGGTGTATCAACTTTGGGATCAGTAAAGTACTTGTAAATTGGCTCATAACCCGAAACCTAGGTCGTAAAATACAGTTTGTGAAACAAGGTAATAACAAGTATTCAATTATCTAATTTGAAATGTTTCACCAAGAACCAACAGTAGAATCAATCAATACGATTCTTTTCACTTAGTCTTAAGAGTGTCGTGTGCATAGGACTACTTAAATTTTTTCTATTACCATTCTTGTGTTAAACAGCACATACAGTATTCACTTGTTCCATGACCACGGAGTCTCACTCCTCAATTAGGCCCTGCGGAACAGAAAACCATATTATTATTATTAGAGCTCTTCTGTTAAAGATATTTCAATGATACAAGAGTTTATCAAATGATGGCAGAAAATTGAAGAGATATAGTGAAGTAGGGTTGAATGAAAGCTGTATGACAGACTCCCAAATGTAGTCCCTATGACTGCTGTGGTAGACCTGCATGACTTTGCTTCTCTCATATGACAAACTGTGAAATAAGAATTACAACAGTTTATGACAGCCAGGTCCGTTGGATCGAATGAGCACCCGATTATGATCACAAATGTCAGCCCTCTATGTGACAAGGGAACTGACACTGCTGAGGAGGAGGTATTTCTAAACATTAGCACCTGTCTCCTCTGCCTGTTGCACCCGATGTAAAGAATGGCCTCGAACTACTATGAATTACGCTGCAACCGCCAAACGGAAGCCTAGGAACCGACGACACAGCCACAACCAACTTCCCCGGCAACTATGATGCCTCGCAGGATAGATATCTGGAGGACAGAAGACAACATGCCATTGTGTTTTCACTGTGGCTTCCTGGATATGTTGTACGATACTGTAGGGAGAGAAGACGAATATTTCACAATTCCTTCTCTGGATTGTCGAATGATTACTGCCTCAAACTGAAGAAGATAGTGTTCTGTAATACAAGACCAACTGTGCTGAAGGTTGCAAATGGGAAATACGTCCGGCTGGCAGGAACTTGAGTCGCAAGAATAACTATAGAAAATAAATAAATAAAAGAAGAAAAAAGAATGCAGCCATTTGAACTTATCATTTTAACAGAATGTAGCCATAATGCCATTCTCGGATGGGACTCCATTCAGGCATCCCAAGCTGTCATTCACTATGTTAACATGTAACACATCTTCCAGAAGACGAAAACCGATTTTCGTAAACCTTTTTTGCTGTCGTGTTTACGTGGCATATCCTGAATCGGATTTCCTAGCCCACTTAATATGGCGGCTGAAAAACAGCTGATTTAGTTCCTGACTTAGTCCGAACAGTCGCTATTTTCCTTTATTTAAATACACAGATTTATGTTCATTCTAATATTTCTACTTTTATTTCAAATTAGAAAATGTCACTCTTTCCATATGTGAAGAAAACCCTTAACAAGAAAACACAATCTGACAAGCCAAGAACGCCTCAAAACAGTTGTGTTTACATGGGCTCGAAAATCGATTGTGGAACTGGAAAACCGCTTTAGAGAAGCGGATTTCCAGAATCCATTTTTGACTGTTTACATGACCAACCAAAGTGGATTTGGGAAATCGGTTTACCAAATCCGGTTTTTGGATACCATGTAAACGGGGTTACTGACTGTGGAAGATCTGAGCTACATACTGAGGAAGCTGTTTCGACGAGTACATGTAATATGTACTCCCCTGAGGATAGGTTGTTTGCTGTTGAGAATGTTGAGATCCCACTGTTAACAATGAGAAGAGTTCCACTCAGTAGCTGAGATGACCAGATGAACTGTGAAGTCGTTGTCGATCGCAAAAAGCTAACCAATACAACAAACGAAATCTACATACCAGCGGCTATAATAAGCGGTATACGTGGTCAAGGAAAGCATTGGATCATTTATTTTCGCGACCAATAGCAACTGCTATCTAACATAATGCGTATTGGGACACCTCAACCACTCGGAGACAGTGAGCCCAATGTCGTTGACACAGTCACATGCCCTACTGTTAGTGCTGACAACACACTAGAGCAAACTACTATGGAATTGCATATGGGGCCCAGTCTGACCCAGGAACAACGTCGGCAGGTGTTAGCCAAACTACACCAATTTTCAGGTCATTCAGCGTCAAACAAGAGAAGAGCCAGATGAAACGGCCCACTATAAAACATCATATCACTGCTGGGGATCACCCACCAATTATTCAGTGTTTTTATAGAGGGTCGCCAGCTGAAACACGTATAATTAGTAAGGAAATGTGGAAGATGTTGCACGATGAGATTATTCAACCTTCAGGGAATCCTTGGTTGTCTCTGTGGTCCTCATGAAGAAGAAGGATGTCATGTTGCGTTTCTGTGTCGACTATCGGCGACTGAAAAAATCACAAAGGAACATGTCTACCCATTGGCATGCTTGATGACTCCTTAGACTGCTTGAAAGGAGCTACAAGCTTCTCAACCATGGATGTGCAGACAGCTGACTGGCATATCGAATCTGACGAAGCTGACAGGGAGAAGACTGCTTTTATTATAACTGATGGCCTCTATGAATTCAAGGTCACGCCGTTTGGACTTTGTAATGCCCCAGCGATATTCGAACAAACGAAATGTTCAAATGTTTGTATAGCTTATGGGACTTAATTACGGGGTCATCAGTCCCTAAACTTACAAACTACTTATGAACTAGCTTATACTAACGACGGCACATACATTCATGCCCGAGGGGGTATTCGAACCGCCGACCTCAGCGGTCATGCAGACCGTGACTAGCACGCCATACACCGCTCGGCCACTGCAGCCGGCCATAATCAAACACATGATGGACAACTTGTTTCACATCTTAAATGTACGACATGCCTTTGTTATCTAAATGACATTGTCGTTTTTTCAAGGACATTTGCAGAACATCTAAGCCGCCTGTTGACTGTGTTGAAGTGTGTTCAGACAGCAGGATTCTGCCTCAACCCAAAGAAGTGCCTCTTTGTCGCCAAAGAGATAAAAAGTCCTCAAGCACCTAGTGAACGGAGATGGTGTCCGTCCTGACCAGATAACGTAAGGGCAGTCACAGAATTTCCAACTCATCAGCACATTCGTGATGTGAGAAGTTTTCTCGAGCATTTCATAAAAGGTTGTTGTAACAAGGCACGTCCTTTGCAAGACCTTCTGCAGGGTGATGCCATGTTTTACTGGGATGAGACGAAACATCTTTCCAGGCACTTTAGGTGGCTCGAACTTGTGCACCAGTTCTAGCCTTAAACGACAAGAATGTGGAAGCCAAACTTCCCACAGATGCCAGCAGTTATAAGAGAGGTGCAGTGCTGGTACAGATTCAGGTAGGTGCTCAAACTTTGATAGCCTAGGCATCAAGAGTACTCTCAAAGTTCAAGATAAACTACTCTACAACTGAGATAGAACCTCTCGCCATATTTATTTGGAACCATTCACCTTCGTGACAGACTACAATTCTTTATGTTGGATGACTAGCTTGAAGGATCCATCAGGTCGACCAGCCATATGGGCACTAAAGCTGGTATTACAAGACACACCTGCCATACACAAGGTGCAACAGCGCCCCAAGCGTATAAGTCTGGAACTGCCACGGTTATCAACTGTCCTGTTACATGGCAGTCCGAACGTGTACAAGTACGGATGAGAGCCTCAGAGGTACACTTACAGAAGTGTTGTCCGGTTTACATGTTTATTCGTTGGGATGGATTGTTTATCTCTTTGTCAATCTTTTATTTGCTCATATTAATTTTTTGAGAAGTCTAGGTTCGTGTTTCTTAAGCAATTATTGTTCGGTTGTCTAGGTATCATTATATTACAGGGAGTTCTGAACCAAACTGATATTTGCTGTCTTATTAATACATACAAATAATTAAGTTTACATTTCTCTTTTGCAGCTATATTGGAATTTCGTTTCACATCAAGCAGTTTAAGTCTCATATTGTATCCTAGCCTTAGCATAAAGTTTAATTGAAATGTTCGCCTTATAGTCAATATCTAATTATATTTAAGTTTCTCTTGTGCAGTTAACTCGGAATTTCGTTACTGCACAGAATAATGAACCAAATAGTTTTCTATCAAACTGGTACAAATATGTTACCCTTGTGTGCCAAGCTAAGCGTGAAATACGTTATGATTAGCCCTATACAGAATTATAAACTAAGCTGTATTTTACACTGTGCTGGTACACTCACATTATTTACCTATATTTATGGTTCACAGTATTTTAGATGTGGAGAACGTAGTTATTTCTAAAGCAATTGCTGTGACAGTGGCCGCCTCAACGAAAAGTGTTCAATGGCTCGTATCTGAAAGCTAGCAGAACACACATGTCGTCTATACTCTGCTGAAGTAAGTAGCAGAAAGCCCGCAGGAAAGAGCTTCTGCGCATGCATGGATACACTTCCTCTACTGCACATGCGAGCATCCATGGCAGAATAGAACCATTCCTATTTCCCGACGGTGGGTAAACCGTCTACTAAGAGCTTAGCTTCAGCCGATATGCTGCTAAGTGGCAGGCTGTGTAGACCTGACTCACGAACGATAGGTGTGTCATGTAATACCAGCGTAAGACTCGTAGAGTATGATATCACATTGAAATTCAAAAATCATCACAAACACAAGGATTCCCTCTGCCTTTCAAATAATCCAATAGTGGAACACAACAGCATTTGTGTAATTTCTGCCCTTACTGAATTAGGTAGCATTAAAGTTCAAGAGAGGGAAGATCCGAAATTATCACAAACCATAGAGGCCTTGGAGAAAGGAGAACCGACCAATGGAGGGTTTCAACTTATAAATGGGACATTGCATAAGAGTAACTACGAGCCACTGGGTCCCAAATGGCTGCTTGTCGTTCCAGCTTATATCCAGCAAACTATTCTCAAGTATTTGCATGATGCTCCAATATCCAGTCATTGGGGATTTGTGAAGACCCTAGACAAAAAAAAAAAAAAAAAAAAAAAAAAAAAAAAAAAAAAAAAAACAACAAAAAAAAACACTGGTGTTACTGGCAAGGTCTCTGCCGATCTGTCAAGCACTATGTGAGTCACTGTAAGGAGTGCTAGCGATGGAAGCATGTGTTGCAATTCCTTCCAGGACGTCTGGTACCAATTTCACCTGCAGCAGCTCCATTCCACTGGATTGGAATCGATCTTTTAGGGAGGTTCCCAAAGTCTATAACTAGTAACCGATAGATAATAATATGCACTTACTATCTAAGCCGCAATGCTGTCACCAAACCCGTGCTGACTGCCGAAGCTACAGATATAACAAAATTCCTCGTATAAGACATTAGTTTGAAGTATGGTGTAGTATTCCAGTCAAAAATAGTATCAGGGGTAACGTCGTGTTGTGACATTGTCCACTGAATAATAACTGCCTACCATCCTCAAACAAATGGTCTTACAGAACGTTTTAACAAGATGTTAGCAGATATGCTGTCGGTGTACGTCGATATTGAACAGAAGGATTGGGATACAGTACTGCCATTCGTGACATTTACTTATAATAGAGCAAGGCAAGACAACCCACTCTTCAAGCCGTTTTTCTTGCTCCATGACGTGAAGATGAGATGTCAATGGCTACGCTGTTCCCATTCCAACTAAACAACATTAATAATGATCATCTGAAACAGGTCATCACCAGGGTCGAAGAAGGCAGACAGTTGGCTTGCATAAGGAGAATGGAGGCCCAGAAGAAGAACCGTCAGGAGAAGCAAAGTTAGCAGCAAGCACCCACCTGTAGTGTACAGCCCAGGAAATCTGGTGTGGAGTTTTACCCCTGTATGGAAATTTGGGTTATCAGAAAATTTACTGAAATGATACTTTGGTCCGTATCGTCTCATACACCGCCTTCCAGATATCAAATACAAATTCGAGGATTATGAGTAGTCCTAGAAACGCCAAAACTAAGAGACATTCCTTGCATCCTCCATATGAAGCCTTACGATGATAATAAAGAATAGATAGAAATGGTTTCTTGTTCAAGGACTCTGAAGACCGTTATGATAATGTTGAAGTCACAACAGGAGGGTCTGATGCCTGTACTTGTCACCATATTGTAGGCATCCAGAGTAGAAGGATTTTCCAGAACTGCCATACAGAGCACCCATGACAAGATCCAGGACACTGCAGCTGGCTCCAAAGGTAACCTAACATTGTGTCGCTGTTTTTTCAGGAAGGGGAGCAAATGTCATGTCTCAGACAGCTCTGCTGGCAGTCTCTGCTTAAGGCCGTACCACTTGCAGAAAATAATTTATTTGTTTGTATTTACTATTTCTAGAATGTTCTACATGTTTGATGTACTTATAAGTTCCAGAAAATTCTATCTATATGTAGATAGTGGAGCATTCCAATCAGGAGGCAGTCTGTTCTGAGTGTATGCCTGTGATAGAAATCAACCTAATCTAAGTGTGAAGTGTTATGCCATATTAACGACCCAGCTTTAGAATTTCGATGCACCTGCAGCGTTCAACATGACAATATATTCCAGTTTTGTCACTAATGCATCGCTTTGGTAGAATAAATGTCAGTTAAAAGTGAATAGTGTATTGGAATAGCCGATTCTATTGAGAATTAAAATTCCTCAACTTGATCATGTTGGACTTCTATGCTAGCCATTCTAGTAAACTCGAAATATAATTGAAGTGTCAGTTTTCAATAACAGAAAAAAAACTAATTTTGCTTGCTAAGATATTCTGCAAGATAAGATAAAACAAAACTGTTCAAAAGAAGTTTAACCCTTTGTATGCTGCATCTGCGCGTCCTGATGGTTCGAGGCAGGCCTGCCGTTGTGGCCGCCTAATCCGTCTACCTGCACTGTCAGCTCTCCGCGTACTGTTGTTTGCACCTGATCTGTTTGCTCGGCCACCTTCGCCCTGGCCTGAGTATTTCTGGAACCAGAGTGGTCATTGACAGTCTCGCAGCCTGTTTGCTCACTGATGTTACAGAAAAGGGCAGTATATCTGGATTCTTATTCCATAGTTTTGAATCTGGAAATGATTGTTCGGCAGCCATTGAAACTGCTAACGCACCTAACATGTAACTTCTGGGTCATTCTATGTCCAATCGCCTAATTTCGGAACATTTTCCAGCTCGACCATCATGGGAAATTTTATGTGAACATTAGAACGTGTACCCAATGAACACTGGTAAACTTTCAGATTTGTTGAAGCAATACTGGCCGAGATATAGTCAGTTATTTGACGCCTTGCGCGACTTTGCGCATGGCAAGCGTGCATTCCTGACAACTTTGAGCTGTTATAACTTGGGCAATAGTTCGTTGAAAGATATGATAGTTGGCTGTCATGTTCAACTGCATACGTTCTCATAGGAATGATACTGAAAAGAAATTTACATGCTGTATATGGCCAGAAAATTTCAAGCAAAATTGATACAAAATATCGACGCAAAATCCTTCAACGTTTGGCGTGTTACATCTCAGTGCCTAAAGCTATGACGAACGTGAAACTTGGTATGTGGTAACCTAAGAATACAAGGTTCTGAAACGTAAAGTTTCGTGGCACTTTGCAATACTGAATACATTAAGTACAAATTTGAAGGTTTTAGAAAAGGGTAAAAATGCAGTATTTTCAACCTTATGTTGCAACAAGCTAGGTTCTATCAAACTTCCGAAATGGGCTGATTATAAAGACCTTTATTTTAGCTGCAAAAAAGTGTAGTTGGTTAACCAACACAGGCCAACAATGCTAGATAATTTGAATCTAATCTCCTAATGTAAATGCATGCTGAAAATGAAACTTAATAGGTTCAACATAGGGATGTGGACGAAAAAATTTCAGCTACCTACTATTTTCCATTAAAAATCGTCGTAAACATTGAGATTTTTGTAAGAAGGTGATAATAGTGTAGGCTATATTTGACACATCTCTTACAAATACCGGTTCTAGTAAATTATGGACTTCAACTTCTGTTATTGTGCCTGTGTCTGCAATGAAATTCAAGAGGTATCCAGTTTTACAGTCGCACAACACAAATGTCTTCATTCCAAATCTACTTCATTTCGAAGAAATGAACTATTTAAAAGATAAAACAGCTTTGAACAATAACAGGCTTTCATCGGCAAAGACTTTTTTCTATGGATTAAATTCACTGTGGAACGCCACATGAGCTATATACATTACTTTCCTAATCTAAAACAAATTGTCATCTCCACAATTGGACGAGATGTCTCTAGAATGTAACATTGTTAAAAGTAACATAAAACGACCATGAGACACAACTTCGCCAAAAATTGGCTTATTTAGAAGTACATTTCTGGACCACCATTCCTTTAGTCTCAACTTTTAAACATGAGCCATATGAGGCCAAATAGAAATGAAGCTATACAGTTCCTCAAAACCTATATACTTGCAGCTGGTTAGTCACGAACGAAGTGATTCCGACGTATTTGCCATGTTAAAAGTGTAAAATCGATTCGTTTCATCTATAAGCTCTTCTGCTGGAATCAGGTGCTAGTTGACAAATATGTCCTGAGTATGAGTCACAAATTCATTAAGTGCTGAACTGAAATCTCGTTTTAACCAATCAAATTTCTCTTTATCACTATGGAGTGCCCTTTTACAGATCGATTCGTCTTCACTTTCAGAATCTGAAGAACTGTTCTGGCGAGGTCTACTAGGTGAAGTATGTAAAGGTGTATTACTATGAAATTCTTCTGTTGAATCATCATTGTCATTACATTAACTGAAGATACCACACTCCCTGTCAGCCACTCCTTGACAGTATCTCTTTGTTAGTGCAACGACGCCGATGTACCATTTGTCAGTGGAACTCAAAAGGGATAGCATTCTAAAAATTCTGATGAAACATCAGAAAGCTAAACAATACCATAGAAGCAGAATGCAGGTGATCACATGAACCATTTAGTAGGAACTCGAACAGCAACTGTGAAATCCGTCGCACAGTGTCTTTTCAGTGTCACACTTTATGGTGTTCTTTAGAAGCCAAGAAAGATGGTAAATATTATAATACTTCGACCTGAATTCATAAATCCAGAAAGAAGATTCTGGCTAACGAAAACTGTCAAAGAAAACAAATAGCCTAGAATCGATCCTCCGATCTATGCTGTGATAATTGTAATTCACAATAAAAATTAGTAGATTAAAGATTGACTGATGATTGGATCACACAGCACACAAACTTACACATTTTTTAACTTGAATACATTTTGTAAAGAAAATTCCCACATAATATCGTGAGGTTAAATTGTTCATGCATCGTTGGTTTTACTTCCAGGAAATTGCTGAAATACAAAAAAATTTTTATTTATGATTGAGTAAACTAAATAGATCCTCATTCAGATATGAAATTAATATAGAGTTTCATTAGCAAGCTTTCCTTGTTTAGTGTATTATTACAGGAAACAAAGAATTGAAGCAAGAAAAATATTACACACATTAATGTAATTGTTATTGCAGAGACACTTCTCTTTTTGGTAAAAGTTATGTAGTGTGTATCTCCTTGAATTTTCCATCGTACATGTATAGTTTAAGCACGTAATTCACAAGAATATAATCGTCAAAGAATGGTCCATTATCTCATTTTCCTAATTTATACATTGCTCGGATAAGGAAATGTTCTCGGTCTGTTTGAATACTGGACTACACTGTATAACAGTCCAAATTTAGGGTGAAATCTTAAGATCTAGAGCTACAAACGAAACTGTTTTCTTAACATCGGATGACTAGGATTCCTAGAGACATCAAGTCTGCATGGACAGAAATGCGCGCATCTCCCTCATCTGTACATTGAACATAATGCCTTCAATCTCCAGACCGATATGAGTTATCATTCTCTTCTCAACATTAAATAAAATTCAGATATCTTACCTACATTTCATCCACACAAAGTCTACACAATTTACTTAATTTGATGTTCGCACAGTAGCTATAAGGAATAGCAAATAGAATGTGAGATCATTATCTAGCGAATATGTCACACTATAAGCTGTCAAAATATGAAAATTTTTCATTGAATAGTTTTCTCAGAATCGGTTGATAAATATTCTAAGCACTCGGAACATTGTGGTGGTCAACATGAAAGCAGTACTGTAGCTCTGAACGGCTATTGGTGCCTGCAGACCAACTTGAAGTGGAACAGGCTGAGGCATATGTCGTCTTTAGGGCTCAGGTACCAGCCACGTCGCACAGGAAAAGCCGTCTAAAGGGCCCACGATAAATAATACTGCCGCGGCAAATGACATCTGGAGGCCCTATGGCAAACTGGAGCGCCACGACATATCACATCTGCAGCACTCAAAGGGTTAAAGTTCGAAATTGGTATATTCTCCCATTGAATATCTTTTCAAACAACCAAATATTGTTGAAATTCAGTCAAATGTTTCGTAAACCATAGATGATGTTCATTGAATAACTTGTAAAATATATCAATTCATAAAAACAACATGAACTCACTATCTTCCAATTACTAAAATTCTTGCTGAGAACCTAAAAAAATTTATAACATCACAGAAATTTTCTAGTAAGTTCCAAAATACAGTTTAAGCACAATATATAAATGTTAGATCTTCTTAACAGGTGAAATAACTGGTTTTCACACATCGACACTTGAAGTAAAATTTCGTCTTTTATTAATGTAAGTCACATATTCAAATCGTACATAACACAAAGTCAGATCTTTCTCGAAAGGACTTAACATAAAGACTGAAACTGTTTTAACATACAATTCCTAACAGAATATATTACAATGTAAATCTTCTTCTTTTTCCTTCTTTATACTGTAGGAGTTGGCAACGGAGGTCTCCCAACAGGATCTTCTCTGGCCTTGTGGCTGTCGACCCGCAATGACATGTTTGAATGTTTGTAAAGCTTATGGGATTTAACTGTGGGGTCATCAGTCCCTAAACTTACAAACTACTTATGAACTAAGTTATACTAAAGATAACACAAACATTCATGCCCGAGGAGGGATTCGAACCTCCAATGCAGGAGGCTGTGCGATCCGTGATAACTTGTGGACAGCTATATTATCTCTAGCTTCAGCAGACAAGATTCTGTTCTAGTATATTACTCTGTTGTCACCACACACGAAACATGAGAAACAACAAATAAGTCTGTTAGGAATCGTAACATAACATTTTATATACATATTATATACATATTATTAACAAAAACATAAATAATCAGATTTTACCTGCAAAACTGAGCTGATGTAAGGCAGTAGCAGGGATAATATTTCGTCCCATTACAATAGCAATGAATGAGGCAATAAAGAAAGTCTTGAAGAGAATGCATTTTAATTATATACATATTGATGACATTATAGCGGTCTTGTGGTTAGAATGTTTGATAGTTATAGATAGATATCGAAATCCTGTTAAAGCTAAAAAAACATAAAATCCTCTTTTTACACTTGTAACAGACTCAAACAAGTATGTTTTACAGTATTCGGAAGCTTTTTCCTACTACGTTATGATATGACACTTCACTTGTGAGGGGACGGATAACCCAGCCCCCTTTAAACACCCAAGCCGGCCGTGGTGGCCGAGGGGACTGAGGTGCTCCAGTCACGGTCTGCACGGCCACTACGGTCGGGGGTTCGAATCCCCCCTCGGGCATGGATATTTGTGCCATCCTAGTTCGTAAGTAGTTCATAAGTAGTTTGTAAGTTGAGGGACTGATGACCCCGTAGTTAAGTCCCATCGATTATAGAAACATTTGAATATTTTTAAACACCCAACAACAACAATAACATCAACATCACTTGTGCGACCAATCTGGAGTATTGTTGCACATTGTGAGATCCTGACCAAGTGGGACTGACAGAAGATTTAGAAAAAGTTCAGAGAAAGGCATCTCATTTTGTGTTATCGTAATGTAGGTGAAAGAGTCTCACGGAAATGATGCATGAAACGTAATGGTACTCATTAAAAGAAAGGCACTATTCGTTGCAGCGAGATTTATTTGCGAAATTTCTTTCACCAAATTTCTCTTTTGAATACGAATATATTTTGTTAGATCCCATAGCATCCACTTACAGAGGGAGACATCATCATTGAGTAAAATAAGATCAATCAGATCGCAAACTGAATGATTTATGTGTTCCTCCCTCTCGCATGCTAATAGAGAATGGAACGGTAGAGACATATCATAAAAGTAGTTCGCTAAATCCTCAGTCATACATTTAAATGTTCCGAACAATACCATATCATCATTTTATTTTGCGAGTTACAGAGTATTTATATAGATGTACCAGAGTGAAAATGTGACTGAAACAAGTGTGAATGATATTTATAACCTTCCTTTTCACATAGACGTAGGTGATTGTCCATTTTGAAATTGTGGTGATATCCAGAAGCCTGTACTTAGGCCGGAAACTAAGAAACCTGTTTAAATTAGTATGGTTGAGAAGAATACCATTGATATTGAATACTATAAATTAGCAATAGTCTAAGTGCCAATGTGAGACAACATGTGTTAAACGATTTAAAGAGGTCTTTATAATAAGCTTAGATAGTTTAGAGGGTAGCTTACAACACTAAACGGTAAAAATGTATTCCCTGTAGCATACAGCTCTCTCTAAGTCACTTAACACTTATGTGTAGTATGACCAAGGGCGTAGATATGGAGGGGGGGGATTCAAACACCTTCCCCCAGGACAGACTTTTTTTCTTATTTTTTGTCACTCCTAATACAATTAAAAATGACAGTTATTTGGGTAATTTAAATGAGAGTTAGACTGAAAACTTTGGCAACAAAGAGAGGTACCAGGGTGTCTGTAAGTTGAAATCGTTGCTTAGTTGAGCTTTGACTTCTTACTTGTTGTCGGGACACTTTGTCTCGAATTTCTTATGGGTGGCCTTCATGAGGCAAGAGTCACACACTACTTTCACCACAGTAAATCATGACAATTAAAAGAATATAATTGCTCAGGTAACCTCCACCTGAACAATGAACAAGCATTTTTGAATTCCAGCCAGAAACACACCCCACAAACTGTTTAAAGTATCCTGCGAGGCTTTCCTAGCACGTAACAAAGGCCACCGTGTCATATGTTTACTACTGCTACCAACTTCAGTGATCTACTAACTTTAATAGTACAGTAGCGTGGCGAACTTGTTCGTGACATAAACCAATTTTTTTAACGAATCATATTCCTATCCTCTGCTTACAAGAAGCAACCTTACCTGCGTTCCACTTCTGTAAATGTACACTGATATCATGTTGTAAAATCTGTCATTTTGCCAAAGTAGTGTTACAAAGAAGTGACGGATGTATAGCATGTTTAGACAGTGTACTTGGTTAATAACTGTCGTCTGGCAGCTTGATCATATTCTACAGCACTACAACTTCACTATGGTAATTTGGCTTTCCAAAGACTGATGTCCAGTTGCTGAAACAAACGTAAGAGAGACCAGGTTAACGGTGCCACCCTGGGTAATCGCGCCATCCTAGTTTTATGACGAACAGTTGGCAGTACGAATACGCTTTCCAGTGTTCTATCTCGATTACCTAACACGGAACTAATTCCTGTGTCGCCGTCCATGATGGTTGAGAGGTATTAATCGTGTGATTGAAAACGTTAGTTTCGACGTTTTGGATCTCATTTTCGAACCTGTATTTTATTGAAATAAGTACCTCTATAGGCTGTCAGTGCCTTTTAGTACTCATATTAATGTAATCTGTAGATATTTATCTTCAATTTAGTGTCTCTAACCTGTTTTGCAAAATCTTATGCTTTAATTGACGTTCTTAACCCTATTTTCCAAGTGGGACAATGATTTCATGGTGGAGAATTTAAGTGAAATGAAGTGTAATACAGATGCATAAATTTTGTGAAATGGGCACTTGCAGAATGTAGAGCAGGTAGTAGTTTTGAAGTGCCAAAAACTATATTTCTGACTTTTGTGGTGTCTTGATTAAGCCTAAATTATAAAATGTATTTTTATTCCAATTTTACATCAAGTATTTGAAGCCTTGTAAATGTCTAATAGACAAGAGAGATATGTATAAATTACAACAGTTGTAACACTTATTCATTGTGCAGGATTATCCTTGATTTTCAAATGTATGGTGTCATTACCCCAGAATCCAGGGTAATTGCGCCTATGCATATACTTTCACAATATATTTTTAACAATAAAACTTAACAAGATACATGGCTGAAAAAATTATGATAAAGCAGCATTAGCTGGTGAAGCTGTAGTATTATACAGTGCGAAAAAGACATACTTTTAATGAGGTAAAAAAAAATTGGTTTCTCTTAAGGTGGCGCCATTCCGCTGGTATCTGCCTTTGTCTTACGATTTTCGCTTTTGGCGATTGCTGACAACTGATGACTTGAATCAGATGTGGTAGTGCGGAAGGTATTTCTAATTTACTGATCCGTTCAGTGATTACTTTTGCTCTGAAACTGGGCTTATTCTTTATGTTTTGTTCAAATAATTTACGGGAACATAGTTGAGCAACATCTTTGAAAACAGACAGTATTTCGCCAGGTGAATGACCATCATTTTCAAGGTATAGCACTATACCAGAAAAGACTTCTCTTTATGTCTACAGTCTTTTTCAACAACGCTTCATTCTTTTATCAACTATTCACAATTTTTTTCCAAATTCATAGAAAAAATTGCAAGTCTGTTTCATGGGGGAGGGGGTATCACAGCTTTCTCACCTATCAACTGTGCGAGGGCACCTCACTATAGCTCTGGCTCTGAACCCCCTCCAGAGGAAAAATTTATCTACGCCCCTGAATATGGCACTTAGTCCCTTTTTAATTTATACTATTCAGTTAGGTTATGTTTTTCCTTGTAACTTTTGGTTATCTACTTAACCCTGTAAAATTGATTTAGTGTTCCTGGTCATGACTGTTGAATGACATAGCTGTGGTACTTAATTCGTTAATTGGGACGGGACCACTGTGGGACATTTATAGGACATGATTCCAACGTTTGGCTTTGTCCAATGGCATCAGTGTGGTGTGTAGTAGGCAAAATACTTTTGACAAGCTAGACAGTAGATGTCTATTCTAATTGACAAAAGTACTTTAATATTTTTTATGAATATGTCATAATTTTAACACTGCAATTGTCGGGTCACTGGGAGAAAGATTGGTTGTTGTGTTGTATCTGTGAGATAAAGGGTCAACATTGCACCATTAGCTTTAATTAACCTCACATTTTGCAGTTAATAAATAAACAAAACGAGGGAAAACATTTAAGTAAAATAAAAGTAGAAACTAATCATTTATTTTACGAAAATTAAGCATATAATGTTTAGATCCACTGACACAAGGGTTGCCTATTACGGGAATCCGTATCTGTGAGATCCTACACGACCAATCAAGTGTTAAAGGATATGGTTAGGCAGGAAATTAAGTGTACATCTTATATTGTTGCTAGTGAATAAACAAAGATGTCACTCTGATGCGTGCTTGTTAGAAATGTACAGATATTAGGCATGAGGTAAGTATTCTAACCTCCTTGGATAGTAGGCAACAGCTGCGATGTACATCAGTTCTTCCAGATTATCAGTCAAATTTTAACGAGCCCTGTGATTTAATTAAAACCTTTAATCTATTAAAACTTGGATTATTTTCAGTTGGCTACGATTGGAATTGTGGTTTTCCGAGTTGTTGATAATGCCATGGGTCAAAGCAGACAGGTGGAATCACTTCGTAAAATTATGCCACCACTATCATATAGAATTTATAGGCTTTAACCTTCATAAATTATTTTTCAATTCACAATTTTGATTTCGATTGCAGAAGCGATTTTAAAGTGCAGCTAAAAAAATTAAAATTGTTTGACATCAAATCAACCCATTGTCAAGTTTCTGAGCGCAAATCGAAAATGGGAACATAACATAAAAGGCCAATTGACACTGTCTGTCATGTCATGTTACATCACCGTCCATCAGAACATTCCGCAATAATATTTCTACTGGCGGAATTCACACTGTCCATCACCGGCCTGTCACATCATGCCAAGCTTTCTCGACGAGAATATCTTGACGTAATGGTTGTCCACTAATACCGGAAGTTAACCTATTTTCATCATGCAATTTTCAGACTGTAGTCGCTGATTCAGGGTTTACATGCAAATGTGTCTTATTAATCTTTATTTTTTTTGTTATACATTGTTTTAGCGGTAAATTTCAATTGTTACATGATGTTGAGTGTACTCCAAAAGTGAATATCTGAAACCGAAAAATGGTTGATGGTTTGTAATATTGTAACAGAAAATAATGAAGCAAATTGTTTATCTGAATAAAATTGTAATTTTATGACACAATTTTCTTTAAACAACATTTTAAATGAAAAAGTCATGGCTTATAAAGGACAAAAATTCAGTTGGGTACGACGGTATTAACGATGTCTGTGGATAAGTAGGCTAGTGGACAAAGTAAACAGGCTTTATTTATGCTATTATAAATATTGTTTGATGTGTTCGAATGTTTATTTTTTCGCTTGAAAATAGCTGTCGATGTTTTGAAACGTTGTTTCAGTTTCCAGCACTTTACCACAATAAGTTGCCAAAAGCATACATTGTAAAGTTTATTTTGGCCGTCAATAACATAGGCCCGTTCTTACAATGTTCAGTAAACTGTTTACAGGACTTTTTACGGGAACTTTACCGACAGTTTGATTTTACAATGTCCAGTTAAGAGGTTTCTGGCTGTAAACTATTCGTTAACTGGCAGTTATCTTCACCGAAGCATTATCCTCCAATATAGTTATAATGGAGGCATATTTTAAGGTTATAGTAACAAATGGGGAAAAGGAATTACATACAGTTCTTCGAAAGTGACTCTGAAATAGCGATGATGGTCAAATTACGATACACAGAAGAAGAACAAACTATTTTGAAACAATGGAAAATCAAGAATTTTTCAAGCGATTCTGCCTGAAAAAATGAATAGTTTATCTACTCCATGGTCGTATACATGATCAAATTCGGGACAAAACACAAAGGAAATTTCTTGTTCTGTAATAATTGTTCTTTATGGCACTTATAAATTATTCCTTAAAATATTAAAGAATACTCTATAAAACTAAAGACAATGCATTGCATTCCCATTTCAGGATTCGTGCTGTCTCCTATGAATCAACTACTTCCCACCTTGTGATTTTACGCACTAAGAACCATGCTAAGTGCACTTGGTGATTTCATAGGTGTGAGCACAACCACTGCTTTCCAAAACTATGAATACACATATCACTATAACAGAATAGAACGATATTTGTACTTGTATATATTTTATTAAAACAATTAAATGCAGCAATAAGTTGTTACAAAATTAAAAAGTAGTAATTTATATAATCATTGATCTTTTTCAAATTTATTTTTGAGTTCAATAAATCCATTTTCTTTTAATGTTGTTACTGGAACCACTCATGAGTTTCTTTTTCCCTTTCACAACCATGTATCTCTTTAGTGCGCTTTTCTTCCTCTGTATAAAACATTTCTAGTGTGTGAAGCATCCTTATTAGAATTTTCATTTTTCTTTCTTTCTATTTTTATTTTTTATTGTTTACCCTCAGCCACCAGTTGAGGACTTGTGACAGATTTGATGTGTGCAAGTGATCAGGACGACCATATGTGTTAACTCCAGTCTGCCCCCGTCATTTCAGTGACAGTGGTTTCGGTTTTCGGTTGAAGACTCGTTACTGACCTCAGTGAGGCAGCAAATTTTTGTAGACTCACTGGCCGTTTTTTTCTCAGTATCTGAAAGTAAAATACAAACATAGTTAACCTATTCATTACCACATTTCAAAGTTTTGAGCAGAAAAACTTTATTTTCACTATAAAAGATGAAACATGGCATTTTTATGTATTTTACTGAAAAAAGTATTTCAGGCTGCTTTTTTAATCAGTTCGTCCCAATGAAAGTCGCAGCAAATAGTGCCGCTGCAACTGGAAAAAATCTTACTTTCCGTCCCAGCAACCTTGCCTGTTATGTTGGCAATACCTGTAATACGGGAGATAAGCTTTGCCTTGACTGGTTCTTGCATGTACCATTGTCCGCTCAGTAAAAATGATTGCTGCCATGAAACGAAAACTTCATGACAAAACATGTGCACTGTCATGAGATTGGCTAATGACAAGATCACATTATTGACGATATTCACCATTTGTTGTCAACATTACGAAATGAGGTCGCCGGGTCATGAAGTGAAATTTAACTCTTTGCTGCATTCTGCAGGTGAGTTAGTGCCATCTGCGGTCACTAATAATTACTAATGGCACGAGACTTAAAATAAACAGTGCAAAAAGATAAAACTACTTTCTGATACGAAATTAACTACAGGAAGATGATGATTTCTAAAAGCAATCCTAGTAAAAAAACTGACATATAAAATAATATGAAATAACTGAATACAATAAGTTAAATCTACGGCATCTCCATCATACTGGTTATCCAGTCCAAAAGCACTTAGTCCAAAAGCGGTAGCGCAGTAGCATTTCTGTGTTCTTGAAATGCTTTGTGGCTGGACTACTACCCTCTTCCATTAAGAAAAATTCTTTCTTTTCATCCGCTAGTTCCTTTTTAACCTTCTTCTTTGTTTTCATAATTGTCCGTTAAATTATTTACAGGACTTTTGTACCACTCAGAGCTTCACACAGTTCACCCACTTCGTCACATATTTTGCTTTTCTGCTCCCATGTTACAGAATCGATTTTCTTATTTTCAATGATATGACGTTTCGCTTCTATAATTTTAAGTAGAATCTCAGCCTGTCATATCCTCTGTTTACTATTCACTATCATTCAGCGTGTCTTAACTGAATATATATGTCAGCAAGTCAATAATTTTTGGTGCATATCTGCCATTATTAGCGTTACTCAATTATGAAGATGAATATAGACTTCATTATCCCTATAAAACCAGTTCTTGTCACGTACATCAATAATTATTTTGATCACATTATTTAAAGTCAATGACCAATATTTTTCTTGTTTTATATTTTGCCATCACTGTATGTGACAAAAGTCATAAAATATAAACGCTTGTATTATGTTATAATCGGACATTATTGGTGCAAACCGATGTCAGGTATCTATAAAAGCATGACAAAACATTTTATATATATTGTTGAGGAATCGTATGAAAACTGATGCTGCTTGTGAAACTTGTAACCTCCTGTGTCAGCTACAAACTAAAAGACTCACAGTACAACAAAAACAATCATTCGCTAAAGAACTACAATTCTGTTACTTATAAAAGAACTGTGAATACGTTTCATCCAGGCACACATAAGAACAGTAAGTGTTGCACTAATATAGCAAATTGCGGAGAACTAGCGCCCATTATACTACTGAATGTGTAATAAGAATACGAGAAGACGTTTTGTTGTCGAAATCTACGCTTAATTTCCACCAGGAAGGAGAAGAACTGCGGTTCTCGGCTACACTTCACATTGCTTTTAATGATGAACAGGGGTTTTATGCCCCGAGTCACGTGATGTAGATGTTGGTTTCAGTCTAGGCCCACAAGAGACAGGCCGTGGCGAACACGTCATATCACGCGATCGCTATCATATTGGCCGGACGTTGGGGCACGGCCCACTATCTCATACTGGCTAGCCAATCCACTAGCGATCGCGCCGACTCAGGCCTCCCTTGATCACGTGATATGACTTGCGCGCCGCGGCCTGTCTCTCTCGTTGGCCTCGGTTTCAGTATAATGACGTCACCCGCAGTCCATCTTATCTTTGGTCTATGATAGAGGGTATATTACACGGAGCGTATTTGGTCGCAAGTCGTCATATCACGTGATCAACTGAGGCCTGAGCCGGCGTGATCGCTAGCATATTGGCCGGACGTTGGGGCACGGCCCACTGTCTCATACTGGCTAGCCAATCCGCTAGCGATCGCGCCAGCTCAGGCCTCACTTGATCACGTGATATGATGTGCGCGCCGTGGCCTGTCTCTCTCGTTGGCCTCGGTTTCAGTACAATGACGTCACCCGTAGTCTATCTTATCTTTAGTAAAGGGTATATTACACGGAGCGTATGTGGTCGCTAGTCGCTGGCGTTTGTTGTCACTCGGCGTATGGGCGAATCATTGAGCTCAAAAATTATTGAGCTCATTGGGGCGAATAGCGAATTAATACGCCGACATAATGATATGCAGCGACTTCAGACGCTAGCATCTTCGTAAAAACAATTGAAACAATGTAGCATATGCCATATTGTATTGAAGGTTAGGTGATATCAAACAGTTCTGTTTCCCAAGGTGTTACATGGCCGCAAATTTATATCAGTGATCCATTTTGTAATTACTTTTAATATCTTTATTTACGTCGATCACAAAATTTCTCGTCGTTTTGACGACCGGTTTCGGTCAGTGATGACTATTTCAATTCTACAGCAAATCGGAAACAGGACAAATTTTGTAATAGACTACCATATAAAACATAAATAAGCCATCAATATGAAAAACGTGTTAAAATATTATACATCATACCTGTTGTTACATTCTTTAATGAAGATACACTTCTGCTGTGATCATGCCATATGGTATATTAAATGTATTTATGACTGCAATGCATTATTTATGTTTTTTAAGGTAGTCTAATCCTTGATGTTTCTGTTTTGTTGTACACTTGAAAATGGTCATTCTGACCGAAACCGGTTGTCAAAACGACGAGAAATTTTGTGATCATTGACGTAAATAAAGATATTATACGTTCTGTGTCCCACCAAACAAAATATGAAGTGGAATAGTAATCAAATTTCTGGAAATTTAACGAAGTTTTCCAGTATTATGGGACATTACAAATAACGATTATTTAAATTTTATTCTTGGCGAGATCGCCATCTTCATGACGGTATTCTGTTTCCTTATTTTATCCTCTACCATTTACAGTAATCTATAAAATTTTTCTTATGTGATCCTCATTATATTTCTGTAGGCAGAAGGACCTTCACACAATAATTCACCCAAAAGATTTGCAGAAGCACCATATTTATCCCTCCTCGCAATCCAACTTATCCATTTTCTTTTATTTTTCCTACTTTTCCGTTTTGCTTTCGGTATGTTAATTGTTCTTTTAATACTGTTACAAGAAACACACCACCAGTATTTATTACTTCCTTCGTCATACTGACTCGACTGGTGGTACTTTTGCTCCTGTATATGAGTCGGGGCGACCAACACTTGAAAGCGATCAAAAACGCCATCGACCAGCGTCTAAAGTAGCTCACCTTTCAACTTTAGACACTTGCGTTTCGGAGAAGCGACTTTGTACGCTGTTCTTGTTTACACAGAGCGAATTTAGCATCTGTGTCCAAATACGCCAGCGACTATCGACCAAATACGCTCCGTGTAATATACCCTTAAAACTTAACCGTTAGATGGTAAGAACGAAAACGCATTTACTAGAAGTTTACTCTGACCGTAAAATTTACTGGCGGTTAATCCTTACTCTGACTTTACCGGACATTTTAAGAATGGGCCTTAGTGTTGCTGTTTCCTTAATTCTAGTATTAAACTATGACTTTCTACATAACAGATCGCCACTCATAACCTCACTTTCAACATTGGGTATTGCGATACACGAATTGACGTGAAGGACAGTGTGAATACAACTTTGACGTGACGGACATTGTGAATTGACCTTGAAAGGAAAATTTGTTGAAATGTTTGTAAATCTATCGGACCAAACTGCGTGGTCATTAGTCTGTAGCTTACAAAGTACTTACACGAAGGTAAAATAACATAAGGACAACACACACACACACACACACACACACACACACACACACACCGATGCCTCAGGGGGGACTCGAACCTCCGACAGCGAGCAACCGTGCGCTCCGCAGTGCGGCGCCTTAGAGCTCTCGGCTACTCCACCACACCAAAGGAACATCTGTTTAATGTTTATCTCACTGATATGACCATGTTTAGCTTTCATTCAAACATCGAGTCACATTACCATTTACAGAAATAATAGCCAAAATTATGATTGTGAATTAAAGAACTGTTGATAGTAAAATGTTTAGCATTCCCTTCAAAAATGTGGTTGGCAGTTTTTTTTTAAATATGCAGAGTTTTTTGGGTTCGTGGTTACACAGAAATGTAAGTGCGAGTCAAACGAAATGCAACAAAAGTCCACATCACACATAGTCCTCTGTTTGTAAACGAATAGTTGTCTTCGAGATAGCGCAGTGCTCTCAGCGCCAACAGGACCTATGATCAGGTCTGTTACCCCAAAGAGCTTCATCGGAAATACATATCTCTTTCTGAGTGGAATGCATCAACACCAAAGAGATTCTCTGGAGATTGTCACACGTGGGTCATCAACTGTGTTGTTTGTCAACATTACGAGGGCCAGAAGTGTAATAATTGGACAACTAGTAATTTTCGTTGATGAGTGATGTGACTAATATAGTTCAAGCATGTCGCGTTTAGTTGTAAAGAATCTGCCACAGAGTGTGAGTAAATACAGAATTTGTGCTTGTTAAATATGTTTACAAATGTTCTTAGGTATGCCACATCTGTTTTGTGACAGTATAAGCTATTAAAAACACGTCATGTTAATCGCTGAAACTATATTTCACTAAACCTTTTAATGCCACAGCACTACTAAGACAATCGGATACATTCTCCAGATTTTTATACCTGCATAGTAATGGTTCTTAAATTGAAAATCTCCCATGTTTGACCTTTTAAATTTCTTTACCGTGTGAAATTTTCCAGCAAAACCTTAAGACAACCACTTTCAATAATAACCTTCCAGAGTAATCATTAGACTTCTAATGTATGTAAAATATTCCCATGTAGTATACGTTTGAAAATTCACAAATGGATTTGTCAGTTTCATTTAAGAGAATCCGAGACCATAGCAGGACTGAAATTGCCAAATGGAATCTCCCCCCCCCCCCCCAAATTGCATGTTATTTAAGATGCATCAAATGTAAACATTGCTGTGTGCTACGTATAACTCTGTCACCACAAAGAATGATTTCATGTTCTGGAGGGGGGGGGGGCAGTGGAAGGATAGCGATACCACAATGTATTTCTGATTACAGATAATTGGCCAACAAGCATTTAGCAAGAATCTATTCTGTGTAGACATACGACCGTCCTATGTAGCGAAGTGCATATGATCATGGTTTCATTTATTACTCTATCACTGCCTCAAAAATATGCTGCTTCTTAGCTATTTGTACCCACCAGGTAAAGTAGTGCGGAACATCCAGGATGCCCTGTCCCTCCAACAAAGATTGTGGAAGGTGGTTTCTTTTTGCTATGTATCAGGTCATTTGAGTGACTCAGAGGGAACCCTTAGCAGTCAAAGAGACCTGTTGGAAACCTCAGATATTTCAGTTCCCATCCCCCTACATGCTGTTACCGCACTGTTGAGGTACATAATCATGTGTCAATGGGAGAATGATTGGCGGAAAATTATGAACAATAAGTTGCATGTCATAGACTCAACCACTCATCTGCGACACACCTCCTTCCAATCACACACGTGGCATGAGGTCCTCCTCACTCGTCTTTCATTTTGGTCACTGTCCCATGACACCTGCGTCTTTGCTCCTGTCGGAGGCTCCTCTGTAGTCTGGTGATTGTGATGTGGGTACAGTTAACAGTGTAGCACATTTTAGTTGAATGTGTGTGTGTTTCTTTTTCTTTTCCAGATCAAAGAGTGACAGCTCTTTTTACAAGTGCTCTGCCCTCTATTTTAACTGAAGATCAAATGACTGTGGTACATCTTGTAAAATTTTGTGAATCCTCAGACTTACTCCCTAAAATGTTAGGGCCACATTTTTAAAGTTTTATTAGGTTCACTAGCATTTCTGTTATTTTTATTATTGGTCAGCCAGTCACTTCTGCCTATGAGTGTTAGTGTTATTAGTTTTACTGATAAGTTTTAGATTGGGCAAACATGCCCATGACCCTTCATGAGTGAGGCAAGTTTTAAATGTGCGTGTCTTTCAGGGTAGAGGTGTAGGGGAACTAGCACCCACTCCTGCTTTTCCTCAGGTGTAGCTTTGTGTTTTACTTACATTCATTCAGCACTGATAACAAGCTGTTGAGTGCCCTCTAACCCAGAAACAACAACAATCATTAGCCATTCAGCACCTTAAACTATGAAGCATTGCAAACATATACCATCTATGTTACTGATTTTATTTTGCCAGTGAAGACATCATTTATGATTTTTGTTTACAATACATCATTTAGCCCTTAAAGATAATTTGATTGTGAATCCATTGTGGGGGAAAAGATGGATTTGATTATGTTACAGTAGACATGTATAAATATACTCGATGTGATGAGACTTAATGCTTGTCACAGTGCTGTTGTTATTTTTTTATCACTTCTGTATCTGTTATCACTAGTATTTTATTTTACATTCTTATTGGGGGTTCTAGTGACCTCCCACACCTTTGTTCAGAATCTGTTGCAAACATAAAGATGAGGGTAGCTGAGCAGGATAGAGCAGGTATAGTGTCACCTATGGTTGATGGGATGATACCATGCTGTGGCCATGCATGCAGTTATGTGTACTCATTCCATTTGTAAATGTATTGGTCCTGTAAGCCAATTATATCAACTACCCCCCCCCCCCCCCACACACACACACACACAAGTTCCACAAAAGGTGCACATCTGAACTGCGTTCCTACCCCTAATGCCAAGTTTTACAGTGTCTCGACAAGTAGCAATATAGCGTGGTGCAGTAAATTTAAGTAGGCTACTATATATTTAAGATTATCACATCTATGTTACATTTAACAGCATTCAAACAAAAATAATTTCACGCGATTTTGGAACTAGGATGTTCATGTGCTCTTACCTAGTAGCTGCTACTGATCCACAGTAATGAATCAAGGG
The DNA here is from genome assembly GCA_026315105.1 of Locusta migratoria. NCBI lineage: Eukaryota > Metazoa > Arthropoda > Insecta > Orthoptera > Acrididae > Locusta > Locusta migratoria. The sequence goes on from CM048744.1 coordinate 369,708,977, forward strand.
CTTCTCAGACTGACCAAACTTGCAAACAGGTTTGTCAATGGTTGCTAATAACAGTGGCTGTGAAGAGAATCTGGGCATGGTTAATGTCTTTATTTCCATGTCTGGAATGGCCAGAGGAAACTTGGAGCTTTTGTTGACATCTGATGCCAGCACGTGGCTTGGCTTTTATGTTAAATCGATGCAGTGCAATCAGTTGCAGCAGAAAGTGAGAGTTAACCTACTTCTGGTGCAATGGTGTCCTGAAATTTGGCATCGGCAGCTTGGTTTTCTGGCTCTTTCTCACAGCTATGATTGTGTGGACTCTGTACAAGTTGTGAACCCACAGACCCTTGCAGTGACAGCTCGCTTCTGCCATACATCTGTTTTACCATCTCCTATCAGCACAACACACATTAGTTTTGCATGTGATGAGGCTTCCAATATTAGAGCTGCTTATTCACCTCCACTGAAACAGAGTGCCAGACTCAGGACCTTCAGTTGGGTTTCCCATGTTAATCCTGCCAATTTGCAGAGGAAACATTTCCTTTGGCTGATCTTTCCCTCCACTGTCTGGCATTGTTGTCTGAAGGTGAAACTTCTATCTAATGTTACTCTCAAGTAAGTTGGATTAGCACAATGTTCAAGATTTATGCTGTGCTGTATGAAATTCATCTGCTTGCTTGCCTCCGCATACCATAGGGGAAAAGAACACACTTTGGATTTCTCTTGGTTTTGTGATTTCTTATGGAAAATGATGATGAGCCTCGAGCGACTGGGTGCTGATGACCTCGCTGTTGAGCACCCTAAAACGCCAATCATCATCATCTGGAGCGACTTGAAAACTACTTATGGAATAAAAGCAGCTGGTTGCATATTTTTACTGAAGTAAATCACTACTTCCTACTACAGCTGCAGTTCGCAATCCAACATGGACATTTTGAAAATTCTCTGGGTTTATTTTTAGGCGATTTTCTTCATAATACCATACAAGTATTTCCAAGGGTGATATTAATGCCCTTTCCACCTCTTCAGAGATTCTTCCCTGGACACAAATCATTGTGTCATCAGCATAAATAAAAAGTTTACTCAGTAATGTCCAAGAGAGCTTGCAATTGAAATAAACGGACATGATTCAATGTATATCAAACATGTCATTATATTGATTACTGTGACTGCTTGCCTTTTGCAGAAAGTAAAACAACTGACAAAATCCTCTTCAATGACTCCATTTGTCGTATACACAAGTGGCTGTAATCCTTCTCTTCTGTAACCTGGATAGACTTTACCTCTGTCTCCTGGGTGGCCCTCTTTTTTAATGGTACACTTCAGAGATTTACACAGACGTTCAATATTTTGTGTATGAATTTCAGGATCTTGAGATGAAATGAATTCAACTGAATGTTTAACTGGAGAATGGTCAAATCCTTTGTTCATATACGACTGGAACCCATCAATTATTATTTTAGTCCCTGGCAGTATAACATGCTTTATCTGGCTCACTAAACACTCTTTTCCTCTGGAATACACCCTAACTATGAAACACTCCCAACTTTTTCTTTCTATCCCCCTAAATATGTTATAGTTTGTTTTTGAGTGGTCGTCCTTTTTGATTTTTTCTTCTTGATATATGGCATTCGTCCACTTCCACTGTTTTCCCTGGACCCCCTATGGGTACACTTTTATTAGTCACAATTATATATGCTACTTCACGGCAGTAAGCAAAATAGTCACATAGCAATTAAGATTATGTTTTTGTCTACTGAAAATTTTGATGACTCAAACTAGGTGTTTTTCCTCAAAGTAGTTCTTTTTCCACATTTACTACAAAACAATTGAAATGGGATTTCTGTATCAGATGATTTTACACCTACTCTCACACACTCTACACCACGGAAATGTACACAATTTCTCTTTCTGTCGTCAGTTCATAAACCCTATTTTATACAAAACTTAACACTCTTTTCAACATCTGTGGTGATTTTGACCCACATAATGTGCTTTGGGGTCTGAAACTATGTACCCCAGGGGTTGAGCAATTGAGATGCTTCTCTTGAAGTAATCTGTCCATTTCCTTAACACCGGACAGCCCAGACACACTTCTGTTTTGCATCATGGTTGTTCTGTGCTAAAGACTTTGTTTCCCAACCCTTGCCCCTACGATTCAATGTGAAGTAGACACTGACCCTCACAGAAGTTATCACTTCCCAAACTGGATCAACCAGCCAGATGGAATTCAGCCCATTAGACAACTACTATGATGGATGCTTAGCAGAGTGGAATGGACCCTTTACAGCAGACTGGATGAATTTTTATTGTCATATTAATGTCCAGGAATGGGTGGACCATGTCAGCCAAACAATCCAGTACGCTGCTGCAGCTTCTACTCCCTGATCTTCAGGTCAACCATCGAGAAAGGTGGTGCAGTGGTAATGCACTGGACTCACATTCAGGAGGATGGTGGCTTGAATCCACCCCTGTGATTTTCCTAAATCATTCCAGGCAAATTCCAGGATGGTTCCTTTCAAAGGGCGCGGCTGATTTTCTTCCCCAAAACTACGAGCATTCGCTTCGTCTCTAATGACCAAGCTGTGGATGGGAAGTTGAACCCTAGCTTCCTTCCTTCAGGTTAACTGAGAAGGCACCCCATCCCATGGTGAAGTGATAAATACCACTCCGCAGTAAGAATGCGGCGAGCAGCTCTGCGTTCAGCCAACTGCAGAGAACCTTGCTGCCTATCCGGTGGTGAGGACAAGGAGTCGGCAAACCATTCAGGAGAGCAAGAAACAATCATGACAACCATTCCTCAATACCATTAATTGTTCCACCAAAAGTTCACAAGTATGGGAGCCCTTCAGAAGGATATCTGGGAGAGGAAGAAGGCACCCAGTAGCTGCTGTAATGGGAAATGGCACCCTACAGATGAATCCATGAGTGATTGCGCAAATTATGGCAAAACATTTCGCCGCCAATCGGACTCCTGCTTTCAGACGCTACAGGTTATCCACCAATAATGAAGGTTACAACTGTCCCTTTTCCATGTGGGAGCTAGATTCTGTGCTATCTTCAATGTGCAGCATGTACCCTGGTAATGACAGGATACATTACAGAATGCTACAGCACCTTACAGATTGAAATAAAGAATTCTCCTCGCCAATTTTAATTAAATTTGGCATCCGGGTCACTTTCCCGACTCTTGGTGAGAAGCACTTATCATCCCTCTTTCAAAGCCTGGAAAGAATTCTGCATGCCCGAATATTTACTTTAGTGTTGCCTTCACTAGCTCTGTGGGAAAGACCTTAGAGCGGATGGTCAAATGCCGCCTCATCTGCATATTAGAATCCAAGCAGCTCCTTAGTCGCTTCCAGTGCAGTTTTAGGAAATATTGTTCCACGTTTGATACAAGAGGCTTTCCTACAAAGGCATCACCTTTTGGCTATATTTTTTGGTATAGAGAAGGACTACAACACTACTTGGCAACAACTTTTTCTTAGACAGATACATGTCTTGGGTTTTAGTGGATGTCTTCTCATTTTTATCAAGTCCTTCCTTTCTCTGTGCTATTTTATGTGCAGACTCAGGGACACGCTTTTTGATCGTTTTGAACAGGAGAACAGAGTCCCTCAGGGTAGTGTTGTAAGTGTGACTTTGTTTGCTATAGCTATTAACAGTATTAAGTCTGTTGTTAAATGTCTAGTCAAGTGTTCCTTATGTGCTTTTATTTTGTTCTTCTTCCAACCTATCAATGGCAACACATCAGTTGCAACTAACTCTTCAACTTTTGGATGAATGGGCAAAGAAGAAAGGCTTTAAGTTTTTAACCGAGAAGTCTGTGTGTGTTCTTTTTAACCGTACTTATTCCATTTTCAATTTGGCTGAACTGTAAATGAGGAATGCCTTTCTACAATTTAAAGATACAGTGAGGTCTCTGGGCCTCACATTTGACATGAAACTTTCATGGTTACCACACTTGAAAGATTTGAAAAGACAGTGCCTTAGAGCACTAACCATTTTAAAATGTATTAGCCACACGCCACATGGAGCAGACAGGACTTGCCTGCTCCAATGTTATAGAGCCTTTGTCTGATCGTGGCTTGTTTATGAGTGCATGATTTATGGGTCTGCATGGCCGTCCTATTTAAAGATTTTGGACACAGTTAACCATTCAGGAATTCAGCTGGCCACTGGTGCATTCAGAACAAGCCCCGCACAAAGTCTCTGTGCTGAGGCTGCTGAACTGCCACTATACATTGGGTGATTGCTGCTCATGGTGTGTCAGGCATACAAAACACTGTCCACACCCTTCACACCTGCATACTATACCATTGCTAATCCTCCATTGGATAGGCTTTTTCATAATCGGCAAAAGGCTACGAGTCCTTATGGGATACCCACAGGGGATAGCCTTTTAAATACGGGAGTGGCATATCTTAATCTTTTACGTAGATGTTGGGGAAGATTTCTGCCTTGGCTTCTCCAGAGGCCCAGACTTGGTTTAGATCTCACGACTTTTAAGAAAGGTGAAACTTCAGATTTTATATTTCGGTCTTTATATTTTAATGTTTTAGATGTGCATCACATTTGCACAGTGGCGTCCAGTGATGGTTCAAAACAACATGATTCTGTCGGCTGCTTTGTTGTTTGTCAACAGGAGTCGCCTTCCTGTGAATTATTTTGTTTTCTCAGGAGAGGTTTATGTGATTTTGAAGGCACTGGAGCATATCAGTAGAGATCAAGGTAAACGGTTTCTTCTCTACACTGATACTCTTAGTGTGCTGCAATCATTATGTGAGATATATCAGTTGTGAGATTTTTGCAAGATATACAAGACAAACTGTACCTCCTCTAATGTAGGGGAAAGCAGGTCAAGTTTTATTGGGTGCCGGGATATGTTGGAATTCCGGGTAACGAAGAAGTTGATCAGGCCACCAAAGAGGCCTGCCGAGACAGTGTTGTGGCATGTTGCTCTATTCCTCTGCAGGATCTCACTTCCTTGTTGTGGCTGCAATCCCTGCAGTTGTGGGAGGAGGAATGGCTGGCAGTAACGGATAACAAGCTGTCATTGCTGAAACCCACCCCACTACCCATCCCCCGTCTGTGGCGATTCTCCTGCCAGCCCATCAGGTGGGATGAGGTCGCCATTACCTGCCTCCAAATTTGGCATAGCCCACTTACTCATGGCTTCCTCCATCAACTAGAGGAGCCCCCACTGTGATGCCTGTGGCATACAGATTACTGTATGCCACATTTTAATGGAGTGTATTTTATACTGGGCACAGAAAATATAGGCGGATCTTGGTGCAGATTTGTCACATGATGAGGTGACTGTGTTAAACCTCTTAAAATTTTGTGAAATTTCTGGACTCTGGCCTAAGCTTTTAGGCTGGAGGTTATAGTGTATTACAGAGTAGTGGGTTGAGACTTTCTCTTCTTGCAGCCAGTCAGCTTTAGTTCTCGGTTTAACTTCTTCATCCACATTCTTCCTTTAGGCAAAGTAACAATGTTGGGATTTGATTCATTTTCCTTGTTTTATGATGTACATAGGTTTTGTCTCAATTTGTTGAATCCTGCATTTTATTATTATGTTATACCCATTTTTTAAAGGACTTTACTAATACCCACCTCAGCTACATTATGCTTGGGCACTGAAAACCTCACTGTTGAACATCCTACAATCATCATCATCTTTGGTAGCACAGTGGTTGAGTTCTAGACTGTGAATCCAAAGGTCGCAGGTTCGATCACCTCCAGGTCCTAGAATTTTTATCTGTCGCTTTCCACTTTCATCTCTGGCAACATTGATGATTTGAAAAAAGATCAAGTAGCATTGTGGTTTGGAAACCATGTTAAGCTGTAGGTCTCAGAATAACTGGCTGGGTAAGTCAGTTCGAAGGTCGGAGGAAGTTGGCGGCATACCACCTCCAAATAAGACCATGTCTACATCTACATCGTTAACTCTGCAAATCACATTTAAGTGCCTGGCAGAGGGTTCATTAACCACTTTCATAACTTTTCCCTACCGTTCCATTCTCTAATAGCGCGCGGGAAGAAAGAACACCTAAATCGTTCTGTTTTCAATCTGATTTCTCTTATTTTATTGGGACGGTCATGTCTCCCTAAGTAGGTGGGTGCTAGCAAAATATTTTCACATTCAGAAGTAAAAGTCAGTGATTGAAACTTCGCAAACAGATAACGCCGCAATGCATGACGTCTTTCTTTTAATGATTTCCACCCCAATTCAGGCAACATTTCCGTGACGCTTCCCCCCCCCCTCCCCGTAACGTGATAAAACAAAACGTGCTACCCTCCTCTGAACCTTCTCAGTGTCTCCTGTCAGTCCCACCTTGTGAGGGTCCCACGAGGGGCAACAGTACTCCAGGAGAGGACACACAGGTGTGATGTAGGCAGTCTCTTTGGTGGAGCTGGTGCATCTTCGAAACTTAACCTTTGGTTCGCCTTCCCCACAATATTTTCTGTGTGTTCTCTCCAGTCTAAGTTGTTCAAAATTGTAGCTCCTAGGTATTTGGTAGAATTTACGACCTTAAGGTTTGATTGATTTATCGCGTAATTGAAATTCAGCGGATTTCTTTTAGTGGTCATGTGTATTACTTCACTCTTTTCTTTATTTACTGCCAATTGCCAATTTTCTCACCATGTAGAAATTTTGTCTAAATTGCTTTGCAGTTACTTTTGATCCTCTGTTGACTTTACTAACCGATAAATGACAGCATCATCCGCAAACAGTCTATGGGAGCTATTCAAATTGTCTCCTAAATCGTTTATAAACACAAGGAAGAGTAGGGGACCTAGAACGCTTCCCTGTGGAACTCCAGATATCACTTCTGTTTTACTCGATGACTTACCATCAATTATAATGAACTGTGTCCTTTCTGATACAAAATCGTGAATCCAATTGCACAATTGGGGAGATATTCTATAAGCACGCAGCAATGTAAACCAATGTTCTGCAGTGTTCAAACAAATCTTTGGATTGTTGACTGCTTTACCTTTTAACCATTCTCTAAATACTGTGTTGAATTGAGGATCTAACTGCAACATGATTTCCTGGTCTGTAACCAGCCTGCTCAGGTACAAACTTTTGATCAAAACTATCTGCTATTCTTTTGAAAATCATTTTTTTTCCAAAGATTTTATGTAGAATACAAGTAAGGGAGATTAGTTAGAAATTCCTTGGTTCTGTTGGCTCTTTCTCTGATTTGAGCAGTGATATCACTTGAGACTTCCTCCACAGCACCATCCAGTATTCAGTACATTGTTTATCAAATAAACCAAGCATTTACAAGTTCTGGGCCAAAGTGCTTTATGTGTTCTGTTCTGGTGTCATCCTGTCCTGCAGCCTTATTGTCTTTAAGCAGTTAAATTGCAACATTTAATTCCTCTTCTAAATTTTTGCTGGAGCCTTTTCTTAACTGCTTTCTTGCCATTCAACAGCAGTTGTTGGGCAATCTGATTTGATGGAACTTGTATGAATACCTTTGGTGGACTGATGTGGTCATTACTCAAGTAATTCATCGATTTCCAAGCCCTACCTAATGTTTTATTTCAGGTATAACCCCAAAATATGTTTATTTCATTTTTCTGTACTCCTCTCTGCTAATAGTTTTGATCAAATCTTCTCCTTTCTGGAAGGTTTCCTCTCAGATCATTCTTATGTTTCCTTTCTAATAATGGAAAGCCCAGGTTGGCATTAGCAATATAGTAATAAAGACAGTTTACAACTTACCGCAAAGACGTGGTGATGAGCTACGACAGGCACATAAAAATGACTCACACATACAACACTTTCAGCTGTTGGCCATGGCATTCTTCAGAAAATAGAACAATCACACTACCATCACCTCTGGCTGCCACACTTTGAATCATCTATTTCCTTTGGTATTCCTCCCAGTAGCCAATGAGATTCTCATATAAGTCTGGGAATATATTGAATGCAGTACCCTCTAGGGATATATTTTATGGATATTATCTTTACTATATATCAACAAATTCTTTGTATTAACTCTGATCTGCATTCAGTCATCTAACTTCATCATACTGAAACTATCTCAATTTGCCTTTTTAAAATTAAATCATCACTTGAAGGGAACTTCTTCATGGTTAACAACAGCTAAAATGAACTTGTAATTGAGCTGTGTTGGAACTGAGGAATTGAGCTCTCCACTGTCCTGGTCCTTGTTGAGCTATCTGACCACAAACAAAGGTAGTTTCTGATCTGGATTAAAACCACTTCTTCACTGACTGCTGCTACAGGAAGGTCTTGGCTTTGGATCATGAATCAACTCCAATTCCTTTTCTTCCTCTGCCCCACTTCAAAAGATCACCATCTTTGTGAGTGTCATCGTAGCTCCAGTGCAACAGTTAAAATAATTCAAAACCAGCTAGATGTCTTGTGTGAATAAGTCATTAGGTTTAATAAATTCAACTTTCACATTAGTGGTATGAACACTGATGTAACTGTGCTTGACTTGAGTTTGACAGTCAACATTTCAATATTGTTTTGAGATGTCATATGTGTGGATTTCACGCAGTTGTTCCATCCTAGCAAAGATGACACTGTCATATATTTGAGTGTGTTGCCCCAGCACGAATTTCATTCCTTCTATTCTCAGTCTTCTACCTTGAACACCTCTGTGTATTTCTTGTAACAATAATGTTCCATTGACGTCGCCTGCACATGTCAGCCAGTACTACTTCTTTATCTTTGGATAATCCATCAACATTGATCAAAGTGACTGTGATATGTACCATAGGCCGTTTTGTATTACCTTCTTCCGTTTGCTGTAACCCGATGTTCCGTCATGGAAAGATTGGCTGTTAAAAATGTTGCCCATTGTATACCCAACAGAGTAATCTCTGCTTTTTACTCTGCCTTGCATGTACCGTACCACAACTGACAGCTCTAGATTTGCAGAGAGCTGATAGTATAATTTACCATTTATCTGAACCCACAGTAATGTGGGTTTTTGAGAGAGACTAATCATATGTCGATTATGAGTAGTCGGTATTAGTTGAATTACATTTTATACATTTATTTCTGTGACAGCCAACACAAATATTGGTAAAATGCTTGATCTCTCAGACTTTTCAATGGTAATTTGCAGGATGCAATTCCACCCATCGGCTTTGAACCGTGATGTCGGTTTGTTATTTTGTGACATCATTGTGTGATAATTTTGAGTTTTGTGTGTTTACAGGTGGTGTGTGTAGCCATGTGGTGGCATTCTCTTGTGGTGGAAGTTAAATGGTTCACAGTCATTTTTGGGTGTAATGTTCGTATATGGTGTGTGACATTCTTTGTGTTTACATGTGATTGCTTCTCTTAAAGTTGTTTCTGTTGCTTATGTGTTACTATACATTTTAGTAGTTTTATAGTTCTGGTTTAGTTCACCACTCTATAATTTCATTTGTTTTATTGTTTTGTTTTTGGTAGGATGGATATGACAATAAGTTTAATTCTTTCTTGCTGTGTGAGGCTCTGGAGAGAGACTATGTTGGCAACAATAAAATTTCTTCAGCGGCTTGATGTTGTAGCTGACTGTATTCAGTATACAAGATGTCGACAACAAATGAAGCTAAAGAAAGTCACATTGAGGGAGCGTGGGGGATTATGTGTGTGTGGTTTATTTTTTGTGTTAGAGTTTTGTATGCTGGGTCATATTTTTGCTAAGATATAATTTGTTGACCTTTTGTAGGATAGTTTCTATTGGTGTTGGCAATGGTTCAGCATGTTTGTGTAACATTCACTGTAAGGGGGATTTTCAGTGGCCTTTTCATAATGTTTGTATGTCGGCAACATACCATATTGGGCAATACTTCACGGCACGATTCCACCCACCTGCTTTGACCCATGATGTCATCAAAATGGTGGCAATGATGTATGTACTCATAGCCAATATGGCTATCAAAACACTAGAGAAACACACACATATAAACATGCAAAAATTAATGTAAAATGGCACTAATGGGACACACATGGGAATGTGGGGTTTTAGACGGGGACATTCTGCATGGGGAAAATATGACAAAATGCCCACTGAAAATACAGAAAAATGTAATATAAAAAACTACGTGAAAATACGCATGGAATCAAATAGTTCACTTGAGCTAAAAATCAAATGAAGAAAGCGATACCAATCAACACTGTTGCCAAGTGGCATAAGAGTAGTATCAAATACTTAAATTAATGTATACTACATATAAAATCAAGAAAACGATACCAATCAAGGTCCTCCCAATTCCCATCAACATTGAAATGGTATTGAATACTAAAATTGACCTGTAATACACCTAAACTGAAGAAGGCGATACTAATTCAAAAGCATTATTTTACAATCCGATTCCACCCATCTGCTTCGACCAGTGAAATAAATATGTCAGAAAACTTGTATCCGGGATAATATCATAATACTTACATATTGTAGATAATAAATAATCTTTGTTTCATCATCATCATCATCATCATCATCATCATCATTTTCCAAGTCCAGTTTCCTGGGTGTGGTGTACAAGTGCTCGCTATCTCCTCCTGTCTTCATACATCTTCTGTTCCAGAATGTCTTCCCATTTGTGTCCTTTCTGCCCCACATCTGTTCTTACAGTCTCTATCCAGCATTTTCTTGTTCTTCCCCGTGGTTTTCTTCCTATGAGGTTGAGGTTGAAATACTTTTTAGCAGGTCTTTCACTATTCATTATCATTAAGTGCCTATACCACTGAAGTCTATGTTTCCTTATGATGCTGGTGACAGGAACCTCAATACCAGCTACTTTTCTATTCACCTCATTCCTAATTTTAGTTGTTTGATTCATAGTTCTAATGAATCTCATTTTCATTGCCTGAATTCTAATGAGGTCTCTGTTTAGTAGGGTACATGTTTCTAAGCCGTATGTAGGGATTGGAACGAAATAGGTATGGTACATGGTTGCTTTTGCTTTTTGTAGCATTTTATCATCCCAGAGAAGATTCCTTATTTGACCATAAAAACTGGATGCTTTCTGTGTTCTGCTGAGTATTTCCTGCAGAACACAGAAAGCATCCAGTTTTTACACTCAAACAAGGAATCTTCTCTGGGTTGATAAAATGCCACAAAAAGCAACCATGTACCATACATATTTCTTTGTTTATCCTCATTAATTACAAATTACAACAATGGAATTGCGGACCATGGAGTAAATAATTAATGCTGTTCCGCTCTGTGGTTGACAGGTTCTCGGTGTACCCTTGTCCAGTTAGCAAAGTAGCGAACCTCTTGTAACTGAAGAATCAATTAGAATCACAGAAACAACTCACCAAAATCGTTGAATAAACTTCAAAACTGACATCATGTTTACTTGTCGATCCTTAAACAAAAGCACTCCACCACTAAAACAATAAATTACAGAATCGACAAAATAACATTATCACACTCACTTCTCAGTAGCTTGTTGATGTTAGGAATTAGAGGGGACTAAACTCTCAATAGCTCAATACTACAAATTCCAACCACACACATGACAACAGAAAGAAAAATGGTCATACGACAAAATACCCATTCTATGTAACGTTCATCACAAGAGAGCACCACTCGATTCTTACAGACAACACATATAAATAAACACATCTCAAAATTACTGCGCATGTGATGGTGCCATACAACCCAACACTCCGATGTCATGGGTCAAAGCCTACGGGTGGAATCACATGCTATAAATGACCATCATGTAGGTGGTGTGGTTTGATAATACTTTTGGCAAGGCCAACAAATGTGAAAAGCGAGAAACTTGTGTAGGAAGTGATCGGTATCTTGTGTGTGGAGTGGTTATGAGGAGGTGCTGGTCAACAATGTCCGAAATTCTTTCAATGGGAGCACAGTAACCAGCCACATTTGGGCGTCCAGGATTGTTAGGTTTATGGATTTTTGGTAGCATGTGAAAGGTAGTTGTGTGTTTTTGGGGCGAGGAGGGAGATGGATTCGGGGGAGAGGTTCAGGGACTGACCGTAAGATTTTAGCAGGGATTTTATGTCATTTTGGACTTTGGGATGGGGTCATCATAACAGAACTTGTTAGGTGGGAGTGAGGAAGGGTCACAGTTGTATGGTTGTTGGTGGTATGAATTGGGAAAGGCTGAGTTCAGTGTTAGAATTAGGTTGGTTTTGATTGGAGATATTGGTGCCAAAGTAGTTTTTCCACTGCAGGGATTGGCTGAAGGAGAGGAGGTGTTTCGTCAAGTCCAACATGGTTAAATTTGTGTGTCATGAAATGAGAGACATCCTACTCAAGATCCTTCTGTCCCCACCTAAAGTGGTGTTCCATTGTCCATCCAACCTTCAAAGTATCCTAGTCCTTCCCTACGCCACTCCCAATTCCACAGGGATTGTATCCTGTGAAAGACCCCAATGCAAAACCTGTTCAGTCCACCCACCCAGCACTTTTTATTTCATTCCTGTCACATGCTTATCCTTCTGCATCAGAGACCAGGTCACCTGTGAAAGCAACTACGTGATATACCAACTCTACTGCGATAATTGCACATCGCTTTACATGGTCATTACCACAAACCAGCTGTCCATCAGGATGAATGGCCACCATCAAATTGTAACAAAACACAAGATGGACCACCCTCTGGCACAGAATCATGTGACTGAACACAACACACTTGATTTCAAAGGTTGCTTTACATCCCATTCCATCTGGACCCTTCCCTCCACCACTAGTCTGTCCAGTTATGACTGGTAAACGACACAGAAATAGTAATAAAGTAATAGCTCTTGTCAACTGCACAAGCAGGAGATGTTCCTTCAAAATACTTGAAAGTGCTGCAACCACCCTGCATAAGATAATGTATTATTCCTGCACCTCATGCCTAACACCCCTCCTTCCACACTCAATATTCCTAATCCCTCCAATTGTGCATCACCTCTTATTTTTCTTCAATATTTCAATATCCCCCTCCTTCCCCACACACACCTCTACACCTTCCCTTTTCCTTCTCCTGCTCTGCCCCTTTCGTTTACTGTATTCCATATTTCTGTCTATCAGAGACTTTACAATACATCAAGCAATGCGGAACTTCCTATCCTCGCCCTTACCTGCCTTCCTTCCCCCTCCACTCCCCTCCTCACTCACTGTCAAGATGCTTGTTGCACTGGAGCGGCTGAAGATGTGGTCATGTGTGCATAGTTATGTCTGAGTGATTGTGTGAATATGTGCATTTATTTTTTATTTTTATGAAGGCCATGTCTGAAAATTTACGTTGTGTATATGAGTGTTATATTCTACACACCTGGCAGCAGCTAAGCAATTGCCTTTACACTGAGTTGTTATCTGTGGTCTGTTATAGAGATACATAATTGTTATTAATGAATAATGTGTTGGTTTTTTTCAGGTTAATGAAGAGAAGATAAGGAAAATATTTAGTGAAAAGGGCGTTATTACCGATGTGCAGTTGAAATATACAAAAGATGGAAAATTTCGCCGCTTTGGATTTGTTGGATATAAAACAGAGGAGGAAGCTCAAAGAGCATTAGAATATTTCAATAACACTTGTATAAATGCATCAAGGATAAAAGTGGAAATTTGTGCTGGCTTAGGTATGAGATAAGTTCAAAAGTTGAAATTATTAACAAGTATATTTTACATTGAAAACAAACTTCTTTATTATTTTCTGTGCCTTATGTTGGGATTCTATTGTCATAGTTACATGCCTTGATTTATTCATCCTTTGTTTATGTTTTATCTTTGTATGCAACTTTGTTTGAAACTATGATAAAATTAATTATTTGTTTTTGTTCTACAAGAAAGACATTTCGAAATTGGATGCTAAAAATGGTTGGAGAAGGACCGACATGTGGGGGAATAATGATAAAAAATAGGAAAAGTGTAAATAGTAATTGAAAGTAATAAAGGATAAAGCATGAAAAGGAAAGAACCAATACAAAGTTACAAATCCATAACAACCAATTAAATAATTTTTCCTGTTGTGAAAGATTTGACACAAGTTTGAGTTAAACTCAGTGAAGAGAGTTCCTAAAGAATGTGACAGGAGCAATCTAAAACACGAAAGTCATATTGAACATTGGAGAATGAAGAAGAATGAAGAATAAGTTTTCAAACACAGAAAGTCCAGATTGGAATATCAGCTTTCCTTTTTGTCCCTTTCAATGCTAAATTTACATTGTGATTGGGAAAAAATTACGAGACCCATAAAATAAGTCTCATTATCCTGCATATATATTTTGGAGTCTGTGGTCAATACTAATTTACAGGGGTGTAACAGAATGTATGACCATACTTGTAGAATATATTGTTCATAAATAAGAGAGGAAAATATGTTATGTCAACCATGAATCCAGGAACATTCTATTTGTATGTTAATATTTTCTACAATTGCTCAAATTGCAGTTTTTAGGACCAGTTTTACTGATATATTACATATAACTCTTTCCTGTGTGAAATCTCATTTTGCATCTACTCAATCACTTTGCATCCGGAATGTGTTTATGTATCTTTGTTTTCTGTCAAGATTTGACACATATGCTTTTAAATATCCCTACAGGTTAAAATATAGTGGATGTAAGATTTCAAGAAATTGAAAGTCAGGAAACTAATTCAGCTTTTGTGATCACTCTTTACAAAGAATATATCATGTATAAGTTAAATATTAGTTCAATGAAATGTGTGTTTTGCATACTAAGAGATGGGTACATCTAATCGATTAATAAAGTGTCATTGATTTGTCTTTGGCCTTGTTTGAAGCACTTAAGGCTCAAACTAATAGTCATCAAGAATGTTGGCTCAAATAGTTACAGGCAGGGCCGTATTTAGGCAGGTGCAACATGTGCAGCTGCACAGGGGGACAAAATTTTGCCATTGGAAAAAAATATTTTAATGTTAATTGAATCATTCATTATCCAGAGTTTAGATTACATGATAGAAATGGCATATTCAGAGAGTTTTAAAGACAATAGTTTGAATCCCAGATGCCAGTGGATGGGCGTAAAATAAATTACTGCACAGGGGTGTCGCATACCCTAAATATGGCTTTACAGGGAATCTGCTAAAATAGTTGTATGAAGATTCATATTACCCCTGATGCTGAAATCGAAAATTTACAATCTGATCATTTTGATACAATGCATCACATACGAACAGCATTTTCACTCTAAAGTAGGATACATTACTCACAGGCATGCAGAATTATCCATGTTCAGAAAAATGAGTCTTGAAAGGGATGACACAAACTGTAGTAAATTTATAGCTACTGTATGTTACCCTATAACACATACTAAAAGATTCTTACCTGAGCATCCCTAGTTTCTCCTGTCGCAAAAACTGAATTGCACAGACTTTACCAATCCATACATTAAAAGCGCATCTAAAAACTTCATATTTTCTTCCACTTCCATTGCACTGTGCAGGGAAATTAAAATCCACGATAAACACAACCAAGCAGTTAAGTTTCACCAAGTCTGTAATGATCATTACCTGGTTGACGCATTGTTTAAGTAAGTTTGTAATAATGAACAAGTCTTGCCCAGATCGTGTTTTAAAATAGCTGTCATCTTCAGATCTTGTGGACTTTATAAAACCTGTGTATCGTTCCCAAAATGAGAGCATGTCTGTATCCTCTTGTAGTAACCCCACATGTTTTATTCACAAGGGTGAAGTTGTCTCATAGTTGCCACTGTGATGGCACAATCATCTTCGGACATGCCCTAGTCACGCCACATCAAGTGGATCTAGAGTGCTCTCATTCCGGGAGCAAGATATAGATTGTATAAAAAGTCCACAAGAGCTGAAGATGACAGTAGACTGTTGAACCGGTCATGAAATAAAGTGGATAGTTAAAACATGATCTAAGCAAGACTTGTTCATTATTACAACTATTAACAGTTGCACACTTCAACATGTGCAACTTATTTGTTTAAGTAAGGCATTGTAGTTGTAGTTGTAACCAGGAATTAAGGTAGTTCAGTTTATGCTTGGTCTGTCCATCTATGTCATGAAATCTCCGACAGCCAATGAGCATTCAGTATTGTTCTGAACTCTGTGCTGAAACTGTCATAGCCATTACCAAAATTAAACTGCATTGTAGTGAATTATTCAGTGGATTTATTTATATTTGTTGCAATTTGCCATCCCTGATGTTGCTGGCGTGTAGAAGATTTTACCTAAGCAAGCAAGAGCCATTATTTGCAGTCTCTAAGGCTCTTCAAGTGCAAATCACATATGTACACTTACTTCAACTATCTCTTGAAACTGGGCAGTGATCCTTTTTCCATCTTTGTTTAGATATGCATGCCATGCCATCATTCATGGATCGTACTTTCGTTGCATGGCAACATTAGATTTGTTAAGTGGAACATTGTTGTTGTTGTGGTTTGATGCAGCTCTCCACGCTAACCTATCCTGTGCAAGTCTCTTCATCTGATAATACATTCGGCAACCTACTTCCTTTTGAATCTGCTTACTGTACTCGTCCCTCGATCTGCCTCTATGATTTTTACCGCACACACTTCCTTCTAATGCTAAGTTGACCATTCCTTGATATCTCAGGATGTGTCCCACCAACCTGTCCCTTCTCTTAGTCAGAATACGCCAGAAATTCCTTTTCTCCCCAATTCTGTTGAGCACCTCCTCATTAATTACGTGATCTACCCATCTAATTTTCATCATTCGACTGTAGCACCACATTTCAAAAGCTTCTATTACCTTTTTGTCTGAACTCCCTATTGTCCACGCTTCACTTCCATACAATGCTACACTCCAGACAAATGCCTTCAGAAAGGACTTCCTAACATTTAAACTAATATTGGATGTCAACAAGTTTTGCTTCTTCAGAAACGCTTTTCTTCCCATAACCATTCTGCATTTTATATATTCTTTACTTCGGCCATCAGAAGTTATCTTGCTACCCAAGTAACTCTTCTACTACTTTTATTGCCTCATTACCTAATTTAATTCCTTCAGCATTGCCTGACTTTTCTGACACTAAATTCCATTATCCTTGTTTTACTCTTGTTGATTTTCATCTTATAACGTCTTTTCAAGACACTGTCCATTCCATTCAGTTCCTCTTCCAGATCTTTAGCAGTCTCTGACAGAATTACTATGTTATCGGCAAACTGCAAAGTTTTTATTTCTTCTTCCTGAACTATATACATCTACAACCATACTCCGCAAGCCACCTGACAGTGTGTGGCGGAGGGTACCTTAAGTACCACTATCGATTTTCCTTCCTATTCCAGTCATGTATTGTTCGTGGAAAGAAGGATATTCGGTATGCCTCTGTGTGGGCACTAATCTCTCTGATTTTATCCTCACGGTCTCTTCGCGAGATATACGTAGGAGGGAGCAATATACTGCTAGACTCCTTGGTAAAGGTATGTTCTCGAAACTTCGACAAAAGCCCGTTCCAAGCGACACAGCGTCTCTCCTGCAGAGTCTTCCACTGGAGTTTATCGCTCATCTCCGTAACGCTTTCATGATTACCAAATGATCCTGTAATGAAGCACACTGCTCTCCGTTGGATCTTCTCTACCTCCTCTATCAATCCCACCTGGTACGGATCCCACACCGGTGAGCAGTATTCAAGTTGTGGGCGAACAAGTGTACTGTAACCTACTTCCTTTGTTTTCGGACTGCATTTCCTTAGTATTCTTCCAATGAATCTAAGTCTGGCATCTGCTTTACCGACGATTGATTTTATATGGTCGTTCCATTTTAAATCCCCCCTAATGACTACTTCCAGTTACTTTATGGAATTAACTTCTTCCAGTTGCTGCCCTGCTATAGTGTAGCTAAATGATAAAGGATCTTTCTTTCTGTGTATTCACAGCACATTACACTTGTCTACATTGAGATTTAATTGCCATTCCCTGCACTATGCGTCAATTCTATGCAGATCCTCCTGCATCTCAATACAATTTTCCATTGTTACAACCTCTCTATATATTACAGCATCATCCGCAAAAAGCCTCAGTGAACTTCCGATGTTATGTGCAAGGTCATTTATATATATCTTGAACAGCAACGGACCCATGACACTCCCCTGTGGCACACCTGACATAACTCCTACTTCAGAAGACTTCTCTCCATTGAGAATGACCTGCTGCTTTCTGTTATCTAGGAATTCCTCAATCCAATCACACAATTGGTCTGATAGACCATATGCTCTTACTTTGTTCATTAAACGCTTGTGGGGAACTGTATCAAATGCCTTGCGGAAGTCGAGAAACACAGCATCTACCTGAGAACCCGTGTCTATGGCCCTCTGAGTCTCGTGAACGAATAGCACGAGCTAGGTGTGACACGAATGCCTTTTTCGAAACCCATGCTGATTCCTATAGAGCAGATTCCTAGTCTCGAGAAATGCCATTATATTCGAACATAATTCATGTTTGAAAATTCTACAACTGACCGACTATAGTTCTGCACATCTGTTCGAGGACCCTTCTTGAAAACGGGGATGACCTGAGCCATTTTCCAATCTTTTGGAACGATATGCTGTTCTACAGACCTCCCTCTCCAAATTTCTCCTTGCATTCCTTCACTGCTTGCTCAGTGTACAGATTGAACAACAACGGCGAAAGGCTACAACCCTTTCTTACTCCCTTCCCAACCTCTGCATCCCTTTCATGCCCTTCGACTCTAATAACCGCTGTTTGGTTTTTGTATAAGTTGAGTATAACTCTTCGCTCCCTATATTTTACCCCAGCTACCTTCAGAATTTGAAACAGTGTATTCCAGGCAACATTGACAAAAGCTTTCTCCAAATCTACAAACGCGAAAAACGTATGTTTGCCTTTCCTTAGCCTATCTTATAAGATAAGTCATAATGTGAGTATTGCCTCCCGTGTTCCAACATTTCTCCTAAATCCAAACTGATCTTCCCCAAGGTCAGATTCCACAAGTTTTTCCATTCGTCTGTAAATAATTCGTGTCAGTATTTTGCAACCATGACTTATTAAGCTGATAATTCTGTAATTTTCACATCTGTCTGCACTTCATTTCTTTGGAATTGGAATTACTATATTCTTCTTGAAGTCGGAGGGTATTTCCCCTGTCTCATATATCTTGCATACTAGGTGGAACAATTTCTTCATGACTGGCTCTCCTAACGATATCAGCAGTTCAGACGGGATGTCATCTATTCCAGGGGCCTTGTTTCTACTCAAATCTTTTAGTGCTCTGTCAAATTCTTCTCCCAGGGCTACCCATTCTTCTTCTACTTCATTACTAGTCCCCAATTCATGCCAAATCTCCCTCTCAAATTGTCAACCACCTCTGGATCCTTCAGTTTGTCCAGATTCCATTTTCTACCTTTTTGCAGCTTTAATCTGCAGTTCATAATGAATAAGTTATGGCCAGAATCTGTAACTGTCCCTGGATATGTCTTACAGTTTAAAACCTAGAAACTTTTGCCTTACCATTATAAAGTCAATCTGGTACCTCCCAGTATCTCCTGGTCTCTTCCATGTATATAACCTTCTTTCATGATGATTAAACCAAGGAGGTTAAAATAAAGGGAGATGGCATTAACTATGCTGAGCACATACATCAATTGAAGCCTTTCCACCATCTTGGTGAGTTGTGGAATGCTATTTCTCCATTAAAACTATGCATTTAAGTCAACCCTCTTACTGTTAATACATTAAACTGACAATCAGTGCAAAGTATGTACTTTCAAACAAATATACTTTCTGGAATAAATAGTAGTAATAAATACGCATCCTAATATATTTAAAAACTTAACTTTTAACACTGATTTGCACTCTTTTAACATGTTGTATGTCACAGCAGAACTGCAGGAGTTTTATTCCTGTTTCAAGTGACATAAAACATCAGCTCTACTATATGAAAACTTCTCTAAGACTTAGCAATATAGCAGAGACAGGCTTCAAATTTTCAGCTTAAGGGCATCTCTCAGTATTCTAACCGCTTTGGATTAAACCAAGAGTCTGTCATTATTAAATTGTGCTCTGCTCAAAATTCTATCAGGTAATCTCGTCTGTCATTCCTTTTGCCCAGTCCAGATTCACCTACTACATTTCCTTCTCTCTCCTACAAACGAGTTCCAGTCCCCCATTACAATCAAGTTTTCCTCTCCTTTAGCTGTCTGAATAATTCTTTTATCTCCTCATATATTTTTACTAGCTTCTCATCATCGGCAGAGCTAGTTGGTATATAAACTTGTATTACTGTGGTCGGTGTTGGCTTCATGTCTACCCTTGCTACGGTAATGCATTCACTATGCTGTTCATAGTAACTTACCTGCATTCCTTAACCACCAACTGATTTTCTATTTATAACTCTGTATTCCCCTGACCAAAAATTCTATTCATTCTGCCACTGAACTTCCCTAATCCCCACCATATCTAACTTTAACCTATCCATTTCTCTTTTCAAATTTTGTAACTTACCTAACAGTCCACCCTCCGTAGAATGCCTGTTTTTTTGTTCTAGATAATGACATCCTCCTGGGTAGTCCCCGCCCAGAGATCCAAATGGGACTATTTTACCCCTGGAATGTTTTACCCAAGGAGGCACTATCGTCATAAATTAAAAAAAATAGTGCTACATGTCTTGGGGAAAGCATGGCAAAGCCATGATAGCTGATGTTACAAGGCCAGCTCAGTCAGACTGTTGCCCCTATATATACTGAAAAGGCTGCTGCCCCTCTTCAGGGACCAAACCTTTGTCTGGCCTCTCCACAGATACCCCTTTACTGTGGTTTCACTTACGGTGCAGCTGTCTGTATCATTGAGGCACGCAAGCCACCTTGGCATTGTCTGTGGTTTATGAGGGTGGATTTATTTATTTATTATTTCTTTTATTTATTTATTCTTTTTTCCAACAGGTGATCCAACAAAACCAAAAGCATGGAGCAAATATTCAAGTGATAGTTCTGCATATAAGAAAAGTCATGAGGTAACAGAAGCAGTGAATGAAGATGTCAATGAAAAAAATAAGTCAAAGAAAAAACCAAGAGACAACATAATAAAGGAAGTGCTTGATAAGGTATGTTAATTGTATTTCATAAGGAAATTAACCACATTGGTTTGTATGATACGTTGAATTGTGTTGAATTATATAATCAATGTAAATATCCTTCAGACATGCATATGTGTGGTCATTGGAGTGACTACAGCTCTCAGGAATGTAAGACTTCACAATTATGAATATTAATTTGCACCTCAAAAAAGATCAAAACTAGAAAGACTGTTAGAATTGGAACCATAAATGTCCAAACAATGACCAGGACTGGTAAACTAAAGGGGGAAAGGATGAGATGAAAGAGACAAGCATCAGGATAATAGTCATGCAATGTACAGTGACGAAGATACCATGGAGTCAGAAGGCTTCATAGTGCTGAAAGAAAAACCAGGGATCACAGTTGGAAATGAAAGAGACAAACCTAGATGCTTTGGTACAGGATTCATAGTAGACAAGATATATGAGGAAGGCATAACTGAAATGAAACGCGGATCAGAAAGGAGTTAAATACTAACTGTATGAGTAGGGAACGAAATGTATTCAATAGTAAACGGTCATGCACCTACTAATAACAAGAACAGCAAAGGCAAGGAAGTTATAGATAATTTGTGGGAGGAGCTATGTGATATACTAAAAAGCATACCAAACAGCTAAGTAAAGATACCTTTGGGTGATTAAAATGCACAGATAAGAAGGGAGAAGTAATGTAAGGGAGTACTCTGCACTCCAGTGACAAACAGAAACATGGGTAGTTTAACTGAAATGTGTCATGAACATAAAGTGACACTGATCACAACACATACAAGACTAAACTGATTAAGGAAAAAACATGGCCAACCCCTTACACCCTCCTTGGGGAATTCCAAATTGACCATGTAGCAATCAGTCGGACTATCATTAAGGAGAAAATTAACAAAAACGTCAGGAAGAACACAAGAATAGAATTAAATCACTATCTAATAGAAGTTAAATGTCATTGTATTCCAAACAGGGTTAGACTGTCACTGACGAACAGAACAATGAGAAACATGAAAACAGACAGAGAAAAAATAAGATACAATCAATCCAATATGAGGAAGTAACTGGAACATACAATGAATGGGATGACGTGACCTCAATATGAGGAAACAGGCTGAACTATGGGGAAAGGAAGAAAAGAAGAAGATGCCTTGGTGGTGGAACAAAGATTGTGATGACGGTGTAGAGTATCAAAGGAAGACTGGAGCAGCAAGGAGGACTCGAAAAAATTCAAGTTTTCTTAGAAATGAGGAAGGAGGCAGCTATAATGATAAGATGGAACAGGAGACAGAAGATGAAGCAGGAATTGGATGAGTTGACACCAACTTTATGAAAAACAACAATAGAGATTTTCTTGGGAAATTAAAAAAAAAAAAAAACATATTACTGGATATAAAGTTAGAGAATGACTTATAAGAGATAAAAAGGGAAGCTGGCATTTAGTGCAAAGGAGAACTGTAAGATACTTGTGGAGTACTACCACAATGTGCTGAACATTGAACCGCTGGAAGACGAACTGGAATTGGAGTCAGACAGAGAAGAGAGAAAATCCCAGCCTCCAACTAGGAATCAGGTTGCATATGTTGTGACCTCGAGATGCTGTAGGTTCGAAATGTGGTGGGCCGTGGCTAGCAAGGATTTGGACAAGGTCTGCAAATAAAAGAAGTGATTAGTCCTCAAAGGATTTATTAATACAATGAGATAAATACTCAACTTTGGTGTGGTTGAGTGATACAATTTCTTGTACTATTACAATGGTTCTGCTACACCATAGAAAACTATTATGGCTTGTACATAGACAGAAGGCTGGCTCTTCTATGATGAACTTCTGGAACTGTCGTATTCCTTGGGCTGCCTCATACTGACTGGAAATTCGGTTCTTCTATACTGACTGTCGTTGCTGTGGTGTGCCGGCATATCTAGGTGAGCCCCTTTCTTTCTATTGGCTGGCTCACAATTTCTTGCAGTATTACATAGTTCTGCTACGTCATAGAAAACTGTTCTGGCTTGTTTATAGACAGAAGGCTCTCTCTTCTGCGATGAACTTCTGTAACTGATGTATTCCTGGGGCTGCCTTGTACTGACTGAAACTTCTGTACTCCTATACTGATTGTCGTTGCTGTGGTGTGCTGACATGTCAAAGTGAGCCTCTTTCTTCCTATTGGCCAGCTCACAAAGCCGACAAAGATGTAACGAGACTGTGGGCAACCACGGTGGCCGAAGTATTATAGAGTGAGTTATCACCTCTTCTTCAAGTTGCATGGAGACTTGTGTGTTGTGGTGAATAGTGACGAAACAACAGCAGAGGCCGTAAGTGAGCTAAAGAATAATAAGGCAACTGGCACAACTTGTAAGTGAAAGATTCAGAAAGTAGTTGGAAGCCTTCTGCAGGTTATTCACTGTGATTCATCACAACGGTGACAGAACCTTTGTCTTTTATTTATTTTTATTATTTATTTATTTATTTATTTATTCTGTTCCATAGGACCCACTTCAGGAGTAAGACTCCATGGTCATGGAACAAGTCAATACATTAATTGTTACACAATAATGGTAATAGAAAAAGTGAAAAGAATCAATAAAGAAAAAAATGAATTAGCTTAATTGTTTAACTTTTCTAGGAGTTCCTCGACAGAATAAAAGGAGTGAGCCACGAGGTAACTCTTCAATTTAGATTTGAAAGCATGTGGATTAGTGCTAAGATTCTTAAGTTCTTGTGGCAGCTTATTGAAAATGGATGCCGCAGAATACTGCACCCCTTTCTGCACAAGTGTTAAGGTGGTGCGGTGCAAATGTAGATTAGACATCTGTCTAGTATTCACCGAGTGAAAGCTACTAACTCGTGGGAATAAGCTGATATTATTAACAACAAACGACATTAAAGAAAAAACGTATTGTGACACCAGAGTCAAAATTCCCAGACTACTGAAAAGGGGTCGACATGACGTTCGCGAACTTGCACCAGATATTGCTCAAACCGCCCGTTTTTGAGCCAGAAATATCCTTTTTGCATCAGGCGAGTTACCCCAAAAAACAATGCCGTACGTCATAAGTGAGTGAAAGTAAGCGAAATAGACTACTTTTCGTGTTGAAAAATCACTTATCTCAGATATTGTTCTAATGGTAAATATAGCAGAATTTAGTTTTGGAACAAGATCCTGAACATGGGCTTTCCATGACAGCTTACTGTCTATATGAACACCTAGAAATTTGAACTGTTCAGTCTCACTTATCCCATGCCCATTATGTGTAATCATAATGTCAGATTTCGTCAAATTATGTGTTAGAAATTGTAAGAACTGAGTTTTACTGTGATTTAACATCAACTTGTTTTCTATTAGCCATGAACTTATCTCTTGAACTGCATTATTTGATACTGTGTCAATATTACGAGCAACATCCTTCACTACCAAGCTGGTATCATCAGCAAACAAAAATATTTTACAATCACCTGTTATACTCAAAGGCATATCATTTATATAAATAAGAAACAGCAATGGTCCCAAAACAGACCCCTGGGGCACCCCATACTTAATTGTGCCCCATTGGGATTGCACGTCATAGCCATTTTCTACATTGCGGAGAATTACCTTCTGTTGTCTATTATTAAAGTAAGAGGTGAACCAATTGTGGGCTACTCCCCGTATTCCATAATGTTCCAACTTCTGCAACAATATTTTGTGATCAACACAATCAAACGCTTTTGTTAAATCAAAGAAGACGCCTAATGTCCGTAGCCTCTTATTTAACCCATCAAGTGCCTCACAGAGAAACGAAAATATAGAGTTTTCGGTCGTTAAACCACTTCTAAAACCAAACTGTACGTTTGACAGGAAATTATGTGAACTGAAATGATCAATTAATCTTGAATAAACAGCCTTTTCAATAACTTTGGAAAAAACCGATGGCATAGAAATAGGTCTATAGTTGTCTACATTATCCCTTTCACCTTTTTTATAAAGCGGTTTCACTACTGAGTACTTTAATCTGTTAGGAAACTGACCATTCCGAAAGGAAAAATTACAAATATGGCTTAGTACTGGGCTAACATATGGAGAACAGTACTTTAGAATTCTGCTAGATACCCCATCATATCCACAAGAGTCCTTAATCTTTAGTGATTTAATTATTGACTCAATCTCACCTATGGAAGTATCATGAAGGATCATTTCAGGCAACAGCCTCGGAAACGCATTTTCTAAAAACGTTATATGATTACCTGTAGAAACTAGAGTTTTGTTTAGTTCCTCTACTATATTCAGAAAGTGATTATTGAATATTGCACATATATCTAACTTGTCAGTAACAGAAACATTCCTACTACGCACTGACGTTATATCTTCTACCTGCTGCTCCTGACCAGACACTTCCTTCACGACTGACCAGATAGTTTTAATTTTATCCCGAGAGTTTGCTATTCTTTTTGCGTACCACATACTTTTTGCATTCTTAATGACATTTTTCAGAACCTTACAGTACTGTTTGTAATGAGCTACTGCATCTTCATTCTGACTGCTTCTAACATTTTTTTTTAGGAAGGATGATTACTTCAATATCTTTGATGAAGTTGTTTAATGCTCTGCTCTCCTCTCTTCTGTCAGAAGTTTGGCACTTTTAAGAAAGGACTTGGGAAAGAATGGTGTGGCCGACTTGAGGTGAGGAATTCCTGGAGGGTGATCAGGGCAGGTTAGGTAAGAGCCCAGCGGTTGTCATTTCGCTGTTGTTATAAAGTGGGAGAGCATACCTGCCAAACATTCGTTTATTCCATACATATCATTTCAAAACAAATCGATTCAAAATATATTGTTTGGAGGTCAAAGCCTCTTTACAGCCGCGCTATGTAGCACATCAACAAAATTACCCTGAAATTTACATCGTGGATGAAAGATTTATGAAAACAAAGATTTGCCCAATTTAAAAAAAAAAAAATTTCACTTTTCAAACTTTATTAATTTACTGAGTAAACTAGGGTATACAATAACCTATGTACCTTAAAGAGGACTAGAATTAATTATTTCCAATGCAGCTTGATTTTACAATGTTGTTCGTCAAAAGTAATTTCTCAATATATACAGAGTCGCTCTCAAATGATTAGAGTATACTTAGGTACAGAGCAGTGAAAGAGTTAAAATATTTCGGAGCTATATGCAACAATTGTAGCTTCTTTCGAAATCTTTTATCTTATGTTCTTGGGCAATTTCATGTGTTTCCACCCACATAGTATGTGCATCGGCATGAGTAAATGTTGTCTCGGCGAAAGTTATTACTTTTTTCTTAAACTTCGTGGTGTGAAAAAAAAAAAAAAAAAAAAAAAAAACTTCTTCACAATCAGAAATAATTAGCACTACATGTGTGAAAGTTCAAAAGCAGACCACAAACACTGCAACAAAGGGTGAAATCCAGGTGTACAAATCACGAAAACTACTTATGGTGGCTTCTAGCAGTATTTTTTGGAACTACCATTGACAAAACCTGCTTATGGCGGCTTCTAGTGGCATTTTTCAGAACTACCATTCACAAAACCTACTTACAGCAGCTTCCAATGGCATTTTACGGAGCTTCCTGAAGCTTTGTCTCTGAATCTTAAGTCACAGGCATATTTTTAGATCCCAAAACTGGAGAAAAAGTGTGGTTTGCATTTGAGTAAATACAGTAACTCGGGGGTCGTCTTATAGGCCAGATATATGCTTACACTATAAAATTTTGATGAAAGTATGTACCTTGTCTTA
Organism: Locusta migratoria; assembly: GCA_026315105.1. Taxonomy (NCBI): domain Eukaryota; kingdom Metazoa; phylum Arthropoda; class Insecta; order Orthoptera; family Acrididae; genus Locusta; species Locusta migratoria. The sequence goes on from CM048744.1 coordinate 369,735,693, forward strand.
TCTGCGGATATATATGGTATATGTGTCTGCAAAATAAGAACTATTGCTATTATTATTATTGATTCAGTTTTTATAAATGTGCAGTTTTCCCTTTTGTGAAGATGACTCTGTGAATCAAAATCTTTAGTTATAAAGTTTAGTGCATAATTTTGAATCATGTCTTTGTATTTATTTTCGTAACTTTTGTTCTGAACAGCATAAAGATGACCCCCTCTTTGCTGAGTTTATGGAGGTACGTGCAAAAACAACAAAGATACCATGGAATAATGATATTGTAATTTCCAAACCTGAAAATGAAAGTACAGATGCTACACTTCCCAACAAACATTCAGATGATTCTGGCAATGAAAGTGAGGGTGATGAAGAGCCATCACAGGATGTTGAAACTTTGAATAACAATGACAGTGTGGCAAAGAAGAATATATCCGATCTTGAGGTAATATTCAGTTTGATGTTCAGATGAGATACTCAGGGTTAACTGTTGTTTATTAATAATGAATTATTGCATTTACAGTACCTGAAGCTAAAGACAGTGAAAACTGATGACCCTGTAGATATTCCATTATCAGAAGATAAAGCACCAAAGAAAAAGATTGACAAACCTCTTCAGCAATTCTTTACTGTAAAAGTCCGTGGCTTGGCTATCAGTGCTAAGAAGAAAGATATAAAACAGTTCTTTCATCCACTGAAACCAAAATCTATCAGAATTCCTGTCAAAATAAAAGGAATAGCATACGTTTGTTTCAAAACGGAAAAGGAGATGAAACAAGCTTTAGTGAAAAATAAGAGTTTTTTGGGTAAGTTGATGGTGAATGGTACTCTGGTGGAAAATTTTGAAAATTAGAAATGACTTTAACACTTTCTATGCAGTATTTTCTGGTTTATTGAGCTTTTATACTTTCTTGTTAGTGGCATTTGCGATGGTGTGGAGACAATAGAAAGGTTATCCACTTTTTTATTTATTTATTTATTTTTTTATGTTTACCTACCTAGCAGAATAGTGTTTTGTAGTCATTCTTCTGTTTTCAATATTTACCCAATAAAATATATCTGAAATTTATTTCGTTTGAACCCACCAAAATATCTTCAGTTTTATCTGTTCAGTTAGTACTCCATCATTGAAATTTTTATCATCATAACATTCAGCTACTCGTCTTCGTAAAATGTATCTTTAGTCGTACTTGCTGTGTTCTTCACACATTCTGTTTTATAATATAGCACATCAAGCACATAGGACTGGCCTTGCAGTCTGGAGCACTGTCTGTGTGGCCACTCCCATTGGAGGTTTGAGTCCTCCCTTGGGTATGGATGTATTGTCTTTAGTAAATGTTAGTTTAAGTAGCTTGTAAGTCTAGGAACCAATGAAGTCAGCAGTTTGGTCTCTTATGTATACAAACATTTGAACATTTAGTAATATCAGGAATAGTATTAGCAAAAAATAGATGGATTCCAGTAATATAGAACTTATGGTATCATCTTCCAATGTTGCACCATTCTGTACTCCATTGTTTTCTTTATCTTCAGTTGTGTACTTCTCATTCCAATAGTAATGTCACATACACTGGCCATGGCACGTACACTACCTGTAACACTTGAATTTGTTCATTCTGATTGCAGTGATTCTATTTATAGGTGACTGCATATAATTCCTGCATATTATATATATATACAGTGAAATTTTCATCTATACAAAATACTGTCATTTGCATTCCTTGAATATACAATTGAGAGAGAGAGAGAGGGAGAGAGAGAATGAAACTGAGACTGTATAATTATGTGGTAGTCTTTATTTTATTAAGTTTTTTCCCCCTCATTGTACTGTTTGCGATGTGTTGCAATATAGCCATATTATACCAAACTTGATAACACACTGTACCACAGACAGATACATGACAAAATTGTCATTACTGCCATGATGTTTCAGCATACACAGGTCACAAGAGATAACATCCTGGCACTCATGCTGTGTGATGGTTTCAGTGTAGGTCTATGGGTTCACATAAGATGAATTGTACAGTAATAGTTTCCACAACATGCTGATGTCTACCTGATGGACTGGCCTGTTCAAGTTATGAAATTTAATGACATTGAAAATTTTTGAACTAAAGTTAAATGTGAGATGATCTTACCTTGGCCAATACCAGTGTCTGGACATAGTGTTGGATACATGAGAGAGTATTGTGGATTGTGAGACGTATTTCCTGAGGCTGACTGCCTCCGTGTCTCATCAGATGAGGCAAATAATCAATACTAGTGGCATGTGGACCTCATGCTAACCTCTTCCCTGGTGTGAAACTTTCCTCTTCTCATATTTCTCCATTATATATTACAACATTAGCTACAATATTTGTTTAAAAATTGGAAATTTATGTAAAATGTTTACAAAAATTTGTGCCAGGCTGGGACTTGAACCTGGGTTTGCTGCTTTTTGTGAGTGGTCACCTTACCATTAGGCTACCCGAACATGACTCCAGGGCTGACCTAAACTTCCATATGCTTCACTGACTGCATGTAGGTGACCCATATATGCAGTCAGTGTGGCATAAGAAACCTTGGGTCGGTCCTGGAGTCAGGTTCGGGTAGCCTACTGGTAAGACGACCGCTCACAAATAGTCAGAAACCCGGGTTTGAGTCCTGGTCTGGCACAAATTTTTGTATGTCATAGTTTGGCAGTACATCTATACCTTATACAGTGAAGCCGTGAGAAATTCACGATTGTGAATAAATATTGATCAATTTGTCGCCATACAGTAATTTATGTAAAATCATTTATTGAATTCATGCTAAATATTGTTTATTTTACAAGAACAAATATTTCTCGGTTGTCTCCTCTGGTTTCATTACAGTTTTCATATCTTTGAATTGTTGAAAATTTTCCACATAGCTAGATGTTAAAACATAATAGATCCTGAATTGCTGATTTTTCTAGATCTGGTGTTCCGGATATGGCTTATTGATTTTGGGAGCTGATTTGTTACCATTTGGATTCTTGTTTACTCCATTGTTGCAGCTTGTGTGTCAAACTGTTGGTGGATTGCAGTCATTATCTCTAATTATGTCTCTATTACGTGGAAACAGTCCTCTTTCTCAGACACCATTTATAGCATTTTCTGCCGCCTTAGTTTGTAGCCAGGATGGTTGTGGGAGTGTAGAATGTGTTGTAATGACAATTTCCATCTCTGCAGTTCAGAAGAGCTCGATGTGGGATGGAGGATCCTGATGGCCCAGTTAATAAAGTAACCATGGAAATCGAACATGTAATGTTCTAATGCTTGCTATGCCTCATGGTGGTCTATCTTGCTTTTGCCTTCAATTTGACAGTGAACCTTCATTCTGATGGACAACTTGCTGACAGTCATACCAATGTAAACAGCTGTTCACTGATTGCAGCAGGACTGATACATCACATGGCTGCTATCACATGTAGCCCAGCCTCTGATGGATTAGGATAAGCATGTAATGAGACTGGAATAGGAAGTACTGGGTGGGTGGATTGGACAGAGGTCTTGGGATTGTGAATGGCGTATGTATAGTCTAGGTTTTTGTAGAGGCTGGTTGGGGACAGAACACTATAAGTAATTTGGGAAGGATATCTCTCATTGCAGGGTATGATGACAGATAATCAGAGGTCTGAAGAAGGATGTGGTTAAGTTGTTCTAGTCTGTTGTGGTATTGCGATTTTTTTATTTTTATTTATTTATTTATTTATTTATTTTTTTTTTTTTTTTTTTGCATTTGGTTATTGATGGAGAAGGTAGGATTGGTGGTGTGTCAGGATATGGTATGGGAAATGTTTGCGGACTAGGTCTGGGAGGTAATGACTTCCTGTAATGGCCTTAGTGAAGCCTCCAGCATATTACTAAGGGAGTTCTTGTCACTGCAAAGACACTATCCACAAGTGTCAAGGCTGTATGGGAGGATTTTTTATTTATTTATGTCACATGAATGGCAGCTGTCAGTGCAGGTACTGTTGTTAGTTGGTTGGTGTAATATGAACAGAGGTTGGATGGAGCCATCAGTGAGGTGGCGGTTAAAATCCACGAAGGTGGTATGCTAAGGCGGTAGGGTTGTGAAAGAATGTGGATAGGGTGCTCTGGCCCTGAATCCAAATTGTGAAGATACCATCAATGAATCTGAATCATACCAGATCTTTGGAGTTTCATCTGATTAGGAAGGTTTCATCTAGGCACCTCACAAATAGGTGGGCACAGAATGTGCCACGTGAGTGCCTATGACTGTGGCAGAAATTTGATTGTATCCTTTTCCTTCAAAGGAAAGTTAGTTGTTAGGATATATTTGGTAAGGGTTATGAGAACAGAAGTATTGGGCTTGGACTCTGAAGGGCATTGAGGGAGGTGATTTTAGAGAGTGCAAGACAATGGACATGAGGGATGTTGGTGTGTGTGAAACTGGCATCATCAGTAAAAAGTAAAGTCCTATGGCATGAATGGCTGGGAGACCCTGAACGGCAGGTTCAGCTGCCTGATAAGAAAGGTTTTTTTGCTCTTCACACCTGCAGGCATCTTTCCTTCATGAGGTATGAGAACTGTGTACTGAAGTGGCTATGTTAAGTGTTGGCGACTGTAATTGATTTGTGTGTAGTGTAGTGCCATTTCATGTTGGAGATGATGGGAGAAATAAGAGGGTGAAGCCTGATCCCAACACATAGCTCATTCCTCCCAAAACGCATTAAGGGGGCTGTTGAGCCCATCTTACTCCATGAGATGCTGCAGAGAGGTTTGGAATTTAATCCTGGACATTGGTGAAAAGACTGGTGATTAGAGACTTTATTGATGACATAGAGACCCAAACTTTTTGACTCAGTTAGTGCAGAACAGGGAAGCAGAGATCATAAAGCCATTACAGCATCATTGAATACACCTGTAAGTAGGAATATCAAAGAAGGAAGGAAGAGTGTCCTATTTAGCAAAAGCAAAAAGAGATTGCACAATACGTGACTGCTAAACACAAAAGTTTCATCTCTAAAACTGAAACTGTGGACATAGTTGAAATGCACCATACAGTATAGGTTAGATAAGTATAAGCTGGGTAAAATTATGAGAGATGGGAAAGATCCAATGTGGTTCAACAACCAAGTTAAGAAACTGTTATGGAAGCAAAGAAAACTTCACTGCAAATATAAGTGTAGCCAAAGTCTTATCAGACAAGCAAAAATTAATTTATTTCCAAAATTAACATAAGAGCTGCCATGTGAGAGGTGCAGTGATTCTGAGGGAAATGTTTTGTGTACCAACTTGACAGAAAATCGTAAGAAATTTTGGTCCTTTGTAAAATCGGTAACTGATCATAATGGCAGTGAAACACAGGATGGCACACGAAAGACCGAAATACTAAATCTCTTTTTCCAAATCTGTTTCACGGAGGAAGATTGCACTGTAGTTCCTCCTGTAAACCATTGCACAAATGACAAAATGGCAGTTATTAAAATAAGAGTTTGAGGAATAGAAAATCAATTGTAATTGCTCAACAGAGGAAAGCCCCCTTGACCTCATTGGGTACCAGTTCGATTTTCCTGGAAGTATGCAAAGGAGCATGCTTCCTCTTCTAGCAGCAGTGTATCAAAGGTCTCTAGAGGGGCGAAGCATTCCTAAGAATTGGGAAGAAATACAGATCATTCCCATTTACAAGAAGGGTTGTTGATAAGATGCGCAAAACTAAAGGTTTATGTCTTTGAAGTCAGTCCGTCGCAGAATTTTGTAGCACATTTTATGTTAAAGTATCATGTCATTTCTGGAGACTGGAATGTTCCTTCATAGGAATCGACATTGTTTCCAAAACAACTATCATGGAAAAACAACTCACACTATTGATTCACAAGCTCTAGAGAGCAGTAGATACAGTATCCCAGGTAGGTGCCAAGTTTCTTGACTTCCACAAGGTGTGTGATACCATTCCGCACTATCACCTGATAAATAAAGTGTGATCATATTGAATATCAGACCAACTGTGTTATTTGATTTAGGCATTTCTAGCTAACAGAACACACTATGTCATTTTCAGTGGAGAGAAGTCTTCAGACATTCAAGTAATCTCTGTTGTGCTCCAGTGGAATGTTACTTTTCACAATTACATAAATGACATAGATAACATTGGAATTTCCATGAAGCTTTTTGCTGGTGATACTGTAGTTTATCAAGTAGTCAGAACACTGGATTAGGGTAGCGAAATGCAGAAGTATCTGCAGTTTATTGGCACATGGCACAAGGATTGGCAATAGAGCCTCAACATAAACAAGTCTAAAATGCTGTGTTAACATAAAAAGAGAGATCAATTATATTATAGAACTATGCTATAGCAGGACAAACACTGGAAGCAGTTACTTCATAAAATGTTTGGGAGTATAAGGGGTGATTTGAAATGGAATGACAATATAAATTCAATTGTGGGTAAGGCAGATGCCTAACAGATTCAATGGAAGAACCCTCATAATGTGTAGTCCCTCAACAAACAAAGTAGGTTACAAAACACTCATTTGGCCAGCACTTGGGTTTTGCTCAAAAGTGCGGGATCTGTACTAGGTAGGGTTAATAGAAGAAGTAAACAAGATCCGATGGTGATGGAGAGCAGTTCACTTCTGTACAGACTCATTTAGTAAGCTCAAAAGTGTCACAAGATGATTAGGAAACTCCAGTAGCAAATGCTGCAAGAGAGATATTATGTGTCACAGTATGGGATTCTGTCAAAATTTAGAGAGCATATGTTTCATGAAGAGTCAACCAATATATTGCTTCCTCCTACACACAACTCGCAAAGTGACCTCATGGATAAAATGAGAGAGACTAGGGCCCACATATTTGCATACTGGCAATCATTTCCCTGCGAACCATATGCGACTGGATTAGGAGGAAGTGACAATGGTATGTAAGTACCCTCTGCCACTCACCATGAGGTAGCTTGCGGAGTATGGCTGTACATGTAGCTCCTCTGCCATAGGGAAATGGGACAATTGTCAACAGCACTGAGCATACCTGGATGACCACCCATCCAAGTACTGGCCATGCTTGATGGTTCTTTACTTTGTTGGTCTGGCGGTAACTGGTGTATCCACCTTGGCACAGCCATTGATGGATCGGCAGTGATTAGTAAGATTCCAGGAGGTGTAAGGGATGGGGCGCTGGAGAGTCTGTGAAGGAAGTGTAGTATCTTTGCTGAGGAGGCTAGATTCCATGCTAGAGGTGTTGCTCAATGTTGGCTGAAATTCTTTCAGTGGGAGCACAGTAACCATCCACAATTGGGTGACTTTGATTGTTTGATTTGTGAATTTTTTAGGACAACTCAGAAGGTGGGTGTGTGGGATGAAGAGGGAGATAAATTTGGGGAAGATGTTCTGGAGAGGGTGGTAAGTTTTAAGCAGGGGTTGTAGGCCATCTTGGACTTTTGGGATGGGGTCATCCTGGCACCACTTTTTGGTGGTGGAATCAGACAATTGGTAGAGGCCGTCTGCCATGTATTCACTGCGATTCATCACAAAATTGGTGGATCCTTTATCTACAGGGAGAATGACAAGGCATAAAGCTGTCCTTTTTTCTGTCATAATGTTTGTGTTCTTAGGAAGGGATGTGTAGTAACTTTAAATGAACTTTAATTCCACTTCCAGAATTCATACATAATAAAACACATTAGAAAAGCTAATACATGTTTACACTGAATTGGTTACACAAAAACTATCCTCGTAGCTGTGCGCTTCCATGTTCTGCGTTCTGGTTGGTGCCGCCGTAGCACTATTTTGAGAGTAGTGCCCCTTCAGTCTTTTGCACGGAATCTCACAGCAGCAGTATCGAACGTCTTCACGCAATACCACAACACTTCTCCCCCTTTTGAGCACTCACTTGCTGTTGGTGGTTTGAAGAGTGCCGATGTCCATGTGTTTGGTGTGTATCTTCGACTCCCTGGGAGGCACCATCACGTATGGACGAAAGTGTCCCCGACTAGACCCCAGTCTTGTGGGAAGATGCCTTGAAGCTATGATTCGAGACATTGGAGAGCTGCCAGATGTCTGCTCTTGGTGTGGAATACATTATGCATGATAGTGCATTGGAATAACTCGTGAGCCTTGTCTTTGATCACGCTGAATATTCAGAGGGGAGAAGGATGACTCTTTCTGAGGTGTTTGTTCTTGTGATTCTGGGTTGGTAACCAGTACAGGAACTGTTGGTGACTGTTGCTGTGCTCGTGGTTGGCTAGCTGAGCCAATGGACCATGGAACGAATTGTGGCACTTCCACCTCCTAGGGAGGTAGGGAGGAGCTCTTGGTGGAGATGGTGTGGGTGGTGCTGCTCTAGAACCCGCTACCGGAGTCACCTGGGACCGAAGGTGGTCCACATGGCATATCACTTCTCCAGCAGTCATGCGGACTTTGTAAAGGCGTATGCTGCTAGGGCTAAGATCCAACCTTGAAACCATTTTGTGCACCTGCTGTACCCCTGTACTCAAACGGGAGGGTGAAGAAGGTGGAGCAAGGTACGAGGCTGGTAGCCATGAAGGAGCTTGGTCGGACTGTGGTCACCCATGGGAGTAAAACAGTAAGACTCCAGGAACTGGAACTAGGCTTCGTTAGAGGAAGAAGAAGTGAGCAATTTTTTCATTCAAGATTTGAAAGTACAAATAAAGCGTTCAACCTCGCCATTCGATTGGGGATGGAAGGGCGGAGCAGTGATGTGTATAACACCACATTGAGTACAAAAATCAGAGGATTCAGAGGAAGTAAATTGTGGTCCATTGTCAGAGTCCAGCATGGAAGGTAAGCCTTCCAAGGAAAATATTCTGGCTAGCACCAGGGTGGTCACTGCTGTGGAAGGTGACACACTATGTACAACAATGGGAAAGCTAGAATAGGCATCCACCAAGAGAAGCCTGTAAGTGCTAAGGAAGGGTCCTGCATGACATAATGTATGCGCTCCCAGAGGGTGTAGGCCACAGAGATAGAGGAATCTTAGGAGCAGGAGCCTTGTTAGCACAGGGTTCACAGTCAGCAACCATGTGTGAGATATCCGCATCGATGCTGGGCCGGTAGACATGCCGACGTGCCAACCCCTTTGCGCGCGAGACACCCCAGTGTCCCAGATGAAGCAGACAGAGAACAGAAGTCCGAAGGGATGCAGGAATGACCACTCACTGTGAGGCCCAGTTGGTGGAGAGGACAGCACCATTACAAGCAGTGAGATGGAAACGAAGGGCGAAGTAGTTATGCGAGGGATCAGAGGCCTTTCCGGATGGGTGATCAGGCCTACCCCGTTGAATGAAACACAGCACACAACACAGAACAGAATCAGTAGCTGTGGCTAACCAGCTGTTTATTATTTTTCAAACTTCTACTGGTTTTGATTATAAACCATCTTCAGGGAAGACTATTAAATAAAAATACAGAAACAGAATTGTACACAAGCTGAAGTGAAATACATAATATAACCCAGTATTTTCATAAAGTAAGTACTTAGGAACTAGACAGACTGATTAAACAGGTGCATTATATGCCTCCTTATGCATACTGGCATGCATGTCACACAATAAAAATAAATAAGACGTCACTAGGCATCAAGTCTTGATTAAAAACATAAAAGCAATGCCAGGCTGTGTGATGGTGAACCAAGGTCTATTACAAGAGAACCTAACACAACTATTGAACACATCAGTCAGTGAGATAAAATTAGCAATGATCAAAGTATATATGGTGTGAAAATGATATATCTTAGGCAACCATCATAGGTTATATCTCTGACAAGGTGTCATGGCGACATGTTACAGAAAGCAGTATGTAAATATTACAAAAATAACAGGATAGATTATGAAAACAATAAAAATGTGTAACAACAACAATTTTCTGTCAAAAGTATAAAAGTAAGTGAAGAAAGTGTACATCAAAGACCTAATGTTAGGAAATAAAGCAAACCTAACCCAATAACAGGATCGTAAAATTGTAATTAGTTTATGTAGAGGTAGGCCAGAGGCTACTAATGAGCATAGTGGATAACACAATATGTCAACATTATAATACGTCATTATTATACGTATGCATACATCTTTCAACGAACAAGATCTGACATATTATGAATAGGAACAAAGTAACATTAAATGAAATAAACATGTAAACCTTAGGCTACGTAACATAATAGCTAAAGCATAAAAGGGACAGGGTGTCATAATTACATAGTTCAGGGTGTACGCGATTACATGAAATATGGATATAGCATCCAGTCACATAAAAATGTAATACAATTATGTCAAAAAATAAGTGCATTAATTTGGCATGTAGACCTTAAGCATGTAGTACACTTGATTAAGTTTATATGACAGTATATGTATTGGCACATATCTAACAGAACAGAGGTACATAGGAAGATTTATTAAGATAGTATGTAATTAGCCATAGGGTTGCATATGAATAGATAAGGAACATGATATAGCAGTAGGGATGTATGACGATACAAATGTATATACGCCAAGTCATATAAGTCATTGGCTTATTATACATGTTAAGCAACTGTAAAATCTGTTTAGACCAGTGTGGTCATGCATTATAAAGAATAAGTATCTAGGGTGCTAACACTAACGGATGAGATCTATCTAAGAATGATAGGTAGGGATGCATATGATGATAAAATATTGACATAACACAAAGTAACATATCATGGGTATGAATACATAGGGATGAGCATCATAATTGAGGAGACAATAGGTTGTAACATATACAGGCATAGTAAATGAAAAAGATGCATATGTATTACATAAGATATACTAATGAAATAAGTGAACGACCATAACTGGTCTCTCACTGACATATTGGGATGTAACCATTGGAACAATTATGCATTAAATAATATGCTAAAAGTGCAGTTGAAATGCCATACAGAACATGGGACATTAGTTTGGGGGAACAATTCATATGCAAGTCATGTACATAATCCATTAGTGAAGTACATAGTACTTGGGTTACACAAATATCAATTAGACAAAATACTTTAATATAAAACAGTCATAGTGAAAATAATTATGAGGTTAGCAGTATGGTAGAAAATATGTTATGTAAATGGGACATAACCCATTAGAAAGATACATGGTACATGTACTGTGTACTGAAATACATAAATGGTAAGTAGTTGATACGTTAGAGAAATCTTAAATGCCAGGTTAGCAGTATGGTAGAAACCATTGTTGCGTAAAGATGTAATCCATCAGAGGGGTGAATCGTACATTTGCTATTGTATTAGACATATAATGCTAACCGTTTAATATGCTGGAGGAATGTCACATTAAATGCTAGAGACAGGATATAATGCACCTGTTTAATCAGTCTGTCTAGTGCATAAGTACTTACTATATGAAAATACTGGGTTATATTATGTAATTTACTCCAGCTTGTGTACAATTCTGTTTCTGTATTTTTATTTAATAGTCTTCCCTGAAGATGGTTTATAACCGAAATCGGTAGAAGTTTGAAAAATAATAAACAGCTGATGGTTTACAGTATGCATTTCCTCAAATATCGTACGGATGTTGAACCACATCTCAATAAAAATTTTAACCTATTGCCGTTGATAGGGAACCTGTCAACAAACTCTTTGCTTGGCATCGTCCACATGAAAGCACAACAGCTCATTATGGTCGAAAACAGGGTCTGGCCCCATTGGCAAACGGACAACGCATCAGCGTTGGCATGCTGAGCAGTGGGTCAGAAATGAATCTCACAGTTGAAGCGAGAAGGGAACAGAGCCCAACATTGTAGGTGGTGGGCTGCATTGTCAGGAAGCGAAGCCAAAGGACGGAAGAGAGAAACTAACAGCTTGTGATCTGTGATTGGATTAAACTTTGCCCCATAAAGAAAGACACCAAACTATTTCAAGGCATACACAATGGCCAGAGCCTCCTTTTCTATCTGGGAATATTTCCAGTGAGTGTCTTTGATGCATAAGCAATTGGACGTTCTGAGCCATCAGTGTATCGTGTGCCAAAAAAGCACCGATCCCATAGTGGGAGGCATCGGGTGTTAGAACCAGATGTTGTCCAGGGCAATATGTGGCAAGACAAGGAGCCTGCTGCAGTTGTTTTTTGAGACGAAGAAAAACATTGTCATCACACTCAGCAGACCAGTGAAAAGGGATTAGTGGATGAGTAGTGGATGAGCAACCGTTGCAGCAGATGGCAAAAACTTGTGATAGTAGGCTATTTGTCCCAGAAAGGCCTTGACAGATGTCAGATGAGGGAGAGCTTCAATAGCAGCAACATGCTGCCGAAGATGATGAATACCTACGCTCAACAACTGAAAACTGAAGTAGACAATTGACTGATAAAAAAAAATAATAATAATACAATAAAATAAAAAAAAAGAGATTTCTGGAGGTTGCATTTTAACCTCGCAGATTGTAAAACTGTGAAAAGGTTAGGAGTTGGACAGTGGTGCACCAAGGCAGCAGTAAGAAGACAGCAGGCTGTATAACTTGTGGAGTTGGTGTCAAGAATGCTGGTTCAAGTGCTGGAGTACAAGGTATTCAGTTTGAAAGATGGAATGTATGTAATGTGGATTGCACATTACTCGTATCTTGCAGAGGGAGCAGGAGTATTTCTGGGATGCCCTTGCCATGGAGATGTGATTTTGTAATACTAGGTTTCTGGGGACAAGAACTGGAGAAATCTGTAAAGGTAAGGCAATAATATTGTGAAAGGAAGGATGGGATCCAGAGAAGAGAGTTTCAATGGTTTGATCATTGTAAGGGATTCTATGATTTAGGTAGTGCTTAAGAAACTCAATGTGGGAATAGTATTTTTTCAGGGTCAGAGATGTTTTTCTGAACAGTCTCAAAAAGATGGAGGAGGGATCCATTGGAGCTGGGCCATCAGTGAAAGCAGCCATGTCATTTACCAACTCTGCTGCATTCATTGCACAGCTTTTTATATTGTTATGGCTATTAACCAACTGTTCATCCAAATAAATGGCCACCATCAACCTGTGGATCCAAAAGAAAGATTGGCCTCTCAGTCGCCAACATGCAGGAGAGCATTACATTCTTGATTTCAGTGACTGCTTTACATTTTTGGTCATGTGGATCTTTCCCTGCACCAGCAGTTCTGATTTGAGCAAATGGGAGTTGCCCTATCCTATTATCTATACACCCATGCCTAACACACACACCTTCCCCCCCCCCCCCCCTCTCCATCCTGTATCTACTCTCAATGCATGAATCCCTCTGTGCTTTGCCACTTTATACTTTCTGTCAATCTCATTTTCAGATTTCTGTATGTCCATATGTCTAATTCACTTGAATTTTCTCCTTTCATCAATTACATTCTGTAGCACATTGTTATCCAAGGATTCTGCTGAGCCATTTTCTTGACCTAGCAGTTTCTCTACTTTCTTAATTATACCTACCATCTTTCAGAGCTGCATGATTGTCTTGTATTGTGTTTGTTTCCCCTATTTGACTTAATCTGTTCCTAGTTTCCTTTTGAAACTTTGACATACTAAGTTATCTGCATCCTATTTCCGCATTTTTTTATCTGTCTTCATAATTTTTCTTTTTTCAATGTTAATGTGTAATTCATAAGCAATAAATTGTCTGGATCCATATCTGCCTCAGGGAGTGTTCTGAAATTTCATCATTATTATTATTATTATTATTATTATTATTTTGTATGTTACCATTACGTAGTAAAACTGAAACCTTCCAGTGTTCCCAGGTCTCTTCAATGTATAATACCTTCATACAATAGTCTTTAACTAAGTTATAACAAAGATTTAATTACAACTTTGCACAATTCTGCCAAGTGGCTTCCTCTTTTATTGTTTTGCCCTAGTCCATTTTAGCCTCCTATTTTTTTCTTCTCTTCATTCTCCTGCTGTTGATTTCCACACCTTCATCACAGTTGAAACTTTGCTCCCTTGATGATCAGAATTACTATCTTCGTCATTTGAAATGTAGACACCTTCACTTGAATAATTATGTCGTTGTTTTGTGACTGTCTTGGCTATGATGGTATTTTCATTGTGTTTCTTGTACTAGGCATGAACAACACAAAACACTCATATGCTTGAAACAATGGAATGTCCAATATAATGAGGATATTTGCAACTCACTGCAGAGACATTTGTTGAGTTGTGACAGGCACATAAAAAAACCACACTCATAGACACACATGTGTATAGGTAGTATAGTAGGACAGTTTACAACTCACTGCAAAGTCGTGGCTACGAGCTGCGACAGGCACATACAAAAGACACACACAAACAACACTTTCAGCTATCGGCCATGGCCTTCTTCAGAAAATAGAACATTCATGCAATCACACAGGCCAATAGCTGAAAGTATAGTTTGTGTGTGTCTTTTGTATGTGCCTGTCGCAGCTCGTCGCCACATCTTTGCGTGAGTTGTAAACTGTCCTTATTACTTTATTATTAATTCCAACGTGGAATTTCCATTATTACATGTGTACAGGTATCTTTTTTACGTGCCTGTCACAGCTTGACGAATGTTGACACATTCATTTTTATTTTTTATTTCTGTTTCTCTTTTTCCACTTGTAATTTTTTATTTTATTTTTAATTATTTATTTTTGTTAATTGTGTTGGGGGCTTATATTCATCTCGGGCTAATGAGTAAAACTGTCAATTACATCTCTGCTCCTGGTGCATAAGTAGACCCATGATAGTTCACTGTGCTGGTAAATGATAGCCATCCCTCACATCTTATGTCACCTTGAAAGAGAGCTGCTCAACACTTTCATATGCAACATGCCGATGTTAATATGTAAGGAATATGCTGACAAGCTGCCTTTCATTGTCAATTTTTGATTATTACACACTCTTGTTTTGTCGAAGAGTTCATCTTGCCATAACATTGACTAATAGTTGGAATACAAGTAGGCACAAATAATATTTTAAGACATTCTTTTGCTTTTTCTGATTTGTAGCTGGTCGAAGAATATGGGTTCTGAAATATGTCTCAAAGACAGAAGAAACGGCTGAAGGTAATCTGCATGAGAACAAATGGAAGGAGCAGGAATGTGCCTTGAAAAATGAAGAAACAATTGCTGAATCAGGCAGGATATTTATCAGAAATCTCTCATATACTGTCACAGAAGATGACATTGAAAAGTTATTCACTAAATATGGTGAGTTATTAAAAAAATTGCATTTCTTTGCATTGCCTTTATATTATGTTACAACAAAAAATTATGCCAAACAAGTAACATGTTGAGAGCACTTGAGTCACATTTATTAACTGATGTTCAAAGTACATTTAGTCATTCTGGATTATGTGGCTCATTGTTCTTCAAAGCATGTCAACTGACCAGTTAAATAGTTCCTTTGGTAACGCTTGTTTGAATCGAACTTGTGCTCTGTTTCTAATGTGAAAATTATTATTTTCTGACTCTATAGAAATATTAACTTCATTGTGCTTCTGTAATGTATATGGACTCAAGTAATTACAAATTTCATCCATTCTAAACTTTGATGTCACTACTACAGATTTGAGGTGTAAGTTAACATACTTATTCTGAATCTGGTGACAACCATTTAAATGGTATATTACCTTAACTAAGAATTACTAAACTTGTTGAAACTAAATTCTGATATGCAGTGAGGACTGTGTTTGTCATAAACTAGGGTTTCGTGTAGTGTAGGCATAATTTGGTATTTCATGTTTTAATACCTATTGCTCATGCAAACAATATACAGGGTGCCCCATTTATCTCGACCATCCAAAATATCTATGGAACAACAACAGCTATGGTAAAACAATTTTCACTGGTATCAATATAAGGCAGGGTATCATGAATGTAAATATTTTGAAATATTCTAAAATGAAACCATATGTGTTTTTAATACAAACTTTTGTGTTTTTAAATGGACACCGTATATTATTTTATCAGCAATCTATAGCGTGACAAATCGCATAACCATTGGTGTTGATTGCATCGCAATATCCCAATTACATCCCAAGATATTGTGATGCGAAGTTGACGTTTGAAATATGTGAAATGTGCAGCTAGCGCATGTCCTGAGACTCAGTCGAGAACCACATGCTGCTCATGACATGCACTAGCCCTGTGTTTCGTGTATTTCAAGTGTCAACTTATCTTCGCAATATCTCTGGGTGTAATTGGCGTATCATGATGCAATCAATGCTGTCATTCATGTGATTTGTCATGCTGTAAATTGCTGATGAAATAATATAGGGTGTCAATTTAAAAACACATAAGTTTGCATTGAAAAACACACATGCTTTTGTTTTAGAATATTCCAAAATATTTACATTCATGAGCCCCTGCCTTACATTGATACCAGTGAAAGTCGTTTTACAATGGCTGTTGTTTTTCCAGAGATATTTTAAAAGAGATACCATGTATAAAAACATATATTAATAAAATAAGAGGAAGAAAAACAATATTCACACATATAGACAATTGCAGGGTGTTGAAATAAATTCGATCATGAAGTTGAAATTTGTGCTAGAGCCAATTCAAATCTGGATTTCCTGCTTAGGGCCAGTGGCTGCTTTAACTAATTAGGCTATCCTGGCTCACTTCCCATCCTTCCCAAATTCTCAACATATTGCACCATACAATGGTAGGGGCCTTGCCTTTTACTTGCGAGGTGGTAGCCACGGAAGAGCTGTGGACCAGATTCTGCTTCTCTTATCCAGGTTGTTGGGGACATGGGTTCCTTGTGCAATGGATTTACAGAGCAGAATCATGTGGAGTGGGAAAAGGTGTTAATAGGGACAATGGTTACAATATTGGAATGACCTGCAATAAGCCAGGGTCAACATGGAGTTAGATCAACTGGTCGGGGTGGTTACTTGTTCAGGCACTGTTTTAGTTTCTGTTGGTGCTTGTGGTAGGTGGGATTTTACTTGGCATGGCTTTCATCTCAATAGGAATGGGAAGGGTAAACTAACTGGGTTGATAGCTAAGTTATTAAGGGGGGCCACTACAACTAATGGCAGTACTTTTTTAGGATAAGGTTATTGTCCAGTGAGAAGCTCTGACAGGCAGGTACTAAAGCGGTTAAAATATCTGAAGATTTTCACAAAAGTATGGTGCCCCCCAGGGGGCCCACAGCTCTTTTGTGGGTACGTGTGTGGCGCGCACGGGTCCCCGAGCCATTGCAGCCTTTTTTCCTGCTTTCCCCAGGCTGCATTACCCCTCCTAGTTCCCCCTCCTTCCCATCCCAATTCCTCCTTCCCACCCTCTCCAACCCCGTCTCTCGGTGTTACTCTGGATGACGGCTTGGCTATCCCATGGTACCGATTGTCCTGCACTTTGGTTTTGTCTGCTGTGTACACTGGTTTTTGGCCCAGTTTGGTCCCCCTCGGGGTTTGACCTTCCATACCAAAATTGTCCGATAATGTGTGAGCCAATTGGGGAAGAACTCCCGACCTAGCCCCTACGGCGCGGGTCCTATCCTTTCCTTTCCACTTCCTTTCCTCGCTGTAGCCCCCACCCCTGCTAGGTCCCCAGCACGAGTAGCCAGTCCGTGTGGGGGGGGGGGCTGTTATGTACCCTTTGGCTGAGCCCCCTGACACCACAGGGATCACACTACTGGTGTCTGAGCTGCAACCTCTCCATGCAAGCCAAGGAGTTGATGCCTGTCCTCGGGGATATCAGAACTCCCGGCAATGGCCATCGTGCCAGGTGGCCTTTGCTGAGGCTGGGTGGCGCCCATGGAGAGAGCCCCGGTTTCGGAGTGGGTGACACCAGGGCGGACGTCTAGCACCATGAAAAGAGTTAGACTCCAAAATGGTCATGCATCGGCCGTCTCTGAAGACAGGAAGAGATCGTTCAATGCTGCTACTGCGGATACGAGGATGTTTCCCTCCCTTGCTACCCCTTGGGAGGAAGGCCAGGCTCGCCGGTTAGGAGCAAAACCCTTTCCTCGCTACCTGGTTTGCTCGAGGACTGATGGAGGAACTTTTACTACCACCAAACCGCTGTTCTTTGTCGAGACCATAGAGGACAAGTTTGGTGAAGTGGAATCAATGGGTAAGCTTAGATCTGGCTCATTGCTCATTAAAACGGTCTCGGCAGCCCAGTCTGAAGCTTTGCTCGCCTGCACCACCCTTGGCGACATTCCCGTAACAATACTCCCACACAAATCCTTGAATATGGTACAGGGTGTGATATTCCACCGGGACCTCCTCCTTCAAACTGATGAGGAGCTTAGGGCCTATCTCGAGTGGCGTGGTGTACATTTTGTTCGCCGCGTTCAGAGGGGACCTAAAGATAACCGCGTCGATACTGGGGCCTTTATCTTGGCCTTCGAGGGGGACACACTCCCAGAGAAGGTCAAGATAATGATATATCGATGTGAAGTGAAGCCCTACATTGCACCTCCCATGCGGTGTTTTCGATGTATGTGGTTTGGTCATATGTCCTCTCGCTGTACAGCAGTCCCAGTATGCGGTGATTGTGGACGCCCACTACATGAGGGGAGCCCCTGTGTTCCTCCGCCGGTGCGCGTCAACTGCCATCAACACCACTCTTCACGGTCGCCAGAATGCCCTATGTTTAAGAAAGAAAAGAAGATACAAGAGTATAAATCCCTGGAGCGTTTGACGTACCCTGAGGCCCGCAGTAAATATGAACATCTGCATCCCGTGCAGATGGCGACGACCTTCGCTACGATGTTATCTTCTAGCATTTCACCCTCCCCTTCTCACTCCCATCTCCCCCATACACCCCATCCCCATCCCTCCCTCACATCTCCCTCTCCTGTAGCTCCTGTAGCCATCCCTTTGTGTCCCACCCCTTCCCAGCCGGAGAAGTGCACCCCTTCTCCGTCGCCTGCCGGTGACAGTGCCCCATCTCAGGGCCTTCTGTCCCGGCGTTCCCCAGATCAGAGATCTTTGACCTCCAGTCGGCCATCGGACTCCCAGTCAGTGAGTTCAAAGGTCGCCCGATCTTCGTCAGTACCAGACCTAACTGACAAAAGTCCTCTCTCTGGGGTGGGTCCTGCCCGTCCCACACGAGAGAAAGAGAAGGAGAAAGAGAAAGAGAAGGAGAAGAAGAAGAAGAAACCAAAGTTACAAGACAAAGCCCCTCCGGTACCAGCGGAGGTGCCGACTGCGCTTTCGCAACTCGCTCATCCCATTGAGCCTGAGGCTGACCAACTATTTATGGATGTTGTCCCTTCTTCTTTGGTGACGGACGCTGGCAAAGCGGCGTGACAGACATTATGCCATTCGCTTCTCGCCTAGATCCTCGTGATGTGATCATCCAATGGAACTGTAATGGCTACTACCGTCACCTCTCGGAGATTAAACAGCTAATCTCTCTCTCTTCTGCGGCCTGTGTCGTCCTGCAGGAATCGAGGTTTATGGATGCACATTCACCGACCCTCCATGGGTTCCGTGCTTTTTGTCGGAACTGGATTGGTCCCCTCCAGGTGTCTGGTGGGGTTTGTACTTTGGTCCGGACAGATATTGTCAGTACCTTGATTCCTCTCCAAACTCCATTGGAAGTGGTTGCTGTCCGGGTTCACTTGGACACTCCATTAACCATTTGCAACCTCTACCTTCCCCCTGACAGGCCACCTACACTCGCTGCCCTAGTTGCCCTCCTTCAGCAACTCCCCCCTCCTTACCTCATCCTTGGGGACTTCAATGCCCACCATCCTTTGTGGGGCAGTGCTTATACATCTAGCCAGGGCCGCCTCATAGACCAGTTTATTGCTGACCACAATCTGGGCCTTCTCAACGATGGTTCCCCAACTCATTTTAGTGCCGCTCACGGCACCTTTTCTGCCATAGACCTCTCTCTCACTTCTCCTTCTCTCCTTCCTTTATTTCACTGGTCGGCGTATGACGACCTCTGCGATAGCGACCACTTTCCGTTGATCCTTTCACTTCCCTCACACCTACCACGAGCCAGGGTACCCAGCTGGGTTTTCCGTTGTGCTAATTGGCCGCTATATACATCCCAGGTTGTTTTCCCATCTTCCCCCTCAGGCTGTATAGATGATATAATAAGCCAAATGACCAACATGATTACCCAAGCTGCCATCGCCGCTGTTCCCCGGTCGACAGGCCCTCCTACTCGCCGGCCGGTCCCTTGATGGAATGCAACTGTTGCCGCAGCCATTCGCGAGCGCCGTAGGGCCTTGCAACATCTTAAGCGCCACCCTTCCCTCGCTGGTCTCATAAATTTCAAACGGCTGCGTGCCAGAGCTCGTTACTTAATCAAACAAAGTAAGCGGACATGCTGGGAGCATTTTGTCTCCTCGTTGGGCTCTTCTGTCCCTTTGACAAGAATGTGGGCTATGCTCCGATCTATCCAAGGTAGCTGGCGGCCGTCTTCCGTCCCTGGTCTTGCCCTGCCTGATGGGGTCTGCACAGAGCCATCTGTTGTTGCAGAACATCTTGCAACTCACTTCGCCACTGTATCAGCGACAACCTCATATCCGGCGACCTTTCTCCTTAAGAAACACCAGGCCGAAACCTTCAAATTAGGCTTTACTTCTCACCAGGTGGAACCATATAACGAACCTTTTACTGACTGGGAGCTATCGCTGGCCCTCTCCTCGTCTCGTGATTCAGCACCTGGCCCTAACGATATCCATAATCAATTGCTGAAACACCTCAACCCCTCACGACGACAATTTACCCTAAAAGTTTTTAACCATATTTGGCTTCAAGGGGTGTTCCCCTCCCAGTGGAGGGAGAGTATTGTGGTCCCTGCCCTCAAGCCTGGAAAGGACCCGTCGGCGCTGGACAGTTATCGACCAATAAGCCTGACAAGTGTCCCCTGTAAACTACTTGAACGGATGGTAGCCCGCAGATTATTCTGGGTTCTTGAATCCCGGGGACTTCTCTCACCTTACCAGTGTGGGTTCCGGGAGGGACGATCCCCTATTGACCATTTACTTCGACTGGAGACTGCGATCAGACAGGCCTTCTCTAAAAGACATCATCTGGTAGCAGTCTTCTTCGATCTTCATAAGGCATACGACACTGCTTGGCGTCATCATATTTTACGTTCTCTTCATGACTGGGGCCTCAGAGGCTCCTTACCAATTTTTATCCATCAGTTTTTATCCCACCGCCTGTTCCGTGTCAGAGTTGGCTCTTCCTTTAACTCCCCTCGGATACAGGAGAACGGCGTCCCCCAGGGCTCAGTGTTGAGTGTTACACTTTTTCTAATCGCCATAAATAGGTTGGTTAGCTCTGTTGGGTCACTGGTAACCCCGGCGTTGTATGTCGACGACTTTTGCATATGATACAGCTCCTACTCAGTAGCCTCTACTGAACGTCAGCTCCAGAGCGCCATTCGGCGGGCTTCATGGCGGGCGTCCCATGGTTTCCAGTTTTCCTCATCAAAAACGAGGGTGGTGCACTTTTGTCGTCATACTACAGTTCACCCTGATCCAGAACTGTTCTTGGGTAATCAGTGCCTGGAAGTTGTAGCACAGCATCGTTTCCTGGGTCTTCTCTTTTACAAAAAATTGACTTGGGTGCCCCATATTCGCCACCTAAAGATTAGTTGTATGAGGAAACTTAATGCCCTACGTTTCCTTGCTCATTCATCTTGGGGTGCAGACCGAACAACTATCCTCCGTATCTATTGGGCTCTCATCTTGTCCCGATTGGACTATGGGTGTCAAGTTTATGGCTCGGCAGCTCCTTCTGCCCTGAAATTATTAGACCCGGTTCACCATTATGGTGTCCGCTTGGCTACAGGTGCATTCCCGACTAGCCCGGTCGACAGTCTCCTTGTTGAGGCGGGAATCTGCCCTCTTCAGGTCAGGCGGCATCAGCTTCTGGCATCTTATGCCATCGCCATCCAGCAATATCCTGCTTACCAGGTTCTTTTTGCATATGAAGGGCTTCGACCCCCTGATACCCGGCCGTGGGCAGGCCTCCCCGTCGGACTGCGGCTTGCCTCTCTTTGCCGGGATTTCCATTTCCCTTCCCTAAATTGCGCCCCCCATTTTACTGCACGCAAACCTCCGTGGATGGTGCCACGACCACTAATTCGGGCGGATCTCTTCCAGGGCCCAAAAGCTTTGATTTCCCCCATGGTCTTTCGGCGTCTGGTGCGCCCAGTACTAGAAGAGTTTCAGGGAGCCTCTATCTTCTGGATGGCTCGAAAACAGCGGACCACTCCGGATATGCTTTTACATCTCCTGTTGGGGCGGAATGCCATTCTCTGCCAGAGGCATGCAGTGTGTTTATGGCAGAGCTGATGGCGATTTATAGAGCCCTCTGTTTTATTAAACATTCTGCCGTGGAACGTGGTTTAATCTGGGCTGACTCCATGAGCAGTCTGCAGGCCATTGATCGTTGTTTCCCCTCCCATCCTTTAGTTATTTCCATCCATGATCTCCTTGCTGACCTTCATCGTGCTGCCTGCTCCGTTACCTTTCTCTGGGTGCCAAGCCATGTTGGTATTACAGGGAATGAAGAGGCTGACCGGTTGGCTAGATCGGCAATTACTCGCTGCCCATCTCCCTTTCGAATTCCGGGTGCGGATCTGCAGGTGCAGGTCAGATCTTTGCTTCACTCCTCATGGGATAGCATTTGGAAGGCTACTGCCCCTTCCAATAAACTCCGCACCATCAAAGATACGACTGCAGCTTGGAGTTCATCTTTACGCCCTTCCCGGAGAGAATCAATTGTCCTCTGTCGCCTCCGTCTTGGACTCTGCAGGCTGACCCATGGATTTCTTTTACGAAATGACAGTCCACCACGTGTGATTGTGGAGCCGTACAATCCGTGTCTCATATTCTGACTGAATGTCCTCTCCATTCGACACTTCGTGGCGACTATGGCCTACCGCCTGCATTGCCTTTAGTTTTGGCGGATGACCCACGGATGGTTGATCGCGTCCTTGCCTTCCTCCGTGAAAGTCGATTTTATTGTCAGCTCTAGGACTCGCTTGGTCGGGGTGAGAGTGGGTTTGTGATTCTTGGCTGATTGTGGGGTTTAGAGCCTTATCCCCACCAGTCCCCCACTATTTTACATTTTAATGTAGCTTTATTTCCCCCTGCTCTGGAGCTGTGATACGTTGACCACTGTGACATTAGTAACTTGTGGTTTAGGGTAGAGGTCGCTTCCGGAGCTGTGGGAGCGGCCACTGTAGCATTTGCTGCCCTGGGATGGTCTTAGTCTTGTTGACGAGTCGATTTTACTTCCTAGTGTAATGGTCTTTTGGCTTTCACCTATTTTTCGTCGAGTTCCGTGGCGTATACAATTTGAGGTTGAAGGGACTGATGACCTCGTTGTTTGGTCCCTCATGTCCAACGCCAGCACCACCAAAAGTATGGTGAATGTAATGTTATTATATTTCATAAAAACATTTGGGAATTAAATAATAAAGTAGATGAGCTTCTGGTACATTTAGAGGATATAGAAAATTAGAGAATATGCTGAGGGGCAAGTTTCCATCTCTGGAGTTCTGAAAGATTGCTGTCGGTGGGAAGTGTGTGTGTGTGTGTGTGTGTGTGTGTGTGTGTGTGTGTATATATATATATATATCGTATGGTATAATGTCAGCTACATATAATACTTTAGTAAGATATACTAGTGTCTAATTAATAAGATAAAACATATCTCTGTCACAGAGCCAAGTCCAACTCCTTTAACCACTGGACAGCTTCTTGACTGACTATATGGAGTTCGGTCATCCCTCCTGAGAATGATCTTAATGGGCAATTAGTAATTATGTGGGTCATCGTTTGTATGTCTGCTCCACAGTCACATGACTGGTCGTCTGTCTGTCCCCATTTGAATTTCCAATAGTTACAGAGACCAACACCAGTTAGGAAACGGTTGATCAAAGACCATTCTCTCCTGGGAAGGTCCATTCCTTGGAGCTGCTTAGAGGGATCGTCTATCCAGATGCTGTTTTTTTCCATTAAACGAATCCCAAATTCTTGCCCAGTTTGATTTAGGCGAGAAGCCACTCTCATGTAGTTGCACAGCTGTTTTAAGAGGTGGTTTACGTGATTTCAGCCTACTTACCGGTGGTGGAAGGTCTTGCAGGATAGGAAGCTCAGGAGTGGACAAGATCTTATAATACTCTCTCATTAAGGCTTCCTTCCGTCTTAGATCTGGGGGAACAATGTTGCATAATATTGGGAGCCATTGAAGTGGTGTAGCCATCAGAGTGCCACTGATCAATCTCATTGCTCTATTTAATTGTACATCAATGTCTCTCACATGAGCACTGTTGAGTCAGACAGGAGAACAGTATTCAGCTGCAGAGTAAACTAGGGACAAATCTGTTGTATGCAAAACCTTAGCACTGACTCCCCAAGATGATCCTGCTAAGTGCTGTAATATGTTATTCCTAGTTTTAACTTTGTCTGCTGTTTTATGAAGGTGGTACTTAAAAGTAAGAGATCTATCCAAAATGACTCCCAGGTATTTCATTATGTTCAAGTTGAACACCATCAAATGAGATATTAAGTTTATAGTCGGCCATCCTGTTATTGAGATGGAAACAAGCTACTTCCGTTTTATTTGGGTTTGGCTTTAGTTTCCACATTGCGAAGTAATTTCTGAGGAGAGTTAGGTCAGATGTTAAAGTAGTTTCCGTCACATGGATGTCTCTGTGTTGTGACGCTATGGCAATATCATCGGCATAAATGAATTTTCTAGATTGCGTAGCTGGAATATCAGCGGTGTAAACATTAAAAAGAATGGGAGCAAGAACCGAACCCTGGGGGAGGCCATCGTGAAGCTGTCTAAACCCACTTTCTGTGTTGCCAAGATAGATCTTGATTAGATGGCCACTTAGCATTGAGTTCACAAGTCGCAATAAAATAGGGCAAGGAATGAGATTGTAAAGCTTCACTAGGAGGCCCTTCTTCCACACGGTATCATAAGCTGCCGAGAGATCCAGAAAAGCAACGGAAGTGGTACACTTCTTTTCGAAACCAGTCTCAATGAAAGATGTCAGTGCTAGGACCTGGTCACAGCAATTACGGCCTTGTTTGAAACCAGCTTGTTCAACAGGGATACTAGCAGTGAGAATGGGAACAATACGATTGTAGATGAGTCTCTCGAGCAGCTTGTAACATACACTGAGAAGTGCAATTGGGCAGTAGCTATCTGTACGTTTGGCTGGTTTACCAGGCTTCAAAACAGCTATTACTTTAGATCTCTTAAAAGCTTTTGGTAGAGAGCTGTCTTTAAGAATGTTATTGAATAAATTTGGAAGCCACAATCGGGTCTTGAGTCCAGCATGTTTAATAAATTCTGGGAAAATATCATCTATACTGGCAGCTTTCCCAGTCTTCACATCAGAGATAGCCACATGCAGTTCGTCTAAGCAAAAAGGTTTTGATACTTCCAGGGGAGCCTGCTGGCATTTCTTAATTTCATTTAGTTTATAGGATATTAATCTTTCAGACTGTTGCCGTTTTGACTTGGATAGTGCTATGATTCGTTTGGCTATGTCGGAAGGATCAGGGTGTGTGGGAGGCAGCTTTTTCTCGGATACACTGGTAGACAATTTCCTCAGAAGTGACCAAGCCTTTCTGCTGCTGTGAGTGAAATCTAAACTCTGAACTTTTTTCACCCATTTCTCTCTTCTGGCATTATCAAGGGAGCTCAGTAGGATGTCGGCAGTATTTGAATCTTCAGTGCTGATAAATTCGTTATACAGGTCTTCACACTCTTGGCTCCATCCCGGAATATATGTCTTTCTGTAGCCTTGAGGTATACAGGCTGTAGCTATAGCTTTAAGGAGTCCAGCGAATCTATCATAATTTTCTATTGTAGGAGGAATGAATCTAATGTTGTCCTCTAATTTGGAAGTAAATGCCTCCCAGTCTGCTTTATTAAAATTCCACCTGGGTCTCGGAAAAGATCTTATTAGGGGAATCTTAATACCAACTGATATCAGCACTGGCCTGTGCTGCGACCGTGGGAATGTGCCAAGTACCTTTCTCGTAACTGATAGAGATCTTAATGTCTGATCACAGGAACAAAAACACAGATCAGGTGACTATCCACGCTTCCAGCGGGCTGAGAAAAATGTGCTGGAGTCTTTTGCGTCAAAAACCAAGGAAAGGTTATTATTTTCAGCCCATTCAGCTAAGGCTATTCCATTTTCATTATCAGACGAGTACTCCCAATGGCTACTGTGGCTGTTGAAATCGCCGACATATAGGGAAGGGTGTTCGAAAACTGGGAGAACCGTATCTTGCCACTGGATGTTGGGAGGCTTGTAAACATTAACTATGGTAGTTCCAGACACTTTCACTGCGAAAACAAATATGTCATCGTCACAGCTTTCATGAATTATAGATACATCATCCAAGTCCTGTCTAGCATATGTAGCCACGCCATGTGTTCTATGGCCTATCTCTCCCACAAGTCTGTAGCCATGGATATTGCCTCTTGAACAACTTTTAAGATCTTCTGCATGGGTTTCTTGTAGTGCAAGAACGTCAATATTGTTACTCAGAATATTTTTACTGAGGAAGTCACATTTTGACCTACTTATCCCCTCAATATTCAAATGGCACACGTTTAGGACTGGACCTATTGCTCTGTTCAGATCGTTTTGTTGACAATTTTGTTGGCCCTGACAAGAGCCATTCTGGATTGTCTTGGTAGCTGACATAGCTGGGAGATCACCGTGGTGACAGGACCAGCTACCAAAGATTGTTGTCCGCCCCCCAGTATCTAGATAACCCAGACGGAGTAACACTGTTGCCAAGATGTGCTGGCCGTGCAACAAGGCGTGTTTAGCGACAGGGTGGTCCTCATTACCAACAAACACTGTCTGCCTGTGACCATTCCTAGCGAATGAATGTGGGTGTGTGTGTGTGTTTACCCCCTTTTTCCCCCAAGGTAAGTCTTTCCTCTCTCGGGATTGGAATGGGTCCTTGCCCACTCCCTTATAACCCTCATCATTTCCTTTTCCCTCTCCTTCCCTTATGCCTGAAGAAGCAGCTAGGCTGCAAAAACTAGCATTTGTGTGTGTGTGTGTTTTATTTGTTACTATCACTACCTGTGCTCCTTCATCAGGTAAGTAATCTTCATCTACATTTTATATACATTTTTCCTGCTAGGAATTTTCCCTCTATAATATTCATATAATTGATGAAACGAATATTATAGAAGGAAACTTTCCTAGTGGGATAAAAATGTACAAAAAAAAAAAAAAAAAAAAAAAAAAAAAAAAAAAAAAAAAAAAAAATAGAAATCCCCAAACCACCTTCTATACCCTCTGGCTACTTACTACCCATGTAACTGCCCCCATTGTAAAACCTGTCCTATGCACCCTTTCACCACCACTTACTCCAGACCCATAACTCGGAAGGTGTACTTGATCAAGGGCAGAGCCACTTGCGATAGTACCCACGTGATTTACCAGCAACAAAGTGTCCATTCACATGAACAGTCACAGGCAGACAGTATTTGTTGGTAATGAGGATCACCCTGTGGCTAAACATGCCTTGTTGCATGTCCAGCACATCTTGGCACAGTGTTACACCACCCGGGTTATCTGGATACTTCCCACTGACACCAGTCTTTCAGAACTTCGGAGATGTGAACTTGCCCTTCAGTATATTCTCTCCTCCCGTTGCCCACTCAACCTCCGTTAAATTCAAATTCCCGCCTACCATCTTAACAACTTTGCCTTAGTTCTCTGGGCAGAGCCTCTGCTTCAACTGGTATCTCTGTCCAACCTCTTTGCTTTCTACAAATGTCTACCTTGTTGTGTTTGCGTGTGTGCACTTGTTTACCTTTCCTTTTTCCCCCTTAAGGTAAGTCCTTCGACTCCTGGGATTGGAATGACTCCTTTCCCACTTCCTTAAAACCCACATCCTTCCCTTTCTCCCCTCCTTCCTTTCTCTTTTCCTGAAGAAGCTACCAACAGTTTCGAAAGTTTTTGTGTGTGTTTTTATTTGTATCTGTCGACGAGCCTGTGCTTTGGGTAAGTTATCCAATTTCTTTTATATATATATATATATATATATATATATATATATATATATATATATATATATATATATATATACGTAAAAAATAGATGAAGAACACTTACCAGGCGAAGGGGCACAGGCAGTAATAGCAACAAATAAACACAGACACACACACACTCAAAAATGCTAGCTTTCGCAGCCTAGCTGCTTCATCAGGCAGAAGGGAAGGAGAGGGAAAAGGAAATGATGAGGGATTTAAGGAAGGGGGTAAGGAGCCATTCCAATCCCGGGACAGGAAAGACTTACCTTGGGGGAAAAAATGGAAGGTAAATAAATGCACATACACCCACACATTTACACAGACACAAGTACACTTAGGCAGACATACTGTAGAACTGTAGAAAGCAAAGAAGTTAGAAGTTAGACAGAGATGCCACTTGAGGCAGAGGCTCTGTCCAGAGAACCAAGGCAAAGATGTTAAGATGGTGGGTGGGAATTCGAATTTAGCGGAGGTTGAGACCAGGTGGGCAACGGGAAGAGAGAATATGCTGAAGGGCTAGTTCCCATCTCCGGAGTTCTGAAGGATTGGTGTCAGTGGGAAGTATCCAGATAACCCGGACGGTGTAGCACTGTGCCAAGATGTGCTGGCCATGCACCAAGGCATGTTTAGCCACAGGATGATCCTCGTTACCAACAAACACTGTCTGCCTGTGTCCATTCATGCGAATGGACAGTTTGTTGCTGGTCATTCCCACATAGAACGCTTCACAGTGCAGGCACGTCAGTTGGTAGATCACGTGGGTACTATCGCAAGTGGCTCTGCCTTTGATCGTGTACACCTTCCGGGTTACGGGACTGGAGTAACTGGTGGTGGAAGGGTGCATAGGGCAGGTTTTACAACGGGGGCGGTTACAAGGGTAGGAGCCAGAAGGTATGTTCTTCCACTCCTGGGATTGGAATGACTCCTTTTCTACTTCCTTAAAACCCGTATCCTTCCCTTTCTCCTCTCCTTCCTTCCTTTTTTTCCTAAAGAAGCTGCCAGCGGTGGCGAAAGCTTGAATGCTTGTGTGTTTTTATTTGTGTTTTTTGTTTCTATTGGCGATTTATATAAAAAATAGAAAACAGATGACTTACCCAAAGGACAGGCTGATCGACAGACACAAATAAAATCACACACATACAAGCTTTCGCAACCATTGGTCGCTTCTTCAGGAAAAGAGGTGGGAAGAGGAGAGGACAAAGGGAAGGATACGGGTTTTAAGGAAGTGGAAAAGGAGTCATTCCAATCCCAGGAGTGGAAGGACTTACCTTAGGGGAAGAAAAGGAAAGTAAAGAAATACACACACACACACACACACACACACACACACTCACACACATCCAAACACAGACATTTGTTTGCTTTTTACCAATGTCTGTCTAGGTGTGTTTGCTTTTGGATATATGTGAGTGTGTGTGCATTTGTTTACCTTTGATTTGAATAAAAATCATTGTAATGTATAGCTAAAACATAGGGTTATCCAACCAGGAAAGCTTCAAATATATTGTGATACAAAATTTATTCCTGCTGTATTCTGATATTGAAATATTCAACTTTTTTTTTATAGTAATGTGTGTAATCTCCATTTTTCCCCTACATTACTTCATTACTTTGTATTACAGGACCTCTTACAGAAGTTGTCATGCCTGTTGATAGGCTTACCAGGAAAACAAAAGGGTTTGCAGTAGTGACCTTTTTGATGCCTGAGCATGCAGCTAAAGCTTATACAGAATTGGATGGGTCTGTGTTTCATGGCAGAATGTTACATTTACTACCAGGAAAGGCAAAAAAGACTTTAGAAGAGTTGTTGCAGATGGGTAAGTTTAATGTATGTTTAATTACTCAAAATACTTTTGAAATATCAAGAAAATTAAATACTGCAGCTGTGTTAACTTGTTTGTCTATTATCAAAGGACACTGTATCAAAGTTAGCAAGAAAGTGTTTTCTGGATATGAGGGGGGAGAGGGGGGGGGGTTGTGCAACTCTTAGCCTAGGCCTTGAACAAAGTTTTTAATTTGACAATTTTAACACTTATTCAGCTGGTAGAATGTCAACTTTGCTGTTATTTATTCCAGCTCCGAAGAGACAAAGCCTTCTTTTAAAGTGTTACATATCAGAAAAATCTGGAATGGTCACGCCAATGCATTATACTAGCTGCTTGAATTAGTGTCTGATTTGGTTCCTCAAGTCCCAATGCCACTGCTCTTGACTTCAGTTTGCTTTCTGTGTGGTCTGATATGCCACTGTCCATCTTGTGCTCTTGGAAAGAACTTTTCATGGACAGGTGCCTGCCACTTTAGTAGATGGAAAGGCACCTGGGGGGGGGGGGGGGGGGGGTTGACAGCACTACATTGTCTTTATGCTCTAAGAATGAGGATTCTAATGCTGCTTACTAATATTTATCCAAAACATTCTACCACCTCATTATAGAGATTCTGTATGCACAACTGTATTTCCCAAATTAAAGACCAACTTAGTGAGTCATGTGCAGAGTGGAAAATCTGATTTCCATTTCCCCATAATTCCAACAAACGTTTACTCCCTCATCCCAAGGTATACTTCAATGAAATACTGCTAAATATGGTAGAGGGTACTGATTGCTCAACTTGTATCAATCATTTTAGCCACACATTAGTTAAATCTACCTGTAGCTAACAGACCTCTGACTGAAGAGACATTGGATAAAAACTTCACCTGTGTTAAAACCATTAGAGGGTAAAAACACTGATGGCAGTAAAGTCTGATACTTTGTAACAACAACCATTAACTGAGCCACAGTGAAATATACTATTTGATCTTTGCTTCACTTAAACCACATTCAGGGTGGGAGACCTCTAAGCCAGACTGAAGTTGTTCATTGCTATGTGAGGTATGTCCAGGTAGCATAATTGATTGTGCAGTGGTCAGAAATGGCAGCAACTTCTGAATATGTCAAATTCAACAAAAACAGACTACACTACTATGACATAAAAGAAACAAGGCTACATGTTCTTGTATTATGAAGAAATTATTTGTTGTTGTATATTATTTTACCTTAAACTGTGCCCCCATGCTGTGACAAGTTTCATTCAGTTAGAAAGCTTTAATCTACCAAGAAGTTTCATTTAGGTAGATCAGTTCAGTTGCAGTGCATGAGCAACTTATTACCAATGTCCTCTTGCACTCCGGAGATGGGATGTGAATTAACTTTTTTATGGTGTGTCAGTAGAAGAATGTAACATTATACAGTGGAGTGGCAGGTTATCCAATGCCATTTTGGCACATGATTTTGAGGAACTTCTCTCAGGACAGCAATCAGCCACACAAACATGTCTTGACTTAACAGTTTCCTAATAATTCAAGGAGTCTTATTTCTTTTGTGTCTTTGTAGTATAACACATAGAGTGAAAAATTTCTTAAACAATCACTCCTTTAATTTCATGCCTTAAATTTTTTTGGTTATAAACTGCTTCAGTCAGTACATTTTGGAAAGCATTTTTTTTTTTTTTTTTTTTTTTTTTTTTTGTACCATCTTCTGGTAAAAAAAAGTTTCATTATTTGTTAAAATGTACTAGAAACAGTGCAGTGGCCACACCATTTCTGTGTTCAAGCAAGTGGCAGCATGTTATTTTTTCTAATGTGTATTGTCATTTTGCAATGAGAGTAATTCTTTTATCTTAATTGACAAGATTCACTGACACATGGATTATGACGTGCCAATAATACCCAAAACATCAGGGAAGGGATTATGCTTCCTGAAACATTGAATTTCCTCTACAGATTCCGGTAATTAGTAACCCAAAAAGACTTTATTGGCTTATCAGTGCCTGAAAATTTCAAATATCACCTTTCTCCCTCTTTTTCTATCAAGTTATTATAGTGACAAGAGCTTGTATCTTAATCATGTTTATTTGTCATATATTTACATTTTATTTGTGCACTTTTTTATTTTTTATGTATTTTAATGGGATTTTCTATTTGTATTGTTCAAAGTTGTGGTAATCTTTATTTCAGAGGGCCTTACATTCAAGCAGAAAAAGATGTTGAAAATGAAAGCAGAAGCAGCATCTTCACACAACTGGAATACTTTATTTTTGGGTCAGAATGCTGTAGCTGATGTTATAGCAGATACATACAACACTACAAAAGAGAAGGTAATTTTTGTACTCACTAATAAGGTTCCTACATACCAAAGTGAACAACCTTTATTGTCTCCAAATCAGAACACCCCTGAAGCAAAAAAAGAAAGAAAGAAAAGGAAAAAACACAAAATCTGAATATGTCGAATTAGCATGAGCTGTCAAACTAACCTGTATAACAGGCTGTTCCGACGGAGCTCCAGGAAGTAGTAGTGCTCGCTGCAGTGGCTCAGAGCCCAGGTAGTGGGGGAGGGTGAGCATCCTGCCTCTGCCTCCTGGCGGCCACAACTGACACAACAACCCGAGTTTAATGTCAGCAGTGGTTAGTCGTGGAAGTCCTGTGCCTCAGTTTCTGTTTACTGAGAGACGGCCCACAGTGCCTTTTGTGTCAGAAGGTATTCAATTCAGGTAAAAAGTACAATGTAAGGGGCATTATAGGCACCTTCACTGAGAGCATTAAGAACATGTAGAAGGCAAATCATACAAAGATTGTTAGTACTGAATTTACAGAAATGTTCGGCATAGCTTATGTACTGTAATGACAGTGGACCAAATGCAACTGAAGCAGCAGTTTAAGTAAGCTACAAAGTTGCTAACATTATAGCAATGAGTGACAAACAGTTTTTAGTGGGACTGTTATAAAACAGTGCATTTTAGCAGTGGACAGAATATTTGTTTCCATGGGAGCTGCGAGCAATTGAAGGGATTTGCTATTCGAAGGAAACAGTTCCTCTTGGAATATTTGACTACCAGCACATTTAGAGACAGAGCTAAATAAAAAAGTCAAGGGCTTTGTTGCATTTTTCCTGGCACTTGACGAAAGCACAGTTATAATGGACTGTGCTCAACTTTCAATATTTGTTTGTGGTGCTGATAATGAACTGCAAGTAACAGAAACTTTAGGATGTGCTACCGTTTCGTTACCCAGCAAAAGGACTTGATGTGTTTGAAGCTGTTTGTGAATCAGTGGACAATAGGAATTTGTCGTGGGACAACTTCCATCTTCTAACATTACCTGGTCGTAGATATGATTCTTGATGTTCTCGTTGGTGATATCTCTCGGTAACAGCTGGCTGAAATCTCATGGGGCAAAAATTAATCCACTTCCAATAATTTAGGCAACACACCAAATTGCAGTTCTTTGACATTTTAATTCCTTATTAGCACTGAATTGTCCCCATTCTGGCCAGCATATAAGTCTCACTAATTACAATTAATGTGACCAGGAAAGCACATTCCACACATCAATAATAAGAATTTATACAGTTAGTGTGTGGAATACTCAAATCTGAGGTGTACAGTGTGGCATAAATATGGATTAATCACGGTAGATAGTCTTTCTGCACGAATAACACTGATGAACTTTTACATAATTGTTCAAAATTAAAGTTCCAACTGACGTGGCTTGTGCTTTAGAATGCGGCCGAAACAATATTAACAATATTGTTAATTATGTACATTAAATTAATTGTAATATAAAAGTAAACAATTATATGCAATTGGCTATAGTAAAAGATAGCATAAATAATACTGAGTAAATGAATAGTATTTCGTTCACGTATTTAACAAAATAGGTTTCTCAACAATACTTTGTAATTAACGGTAATTATACAGAAACAGTGGTATCGGGAGGTTCCTTAATGCAAGCAGATGGGAATAAATCCCAACATCCTTCGCTACAATCTGTTGCTGCAGATAGTGCACCACAAATTATGGGATGGATAGGCTGTCACCAGGGTTTTGTTTCTCATTAAAAAAAATTAAAAACAAATTCACAAAAGACATTTTTTCTGTTCATTTCTTGTTTCATCAAGAGGCATTGTGTGCTGAAACAGTGGAATTAGGTAATGTGATGAAAGCTGTGGTGAAGTGTGTGAATTTTTTTGTGGTGGCATGGCGTAAATGACAGCCAATTCAAAGGATTCCTGAAAGACATAGAGGCAAAATATGGGGATCTACCGTATCACAGTACAGGTTGGTGGCTTAGTCAAGGTAAGGTTCTCGATGTTTTCTTTGCAATTCACAAAGAAATATGTTTGTTTCACAAAATGAAAGGGGAAAAATTGATATTCTGAAAGATTCAAAGTGGGTATTTGATCTTGTGTTTTTAGCTGAAGTGACTATACACCTAAATAATTTAAGTCAGTTCTTGCAAGGGAAAGGGCTGCTAGTAAAAGCAGTATGCCCTCCAGAAGATGGCATCAGGTGACTATTGTAGATATCGTCTGTTGCAGGGTTCCATGGTCCGGACAAGGTGGAGCAGTGGTTAACATCCAGAAAACACATTTGGGAGGATGGCAGGTCAAACCTGCCTCCAGCCACACAGATATGGGTTTTTTGTAATTTCCTTAAATCAGTCTAGGAAAATGCTAGGTAGTTCATTTTAAAAGGCACAGCCAATTTCCTTCCCATCCTTAATGAAAAACATTCCAAAATTATGCTCTCATGACCACACTGTCAACGGAACATTTAACCCTAATTGTCTTTCTTTTCCTTCGTAGGTTTGATTGTATTGACATCTGTTACAGAATCATCATTCCTGTCTGTGGGAGATACATGAGTAAAGGTTTGGGTATAAAACTCACAAAGAAGAAATTGGTACACCAATATTATACCTTAAAATACTTTTTAGCATCACACTTGACTCTCATTTGGAAGGGGGGTAGTTCAAATTCACATTGAACCATCCAGACTTAGTTTCCCCATTATTTCCCTAAGTCGCTCCAGCCAAATGCCAGGATGAAAGAACATGCGCAGATTCCTTTCCCATCCTTGAAATATTGCAGGCAGTACTCCATCTCTAATAACCTTGATGACATTGGAACATTAAATTCTACTCCTCCTTCGTTTTACTTTTTAGGAATATAACTTTCTATTCTGTTAGTGCACATACAAAAGATGATGAAAGTCTATCAAAAGGAAAACTCACTCGAAATACTATACATTTATGACTGTACAAAGGGTGGACAGAATAATATGAACATTGTGTTGCAAGTTGGTCAAACTTGTTAACACTGAGACATTACCACTTACCAGGCGAAGGAGTACAGGCAGTGATAATAACACACACACACACACACACACACACATACAAATGCTAGCTTTCGCAGCCTAGCTGCTTCGTCAGCCAGAAGAGAAGGAGAGGGAAAAGGAAATGATGGAGGTTACACCCACACATTCGCATAGACACAAGTACACCTAGGCAGACATATTGTAGAAAGCAAAGTTCTGCAGTATGTGTGCCTAGGTGTACTTGTTACACCATCTGGGTTATCTGGATACTTCCCACCGACACCAATCTTTTTCAGAACTCCGGAGATGGGAACTTGCCCTTCAGCATATTGTCTCTTCCAGTTGCCCACCTGGTCTCAACCTCTGCTAAATTCAAATTCCCACCCACCATTTTATAACATTGTTGCCTCGGTTCTCTGGACAGAGCCTCTGCCTCGACTGGTATCTCTGTCCAATTTCTTTGCTTTCTACAAATGTCTCCCTTGGTGTGTTTGCATGTGTATATGTGTGGGTGTGCTTGTTTATCAGCAGTATCTGCCACAGAAACTCATCCTGAACCTGTTTCAGAACATTTTTCCACACAAATGGTTTTGTGTTTACATATTTTTCTTTGACACCTTTTCTTCTTACACTTTCAATCATCTCAGTTTTTCCCTCCTAATTCTTATGCTCACTGTATACAAATCTTGCACTTAGTTGCCCTGTTACTCTTAGCTTTGCTCCCAAACAGCCACTACCAATTGTGGGATGTCGTGCGGAATTCTTACAGATGTGTTGTTTCCAGTGCCTCTTTCAGCTAGACATTCCAATACAGTACCTGTTTCACTTGTAGCTTAAATCAGTTTTGATCCCATCAAATGTGTTTAGAACTTGGCATTTCTCACATTGTTGACTGAGCACAGGGAAATGATAGAAGTTGACTGGTTTATACATGTTTTCACTCAGTGTCAACCTTAGCAACAATACTGCTCACAGTAGCATTGTATAGTAATGATTTGTAATTTGCAGCAGCAAGATTTCAGTTTTGACTGTATTATAAAATTGTTTAAGGGATCACTATTTCTGTGTATCCCATCTGCCTTAGTTGGGGTGTTAAACCCCAATATTATTTCTTTTCCTTTAATAGTAACTGTTTTCTAAACTTCTTTTGTGTTTGGATTTAGTGCTTTGTCTGGGAGATAACTCAGTTATGTGCTCCTGGAGTCTTAATCACACCACTGAAATCTTCGCCATATTAAATGTACATATAGCTCCAAGACTTTCAATTGTACCTTATAGTTTTAAGTGAAGTTTTCTGTGCAAGTCATTTGTAGACATTTTTATGTTTCTGAAATGTCCAAAATGATTATCTGAAAGTTCAGTTAGAAATGAATAGCCGCAGCAGAGTGGCCAATTGCATTGAGGCACTATGCTCCAATGCATGAGGCTGTTCCCCTCAGGCATGGATGTTTGTGTTATCTTTAGTGTAAGGTAGTTCATAAATAGTTTCTAAGTTTAGGGATTGATGACCCTGCAGTTAATTTCCATAAGCTTAGCAAACATTTGAGAAATGAATATAATGTGTCTTACTGTAGAAATTCCAGGAAGTTTTCAACAATGAGAAGAATAAGACACTTACTCACCACAGAAATATTTGATGAGCCACAGAAAGACACAAATAATATCATAGAACATTGTAGCTTTCAGCAATTAAGGCCCTCATGAGTTACAGAGACACAAACATACACATACACATACTCACAGAGACACGAGTGCCATCTCCACCCACTGTGGCCAATCTTCGGTACACAACACGGCCTAGGCGAGAGCAATCAATGGTGGGGGTCAGCAAGTGGCAAGGAGAGGGAAGCAGGAGGGGAGGGGGGATGTACAGCATGGGTGGGGAATATGCTAGTGCTGTTTGACGGGCAGTGCGGAAGGAAGGGAAGGGAATGAAATGTGTGGCAGGATGGGAGATGAATGTAAGGATATAGTTTGGAAAGGAAAGGAAGAGAAGGGTGATAGAGGTAGGAACTAGTGAAGGTTTAGGCCTGGGGGATTGTGGGTGTGTGGATATATTGTGAGGAGAGTTCCCACCTGCACAATTCAGAAAAGCAAGTGTTTGTGGGGGGGAGGAGCCATATGGCAAAGGCTGTGTAGCAGTTATTGAAGTGAGTTGTACTATGCAGTGCTGCATGCTCTTCAACAGGGAGCTCTAGCTGTCTCCTGGCCACAGTTCGACAATGGCCATTCGTTTGGAGAGACTGCTGGGTGCTGGTCATGCCCGCGTAGAAAGCGGCACAGTGGTTGCAGCTCAGTTTGTAGACAAGACAGCTTTGACATGTTGCTCTACCTTTTATGGGAGAAGAAATGCCTGTGACAGGACAGGAGTAGGTGGTGAGGGTGGATAGGACATGTTTTCCATCTAGGTCATATTGTAGGGATATGAGCCATGGGGTAAGGGTTAGGGAGCAGGGATGGAGTAGGCTTGGACAAGGATATTATGTAGGTTTTGCGGGCAGTGGAATAGTACTTTGGGTTGGGGGAGGATGTTGGTTAGGGTATTTCTCATTTCAGGGCAGAATGAAAAATAGTCGAAACCATAATGGAGAATGTGGTTTAACTGCTCTAGTTGTGGGTGATACTGGGTCACAAGAAGGGTGCTCCTTTGTGGCCGGACCGAGGGTGTGCGGGAGCTGGTGGGTGATTGGTCAGAAAGTGCCCATGAGATCTGTTTCTGGACAGGGGGTGGAGGGTAATTGCGGGTATTGAAGGCCTCAGTGAGGCTTTTGGCATATTTGGAGAGGGACTGCTTGTCTCTAAAGATGTGACAACCACGGGTGGCTAGGCTGTATGGAAGGGACTTTTTTGTGTGGAATGGATGACAGCTGTTAAAATGGAGGTATTGTTGATGGTTGGTAGGTTTGATCTGGACAGAGGTACTGATAAGGCCATCTTTGAAAAATAGGTCAAGGAAGGTGGGACCAGGTGAAGTGAATGGAGGAGAAGGGGATTGGGTTGGGTTGTGTTGTGTTGTTTGGTTGTAATAGGGGGACTAAACTGATAAGGTAATCAGTCCCCCAGTAGGAAGGGGAAGGAGTTTAGGAAATGAGGGGAGTGGGAATGGAAATGTAGCCCAGAAAGTAAAGAAGGAGGGAAGAATGTATTAGCTCGGAGCCCCGTGCTTGCCACACACATACTCACAAAAGAACCTTGAGCCCCCGGGGGGGGGGGGGGGGGGGGGAGGGGGGGGTATAAGGTGTTGAGGTTTTGAAGGAACATGGATAGTGTGTCCTCACCTTCAGTCCAGATTATGAAGATATCATCTTTGAATCTGAACCAGACGAGGAGTTTGGGATTCTGGGCCGTCACGAAGGATTCCTTTAGATGGCCCCTGAACAGGTTGGCATAGTAGGGTGCCCATGGCTGTACCGCAAATTTGTTTTAAATGCTTATGCTTTGTCTTAAATGCATATGTTTAATATTAATTATATTGTTCCTTTCTTTTGTTTAAGGTCTTGGATCCAAGAGGATCTGAAAGCTTAGCTGTCCGTCTTGCATTAGGAGAAACACAGATAGTGACAGAAACAAGAGACTTCCTAATTGAAAATGGTGTTCATCTTGATGCTTTTAACCAGGTAAGTCACCCATAGTTACAACCCAGTGTTGTTTCTTTTTATAAAATAAACAGATTAAATAAATAAATATTAAGCAGTTTATGAAAAAATTGAAATTTCAAGAAAGTTATTGTTTTCAGCATAATATTTATGCAACAAAACAAAATACAGTAAACTGGTTTATATTATTATTCAAAAGGGTTCTGTTTTTGTAACAAAAACCTCCTTCCATGTACTTGACTTTTTTCTGTCAAGTACATTTGTAGATTTAGGTAATCATATTTTATTTGATCCTGTTGTGGATGCAATGGGATTATTGTTATTTAATTTGATATTGCTAGTCTTACACTGCAAAACATTTGTATAATGAGGACATCATTGAATTTACATTCAATTTTCATGTCATGCTTACTTATATGCTGATTGCAAAATTGTTCTAGGCTCCAAAAGCACGTTCCAAGACTGTAATTTTGGCTAAGAATTTGCCTGCAAAGACAAGCATACAAGAAATCCATAATCTGTTTGGTAAATATGGGGAGCTGGGAAGAGTGATTTTACCACCAAGTGGAGTTACAGGTATGATTGTTTCTACACTTGGAAATTACATACCAGTAGTGTTCTGATAATTACAAGAAAGTAGCTTGTCATTTCAAGTAACAATATTAATCTAGTAAGGAATGTTCTGTTAGATATTAAATAACGTAAGGTGAAAGAGATCCCTTACTGAATTGTAGAAGCTTCGACACACAAAAAGGAATGAAAACTTAGCTAGCTCTCAGAAAAATCCTAAAATTCCCTTAATGAGATAATCTGTGTATTCACGTGTATGTGTGTACAAGTGCATGTGTGTGTGTGTACACACACATACATATTGTTGAAGCTCCAAATTGCTGGCTGAACGTGAAGTGCCAGGGCTGAACAGACTTATGTGGGTAAATTGCTGTGAATGATTGTATAAGTTGGGTTAGCTAGAGGAAAGAGGAGGGGTTATTGAGGGGAGACTGGTGGCTCTGAGGAAGGCAATTTGTCTGGTGTATAAGAATGCAGTAGGGTAAGGCAGTAAGTGTGTGGGATAGGGATGTCCTATAAGGACAATTCTCATCTCTGTAGTTCAGAAATGCATGTGATAGGAGGTATGCTAGAATAGTCACTGAATTTGTGTTGACCGTATCCTCCGAATGGTATAGTGGTCGACACACCTGCTTACTGAGCAGGAGTCACAGGTTTGAATCCCAGCCTTGTACAAAGTTTTAGCTTTTCCAATACAGTGACCACCGGCAGCTAATGTTTTTAATTCCTACATGTCTTTTTTAAGAATCTTCCTCCAAAAACGGTCATTTATTGGTTCCTGAAGTATTGTACATTTGGTTATGCAGTGTTCTAAAAACTAAAATTTTTCAAGATGTTCTTGTAATAACAACTCCCATGAGCCACAGACATTGCCGAGGTAGGGTGGTTTGCTTGCCTCAGTGATGTAGATAGCTGTACCATTGGTGCAACCACAGCAGAGGGGTATTTGTGGAGAAGCCAGATAGACATGGTTCCTGAAGAGGAGGCAGCAGCCTTTTCAGTGGTTGCAGCGGCAACAGTCTGGATGATTGATTGAGTTGGTCTTGTAACATCAGCTAATGTTGGTTTGCTATACATTTACTGTGAACGGCTGAAAGCTAGGAGAAACTACAGTCATTACTTCTCCTGAGGACTTGCAGCTCTACTGTATGAATATATCGTGATGGCATCCCCTCAAGTAAAGTATTGGAAATCAAAAATAATGCCCCATTTGGATCTCTGGGCAAGGACTACTCAGGAGGATGTTGTCATCAGGAAAGACAACACTGGCATTCTACAGATTGGATGTTGGAATGTTAGATCCCTTAATCAGGTAGTGACGTTAGAAAATTTAGAAAGGGAAATGGGTAGGTTGAAGTTAGGTATAGTGAGGATTAGCAAAGTTCGGTGGACAGATGTATATGATTTCTGGTCAGGATAGGGGAATCTACAGTTTAACTTTGATTAAATTGAACTTGGTAGTTTTCACATCACCAACACTGCCATAGGTGAAAGAAGTGGAAAGTGACAGATAAAAATCCTATGACCTGGAGGGGGGGGGGATCGGATCCATGACCTTTGGATTTATTGTCTGGCACTCTACCACTATGCTACCTGTAAATACAAAATCAGTTGGGGGGTATTACTGGTGTAGGTCTAATCTACCTAGTCCAGTGCCAGCTGTTGTCACTGCCTCATCGCCCAGAGCACTAAGTATCATAATATAATTGCATGAAATTTCGTTGCCAGTTAATTTCTTAATTTTTGTTAGTGCTTCTGTTTTTAAGAGGTTTCTTCTCTCCTACTTAGCAGATTTCATTTGCGCTACTGTTTTAAGACTTAATTCTTGTGTATTTTGATAAATACCGTGTGTGTAGTTTTTGTCTGCTGCAAGCTACGTGATTTAAGTGTCATATTGTCACTTCCTTATTTCATGTTCTGCTTTAAAAAGCTTATATTCCCACACGTTTGATAACAGTGTATTCCATAGATTTTCTTGTTTATTTTGAAAACTGCCAGACTCAGTTTCGTTGTTTCGACAGTGTAGTTACAACTGACCACAGTTCAGTCAGTTGCCAGCCACCTTTATTAAAATACTAGGCTAGTTAAAAGTTGATTATTTAGTTTTATACTTTCTACAGTTAATTGTATCGATAGGATGGATTGGATGTGTGCCTGCTGCGTGCTGACGAAGGAGGAGTTGGCCGCTCTTACTCCCACCCACTTTCCTCAGTGGTAGAAAACCCAGGTGCAAGAGAGACTAATTCCTCCTTCCAGCACAAACTACTGAAATCCTATCAAAGGCTCATCCTATTTTATCAAAGTAAGGACCCCCGTGAAAGCTGACATATTTTGTTCCAGGTCTATTGTAAATTCTCCACGATGACACAGTCTCTCATAACTAATTACATCCATACCCACTGACAGCTTCTCTTCTCTTGTTGCCCTTTCCCAATCCTATCTTCCCATCATTGTCAAGATGCCCTTATGTCATTACATTCCTGTTCCATGCACCTGCTGTATCTCCCTCCCCACACTGCTTTCCCACAAACCTGTTGCCTTCTTTGAGCTGCCACCTACCCCTTCCAAATCCCCCCCTCTTCCCTCAGAGGGCTCAGCATTCACTTTCTGGGTACGGGCTTGGCAAACACGGGGTCCCTGAGCTGGGGACTGGTAAGTGCCACCAGTCCTTGAGGCATCCTAACCTCTGGATAAGCTTCAGCGACCACCGTGTGGTGTGGCGGTTGAATGTTGTGTATATCAGGGAATCGGGATCCTGGCTTGACTACCTGGGTCGTGAGGAAGGAAATACCTCTATAAAAACCTGTCAATATTAAGGTGTGCTATGCACTGATAAGATGCGTGGCTGTTGAGTGGAACAGTCCCTAGCGAGCAATCTCTGCGGGTACAGCCGAACCTCAGTTGTATAAGGTTTACCTAGGCACATGGGGCTCTGTTTATGTGGACATTTTGTTTCCTATTTGCTCTCGGGACCGAGATGAATAATTTTAATTTGTCCCTTCAACCTTCCAATGGTAATGGTGTACCACCGGGTGGTACTAACACCCAACCATCAACAAGGGCTCAGGTCCTCTGGACCAAGAAGTGTAAAAAAAAAAATTTTCAGTCAAAGTAACAGCACACATGTTGGAAATCAAAATGTGTTTTTAGTCATGAAGCAAAAAGAAGGTAGTTTCAAGAAAGTGTCACCATTCTACATTGAAAAGGGTTTGGCCAGCATTGCTGGCTCACTGAAATCTCTTGTTTGCACAGTGAGAATCTGCTCATAGAAACATCTAGCTCTCAACAAGCTGTAAACCTTCAAAAAGTGACTTGCCTTGGGGAATATCCCATTGAGATGGAACTACACCACACTCTGAATAATAGCAAAGAAGTTGTCACATGTAGGGACCTCTTGGACATTCCCAGGGAAGAATTAAAGGTTGAGTGGGCACAAGGGGGCATCATTGATGTGCAATACATGAAGAAAAGGGCAGATGGAGAGCTACAGAAATTGGACTCCTTTATTCTTACATTCAATAATCCAAAGCTACCTGAGCTCGTTAAGGCAGGATTTCTGTGACTAAAAGTAAGACCTTACGTGCCAAATCCCATGTGCTGTTTTAAATGCCAGCACTTTGGGCACACAACACGATGTAATGGAGTATCCATCTGTGGTGCATGTGGTAAACCTGCCCAGATGAAGTCGCTTGTTCACTACCTCCAAAGTGTGTGAAGTGTTCTGAAGAACACCCTATCTAGAATAGGGAATGCAGCAATTTTTGAAGAAAATAAGATCCAAGAAATTAAAACTACTAAGTACATTTCCTATGCAGAAGCCAAGAAGATCTTCAAGGCCACACAACCTCCAGCATTTACCACCCCCTTCGCTGCTGTCCTTCAAAAGCCAGTTCCAAAAGTTGATGCTTCAACATAAATGGAGGTTGTTAATGTTGCCACTAACACCTGTGTTTGTCAATGCACTTGCAAAGCAGTGTGTGTACCTCCTTCAAACACAGCGGAGAAAGCTACAGTTACCAGCATTGCTGAGCCCCTGGCCACCATGGCCGCTACCACAATTACTGTGGCCGCTACTACATCTACTGTAGCTGCTACAAAGCAAGTGAAGTTTAAAAAAGGCATCTGGTAAGCCCCAGTCACAAGTCAAGTAATAAACCTTCCAATTATATTGAAGTTCTCATACAAGACAATTCTTCTGACTCCACTCCAGAGCTTGGGAGCTGGAAATCAATCTGGGGCACAATTCTCACTCCAAAACTGAACCTCCCCCTAGTTCAGTACCTCCACCTAGGTGGAAAGAAAAAGTGAAGGTGCTACCTCCATAACCGATAGCTCCCATATTACAGTGGAACCTGGATGGGTTCAGGACCCGCATAGCAGACCTAAAACTGCTAGTACAGACACGTCCCCTTTGCTTGTGTCTACAAGAAACCCACTTCAAAGTTTCGGACACCCTGTACTGAGGTGCTATACCATGTACCGTACGGATGACCTTACTGGTGAGAGGGCCAAAATAGGTGTTGCTGTGTTTGTCATTGAAACGCAGCACTCCTCGGCCATTCTCTTGGTTACTGAGCTCCATGCCGTGGCAGTGGAAGTTCATGTAGGTTTGAGGATCATGGTTCGTTCCTTATATTTACATCCCCAGGAACCCATAGACGCTGAGGCTCTCACCAGTGCCATAGAGCAACTCCCCCGCCCATATCTCCTACTGGGAGACTTTAATGCCCACAATGTGTTATGGGGCTCTGACTCTAGTTGTCCAAGGGGTCGAGTTGTAGAGTGCCTCATGATGTCGTAGGAACTCTGCCTGCTTAACATGGGTAATCCCACACATTTTTGTGCCACCAGTGGGACATTCTCAACTATAGACCTTTCTTTCTGCTCTCCAGCTCCCATAGACATCTCTGTGGGAAGCCACTGATGACCTCCACAACAGGACCACTTTCCACTGTGAATCCACTTACCATATGGCCCATCATTGGGGCAGCAGCTGCTGAGATGGATAATTAGCAGGGCAAACTGGAGCCTTTGGTCAGTTGCCTGGCTGTACCAGAACACAGAGATGATATCACTGCTTGGGTGGACCACATAACACAAGTGATCCACCATGGTGCTGACCTTTCTTTTCCTAGGTCATCGGGTGAACTTCGCAGGCACCCTGTTCCTTGGTGGTCCTTACAGCCTTTAGAGTTGCAAGAGCCAAGTTTTGACGCATTACTAAGGAGAGCAAGAAAAGATCATGGCAAGCATTCCTGAGCTCTGTCAACTGCTCCACTTCTTTGACAAAAGTAGGGGAAACCATCAGGATGATTTCTGGTAAAGGCAGTCGTTTACCTGTTGCAGCTGTGCTGAAACAGGGGTGTCTACAAACGACACCTGGAGGGTCACCAAAACAATGGCAGAGCATTTTGCAAATACTACTGTCATGGCTAGCCAGGGTCTGGCGTTCCAGAGATATCGTGCGACCATGGAGGGGGCAAGTTGGATTTCAGGTCCAACAATGGTGACTCCTACAACTGCCCTTTCTCCATGTGGGAGCTGGAATCTGCTCTGTCTGCGTCTCATGATACTGCCCTTGGCTGTGACAGTATACAGTACAGTATGATTTGGCACCTGTCTGGAGAATCAAA
This sequence comes from Locusta migratoria, assembly GCA_026315105.1. NCBI lineage: Eukaryota > Metazoa > Arthropoda > Insecta > Orthoptera > Acrididae > Locusta > Locusta migratoria. The sequence goes on from CM048744.1 coordinate 369,780,555, forward strand.
GGAAATCCTTCTTTAATGTTTTAATGTGATATGGCAGGCTAGCAATTTCCACAACTAATGAAGGGAAGTTAAACCAGGGAAGGATCAAACGCTTCCTAGTAGTTATCGGAGTGTCGCCCTAATGACCTTTTGTAGGAAAGACTCTGGAACGAATGGTCAATTGCCACCTGGTCTGGATGTTAGAGACCAGGCAGTTGCATAGCAACTCTCAGTGTGGTTTCAGGAGATACTGCTCCACTGTCAACAAGCAGACACTGTTAGAATCTGCTATTCAGCAGGCATTCCTACGTAAACAGCACTGTATCGGGATCTTCTTCGACATCAGAAGGCGTACAACACTATGTGGCGAAGCCTTATTCCAGAGCAGACCCATCAATGGGAATTTCATGGCCACCTTTCCAGTTTTCTACAGTTCTTCCTATGTAGCGATTTTTTAGATACTGAGTTGGTGGCATGTTCTAAGACTGTTTTGAGCAGGAGAATGGTGCCCTCAGGGGAATGTTTTAAGTGTTACCCTCTTTTCTATAGCCATTAATAGTATCACATCCACTGTAAGGAGACTTATACAGTGCTTCTTATTCGTGGACAACTTTGTTGTTTTGTTTTCTTCCTCCAGTACTGCTATTGTGACTTGTCACTTGAAAATGACAGTGCAGAGGCTGGAAGAGTGGGCTGCAAAGATGGGTTTTCAGTTTTCTGCTGATAAGTGTGTGTATGTGTGTGTCCATTTTAATTGTTCTCGTAGTATTTTTAATCTTCCTGATCTGCAACTGGGTGGTACCGTTCTCTCTTGTAAAGAATATGTTAGGTTTTTGGGCCTCATTTTTTACTTCAACTTTCATGGCTCCCATACCTGAGGGATCTGAAAACCAGGGCCCAGAAGGCGCTGAACATTTTGAAATACCTGAGTCACAGGCTGTGGGTAGCAGATTGGGCACGTCTTCTTGGGTTTTATAGGGCTTTTGTATGGTTGCGGCTAGATTATGGGTGCACAGTCTATGGATCAGCGAGACCTTCATATCTAAAACCATTGACACGTGCTTAGGTCGGCGATCAGCCACTCACCATCTAGCAGAAACTCCTCATGGTGTACCAGGCAAGTAAGATACTTGCTAATCCAAATTCTCCAGCTTATCAAACTGTTGATCGCTCTGATATTGTGCCCTGTTCTCCAATCGCCCACAAGCAACCAGGCCATTTGGGATCTGCATGCAGCAAGTTCTGGAGTCACTTGGAGTCGCTCAAGTTTGGCCCCAAACCCACGGTTTTACTGCAGAGGCCCAGAGTAATTTTAGATTTATTACAGTAGGGCAGAAGCTGCACTCCTGCCATTGTTTTACCTCATTATTTTATACAATTTTAACAAAGCACTGTGACTATGTAGCTGTAATCATGAATGGGTCTAAACAAGGGGACTCTGTTGGTTGCTCTATTGTTTTCTCTGTTTGGGTCACCAAGAGCCAACTTCTGCCAGAGTTTACTATCTTTGATGCGGAACTTCATGCCATACTGTGGGCAGTGCAGCAAATGAAATGTGTAACAAGTTTTAAATTCCTTGTTTGCTCAGACTCACTGAATGCCCTTCAAACCCTGTACTCGCCAGATAAAGTAGTCCAGGACACCCGTTCCCACCCGCAAAGTCTGGGGAAGGTGGTGTCCTTCAGCTGGGTCCCAGGTCATATCGGCATTCAAGGGAACGAAAGGGCAAACATCGCAGCAAAAGAGGCATGTTATGCAGTATGATATCTCAGTGTCCTATTTCCTTGCATGCTATGGTAAAACTTTTGAGGAACAGAATCATGTGTTGGAGGGAGGATGAGCGGCGGGAAATACTGAAAAACAAGTTGAGAGTCATGAAGTCCACCACACAGCCGTGGCGAATATCCTTCCAACTGCACAGATGGGATGAAGTCCTCATCACTCGTCTTTGTATCGGTCACTGTCCCATGACAAATGGCTTCTTGCTCCGGCGGGAGGACCCTCCTTGGTGTGGTGCTTGCGATGCACCGTTAACTGTGCATTACGTTTTTGTTCAATGTGTTTTATATTCAGATCAAAGGGCGACAGCTCTTTTGCTGAGTGATCTGCCCTCTATTTTAAGTGATGATCCAACGACCGTGATTCGTCTTTTAAAATTTTGTGAATCGTCAGGTTTACTCCGTAAAATTTTAGGGCAACATTTTTTAGGAATCATTAGGTTGACTAGCTCTTCCGTCTTTTTTTATTGATCACCTAGTCATTTCTACCTATGATTCCCATCAAAGTTCTCAGTTTTACTGGTCAGTTTTACATTATGGGTGCACCTGTCCATACTAATTCATGACTTAAACAAGTTTTTACTGTGTGTGTTCTTATGGGTAGATCTCGAAGGAAATGGTGGTGCTCTTGATTTTCCTCAGATCCTGTTTCTCATTTTTATTTTATTTTATTTATTTATTTATTTATTTATTTTTTTTTTAAATTACATTTGCCCCTGAGAGTACTGTAAAAGCACTGATAACTTCGATGTTGAGTGTCCCTCAAACCCACAAACAACAAAAAACAATCCCAGACCCCTTCTCCAGTCCCCGCCCCCCCTCTCTCTCTCCTTCTCCCCATCTCATGCCAATGTAGCATGTGAGGATATGAAAGGTGGGGTTTAACAGCTTTTAAATATTTGTAAAATGACATGTTTGACCTAAGCTGTTTACTTTATTAGCTCAAAGCTACCGGTTTCGGTTAATGTACTATTCTCCAGTGCCAGCAGAGCTTAGCCAGTTGCTAAACATATCATGTTACTAAACTGAACTTTAAAATAAATATTTGGCATCATGTTTCACTTCCCATAGATGTTTTTCCAGTGACTGATTTTTACAAACTAGCGTTGAGTTTGTGTATGTGAATGCTCTTTGAAGGATTCCTCTGAAAGCTAGAAAAGTTTTCACTCCTTTTTGTATATCTATTGACCACAACATGTCTGCTATTTGGTAAGCTATCTCCTTTACTCCTAATAAAACATTTATAAGTAATAGTACTCTTGGATATTATTTTATTGTACATTACAGCCCATTCTAACTTTTTGTCTTATTTTAACAGCAATTATAGAATTCTTGGAGCCTTCAGAAGCACGAACAGCTTTCATGAAGTTAGCATACACAAAATTTAAGCATCTACCACTTTATTTAGAATGGGCTCCCTCGGATGCTTTGAAGGAAGTACAAATGAAAAAAGAGGGTACGTCAGTACATCAAACAGCAAATGAAGGTAATTAATATTTGCTGCATTTTGTATTCCATTTCATTTTGTGTTGTCTATTTTATTTTCTGTTTATTATTGTTGTTATAAATTTAGATGAGTTGCATTCTTTGCGACTCTCTTAATACTGTTCATACTAGAAGAGAGTCACATTGAATTTAATCTAAATAGGCTAATCTGTATTGTGTTTACACTACACACAATAATTTTATGATGCCAGGCACACTTCTATTTTATAGATTGTAAGTATTTTAGAAATATTAGACAAATAAGAAATGACGTCAACAGAAATTACTACATTTCCTTAAAGTTGTTTTCTTGCTTGGATCCAATGTTAATGGCACAATATTTGAGGTGTTTCAGGTGTTACACATGGGAGAAGAAAGCAACTAAACTTGGTGGACTGCATTCTGTTACAACCCACCTTTAACCCGCAAGAACTCGCGCCTTTAAAAGTTACGCGATCGATCGCGTGTTTATCATTTTTTCTGACAGTCAAAGAACAGTTTGTTATACACTTGATATGTCTAAATAAGAATTTATAGTTGTGTTTATAAGAAAACACACACACATTTGACTATTTAAAATTGGTAAAATGCCGATTGTTTGAAAATCACTGTGAGCAAAATGCTCACGTACGAGTCCTTGCGCGTTAAAAACATTATGGCACCAACTGACACATAGAGCAGCTGTAATATTAGATTAGACCCACTAAAGCAACTGCCAGTGTAGTTGATTGCCAAATGGCAGATCAGTGTACTGTGATATTACACTTCTGCCTTTGTTATTCAGAGTGCCAATAGTGTTGTTGCTCTTTGCATCAAAATTGTTTTGTAGGAAGTGCTATGCGTGATTTGCAGGTATAAAGATAAATACTGCTATCAAAAATTCTTTATGCTAGTAAAAAAAAAATTAAAAAAATTAAATTTACTATTGTGCATCTTCAATAGATTGGCTTGGAATGGGGCCATGTGAATGTCCTTTGTTGTACCTCAGATTTGTTTTAGGTGATTCATTGAAAGGAGAAGTAATTGTTGGTCTGGATATAGTTGGTCACGCAGGACAGGATGAAGGTTGTTAAGTTTGGCATTAGGAAAGGTAGTGTTCATTATATCCATTAGTGGCAAGGCATTAATCATTGGGGATGTTAATCTAAAGGGAGTTAGCATCAACAGTTATGAGTTTGGTGGTAGGATGTAAATATTTCTACAGTGTTGGTAGAAATTAGATTATGTTTAAAATAATGATTAAGTGAGGAGGCAATGATAGCATGTTTTAAAATTTTCAAATCTTTGCTTGCTCATATTTGAATTATTTATTTATTTTTAATAGCATATCAGCACATTTTAAATACCTTCAAGAATAAAATACACTTTTTAAAAAGCCAATTTATTAATTAATGATTGTCTTTGTCTACTCTACCTTCCTCTCCGTTTCAGAGTATGTGCAGATATTACATCAGTCTTATGTGATTCAACAATTTTCAGAATGGTAGAGTGATTTACATATTCCTTTTATTTTATGAAGTTATGTTTAGAGTGCACCCTATGTTTTTGAAGAGTCAGACAAGTGTTGTATGCACCAAGACAGTCATCACAATTCGTAGCTAACTTCTTCTCTCAACACACAAAACCAACAGGGGGGGGGGGGGGGGGACGACAACTCTTACTGACATCGTAACTCTTGCTTCATCTCAGAATCTATAGTCCATTGCATGCTCTACTATTTGGTTCTATTTGTGCCTTGTAAACATTGTCTATGAATTGTGCACTATTATAGACTTTTCAGTGGAGACTCAAAAATTATCACTCCCTCTTAAAACATTATGTGAAAACTACACTTTATTAATGTATTTATTTATTTTAAACATTGTAATAGTACCAACAACTTCAGAATTACTTTTGTGCATTCTGGAAACATTATTTCATTGTTCTTGGTGTTGTACAATACTACTTTTTGCTGTATTTTGTGCAATTCCAAATGTGGCTTTGAATTTCATTTTGATATTTTCGATAAACTAAAGTACTGATAGGTTTTACATAATTTGTTTCTTATTTAAACCAGTTAATAAGTGTTTACCGTAAAGAGGCTCACTGAGCTGCTGACAGACATGAAAATAGATAATCAAATTCGTACAACTTAAATTTTCGGCAATGGCCTTCGTCATAAAAGGAAACACACACATTCACGCAATCACTCAAACAACTATACACACACAGCTATAATGTTCTGCCACTCCAGCAGCACAAACTAGGTTCGGTAAATGATAAATTATCTTCTGCAAAGAGTTATATACTTCTTCATGTGCAAACATGGGAATTATTCAAGGGGTTGTATTTAAGTTTTAGTATAAACACCTAATATCCCATTATTGTTATTATTTTCTATAGTATTGTACATTGTTAATTTATTTCCTTTTTTTTTTATTTTTTTGTAGAGAGTAAGGAGGAAAGTAGTGTTCGTTGTGCAACTGAAACTGTAAAAGAGAGTGATAAACTGACTAAAAAGTCTGATGATGCAAAGGAATCTGATGATGATGAGGAGGACGAGGATGATGAACCCCCAGAACAAGACACAGTCTTGTTCATTAAAGGTCTTAATTTCAACTCAAGGGAAAAAGATGTGATAGAGGTATGTCATTTAATAATAATATGTGAAGTTTGGAAAGTAAGAGGCGAGGTACTGGCAGAATTGAAGTTGTGGGGCTGGACCGTGAGGGTCATGTCAGGATAGCTCAGTGGTAGAGGACTTGCCCGCGAAAGGCAAAGGTCCCAAGTTCGAGTTCCGGTTCCGACACACAATTTTAATCAACCAAAAGTTTCATATCAGTGCACACTCTGCTGCAGAGTGAAAGTTTCATTCTGGAAACATCCCTTAGGCTGTGGCTAAGGCATGTCTCCAACTATACTCTTTCCTTCAGGAGTGCCAGTCTTGCAAGTTTCGCAGGAGAACTTCTGTGAAGTTTGGAAAGTAGGAGGAGAGCTACTGGCAAAATTGAAGTTGTGGGGTGGGACCGTGAGTCATGTCGGGTTTGCTCAGTGGTAGAACGCTTGTCCATGAAAGGCAAAGGCCCCTTGTTCGAGCCCCGGTTCCAGCACACAATTTTAATCTGCCAGGACATTTCACTTCTATGATATTTCTCTATAGTTCCATTCTCTAATAGTTATTTAGTAGAACTTTTGCATCTTCTAAGTGTTCTGCCAATGAAACATAGTCTTTGGTTTGCCTTCCCTACAATATTTTGTATGCATTCTTTCCCATTTAAGTTGTTTGTAATTGTTTTTCTTAGGTATTTAGTTGAATTGAGGACCTATAGATTTGTGTGATTTATCATGTAAATGAAGTTCAACGAATTTATTTTAGTGGTTATATGGATGACATCACAATTATCATTATTAAGGGTCAATTGCCAATTTTTGTACCATGCAGATATCTTATCTAAATCATTTTGATCTATAAGGCTCTCGTTCAATCATGCCTCGATTATGGGAGCTTTGTGTACGATTCAGCGGCCCCATCTTGGACCCTATCCTCCATAGTGGCATCCGTTTAGTGGCAGGGGCCTTTCGGACAAATCCAGTAGCAAGCCTTCTTGCTGAAGCTGGAGTCCTTCCTCTGTGATTTCACCGGAAGCAGTTATTATTCTCCTATGCTGTCCACATTCATGCAACATCTCACCATCCAAATCGCAGGCTTCTTTTCCCAGCTGCAGCACTCCCGTCCCCATGTCGATGGCCGAGGTCGGGCCTTCAGATTGTGGTTCGTGCTTGCCCCCTCCTGTTCTCAGTAGAGTCCCTTCCCATCCCTCCCAATTTCACTACTCTTCCCGCACCGCCCCTTGGTCCCTTCCACGTCTGCAGCTTCAGCTGGACTTATTGCATGACTCTTAAAGCCTCTGTTGCACCACTGAATCTTCGTCGCAAGTTTCAGGCGGTTTTGGATTTGTTCTGTGGCACGGAAGTTGTGTACACGGACGGTTCCCGAGTCAACGGCCATGCTGGGTATGCCTATACCGATGGTGAGCATATCGAACAGCATTTGCTGCCCTGTAGAAGTAGTGTGTTTACTGCGGAATTGTTTGCCATCTTTCGTGCACTTGAACATCTCATAGCCTGCCCTGGGGAGTCTGTTCTGACTCCCTGAGAGGCTTGCAAGCTCTCGGCAAGTGTTTTCCAAAACACCCTTTGGTGCAGTCAATTCAGGAGTCTGTTTCCAGTCTTATTCAGTCTGGTCGCTCTGTGGACTTCGTTTGGACCCTGGGCCACATCGGCATTCCTGCAAACGAACATGTCGATCAGCTGGATAAGCAGGCTACTGCCTCCGGTCTGTTGGGACTTGGTCTTCGGGAGAGCAATCTCCGACTGGAGTTCCATTGGAAAATACTTGGCCTTTGAAATTCCGAGTGGGCTTACTTGGCTCAACCAAACAAGCTCCGTGCAGTGAAGCTATCTATGGCCACATGGAAGTCCTCATTGTGGTCAATTGTAGGAAATCGGTTGTTATCTGTCGCCTTTGAATTGGCCACACGTGGCTGACACATGGCCACCTTCTTCGGTGGGAGGACGCGCCGAAGTGTGGCTGTGGCAGTGGTCCACATTCTGGTGGACTGTCCACTTTTAGTTGCCTTGCGACGAACTTTTAATCTGCCAGATGTGCTTTCTTTTATGCTAGGTGCTGATCCTGCTATGGTTGACCGTGTTTTAGGTTTTATTCATGCAGCTGGTTTTTATCATGTGATTTAATAGTGGGTACCCAAGCCTGATCTTTCAGGCACCTACCATTCAAACAGTTTTAGTCTGTTATCACTTTCGTCCTGTCTGTCCCATCTTTGGCGGTTCTAGTATGTGCAGAATGGCTGGCTCATCTCTTATTATCCTTATGATCAGCCAGCCGCAACCTTCTCCTCTGCTATTTTAGTGCTGTTGTGTGTTTGGTTAACTACTTTGGTGGTTTTCCTTTAAATGTTCTCGTCTTAGCACTCATTGTCACTTTGACCATCTTGTGCACTAGATGTGGAGTACTTTTACCCTCTCATTGAATGATGGGCTCTCTTAGCTGGGAATAGGGGACTGATAACCTAGCCGTTTAGCCCCCTTTAAAAAAACTTACCACCAACAACAACAATAATAAATTATTTTGCGGTTGCTTTTGACTTTCTGGTGACTTTACTAACTGATAAATAACAGCATCCTCTGCTAACAGTCTAAGAGATATTGTCTCCTAAATCTATAACACTTCCCTGGATAATGCCAGAAATCACTTCTGTGATACTTAATGATTTATCATCAGTTACAACGTACTGTGTCCTTTCTGACAGGAAACCACAAATGCAACAGCACGACTGTGGCGATGTTCCATAAGCATACAATTTGATTAGAAGACGCTTGTGAGGTACAGTGTCAAAAGCCTTATGGAAATCTATAAATGTGGAATCTATTTGAGAACCCCTGTCAATATCACTCATCACATCATGTGAGTAAAGAGATGACTCCATATTGACTATGGGTGTATAGGTTGTTCTCTTTGAAGTAGTACATAATATTTGAGGAAAGTACCTGTTCTAAAACTCTACTACAGACAGACATTAATGATATAGGTCTGTAATTTTGTGGATCACTTCTATTGCCATTCTTGAATATTTGAGTGACCTGTGCAGTCTTTGGGTTTGGACGTTTGCTGAGCGAGCAGTTGTATATGATAGCTAGGTGTGGGGCTATTGCATTGACATACTCTGAAAGGAACCTAATTGCAATTGGGGCCTGGAGACGTGCATTTGTTATGTGATTTAATACTCCAGGGGTATCTATTTCTGAATTATGCATGCTGGCAGCCGTCCTTGATACAAATTCTGGAGTATCTGCTTCGTCTTCTGTAGTGAAAGAATTTCGGAAAGCTGTGTTGAGCAATTCTGCTTTAGTAGAACTCTCATCAGTAGCATCACCATTTCTATCAAGTAATGAAGGTAATGATTGTGTTTACCACTAGTATACTTTATATATGACCAGAATTTCTTAGGATTCTCTACCAAATTACATGACAGGGTTTTGTTGTGGTAACTATTGTAAGCTTCTCGCATTGAAATTTGACCTAATTTCTAGTTTCTGTAACAGATTGCCAGTCTTGGAGATTTTGTGTGGATTTAAATTTTGCAATACTTTTTTCTTTGCTTTTGCAAGAGTGATCTAACCTGTTTTGTGTACCTCGGCGGGTCAGCCCCCTCTATTGTTAATTTCTTTGGTATAAATCTGTCAATGGTTATCAATATTATTTCTTTGAATGCAACCACATCTCATGTACACTGACCTTGTTTGTTTCGATAGGCCGGAAATTCTCACTCAGAAAAGCAAAATCAAATACAAAATATGGTTATGGTGTGGCGCACAGTCTCACAGTTTTCATGTGCTGGAAAGCTACAAAGCAGAGAACACTCCACTGCAAAGTGATACATTCATTATGTAACTGCCATTAATGCTTACATTTTTGATGTTAGGTTACACCTTTACTCATGAATAACAGTATATACCGGTTGTTGTTTTTTACAAAACAAAGAAAAATAAATACTCATGAGAAAAAGAAACTTTTAATTTTATTTGTAATGTTGTGAAGCAGTATAGTTACTCCAGTATCATATGTAGAAGAGGTGACGTAATGTTTTCAGGTAAAAAATTCACTTGTTTTGTTGTGATCCTCTTTTGGCTAACTGACTTGCTATATAATTTCTTATTTTCACATTTGAGGAATTTTTTTTTTTTTTTTTTTTTTTCCTGAATAACAAAAGAGTCTTTCAAGAAATTAAGAGGGTGCCAACTCTGCTAAAGAATGCATCTAGAGTGATCTAAATTGTAATGAGCATATAAAAGTAGTTGTAGGAGGAAGTCAGATTTGTTGGGAGAATGGTAAGGAAAGGAAATATGTTCACCTGCCAAAGAACCCCTTTAGAAATCCTGACTTAATTAGTGTGAGTGTGTCAGAGAGAGATGCTTATAAATGTGTGTCAGATATTACTAGAAAAGTGTTGCCCATGGAGGCATACTGGCAGGGAGTCATGCACAATTCACAACTGGAATGGGAAAGGGAGCAAATGATTAACAGTTACTGAAATACTTTCTGCAGAGTGTAAATATATTTGTTTATTAACCTACTTTTAATTTTGATTGTATGAAGCAGTTTTTATTGCTGTCATCTGATTTATAGCATTTCAGCAAGTGTGGGAGAGTACATTATGCAACAGTTGCAATGAAAAAGGATTCAAAAAACCCAGGGAAGATGTTATCAATGGGATATGGATTTATACAGTTTAAGCATAAGGAAAGTGCTGATAAAGCTTTAAAAACACTCCAGCACTCTGTTCTTGATGGTCACAGCATTGAACTGAAGCGTTCAAACAGGACATTAAAGTAAGTAAAATCTGTTAATTTACGAGACTGAAGTGGATCATGATGATAGAGGAAATACTCTTAGCAGTGTACTGTACTTTGGCTTATGGCGTCGCGCGCACGCACACACACACACACACACACACACAAACACACACAGAAATACGACTTTAAACAAATACATCCTAACTAGGCTGAATACACATGGTTGAAAATGCTCTATATAGTGATCTTCCCTTGTATCCAATTTTCATACTTTACACTGTTTTTTGAATCTTTCTGATTGCAATTTCTTTTGTCCTTTTTTGTATAAACAGTAAATCACTCTGTCTTGCTACTTTTCCCAAAAAGAAGAGACCAACAGGTAGTCCTGATTCAGAATAATTTGCTATGTTATTAATAAATGCAATCATGACCTTATAAGAATAAATTGTTATGGTATTTATAATTTGCTTAAAAATCCAGAAGTAATATGTATTAAAGTTAAGTTATGGTTTAAAATTTTATAATTGCTTATTCTTTCATGTGACTTGCTGAAAATTGATCAACTTGCTGAAATAAGCCTTCAAGCTTGTAAAAATATTGATAGGCTGGCCATACAAAATTTTAGTATGATAAATACTGTGTATTTATACACATTTATAAATTTTGTAACATTGTTTTATCATTGTATTATTTCTTAAATCTTGTACATTTTGAGCTTTTTATGCTAATTTCAGTGGTTATTTTAATTTCAGAAATGAAGTTGTCACAGCCAGAAAGAAAACAAAAATAGGAAAGCAAACTGGAACAAAAATATTAGTTCGCAATGTTCCTTTTCAAGCTACGAAAAAGGAAATCTATGATCTCTTCAAGTAAGTAATATTTGTTTCTTTGTTGTTTGCAGTTATGTTTTCCATTATTCCATTGAAACTTCAAGAAAATAAAGAAATAGCTCTTCTTTGTGCAACACTGCCTGTAGAATTTGGATTTTGTGAATAACATGAGAGATGAAATATGTTACAGTGGAATAATCTCACACTTCCAACATTGTATCACCTGTTTTCAGTGATTTACTTCTGTACTTCTTTCTAAACTGAATTAATTGTTTGATGGCCTGTAGTATCCCAGCTATGTGGGGGAAAATGTAAAGACTACAAATCAAAGAATTTATAGTTTAGTTAGCTACAGGCCTTATTGCTGAGATTGCGACTTGCGACAGTGCAATAAAATGTAATGTACTATCCTGAATGGATATTCCATTGTAAAAATATATGGACTTTACATGATTTTTACTATGTAAGCACTTAGTTTATCCTCCCTCGGGCATGGATGTGTGTGTTGTCCTTAGGTTAGTTTAAGTAGTTTGTAAGTCTAGGGACTTATGACCAAAATAGTTTGGTCCCATAGAATTAAAAACATTTGAACATTTTATTTCCTTTACATGATACTCTAGAACAAAGTCTGCATATGTAAAAATAAATAAAAAGCAGATTATCTGTTATTGAGTCTATGTTAAATTGTGGGAGAAGATGAGGACATTCTCATTCCATACAAGCAAGACTAGTAAAGCACTGTGATTTTCAAGACAGTTCCATATTAGTTCATGGTAACTCACTAAATAAATGATAATTTTATCAACTGTAAAGGATACAGTAATTAATTAATCAAAAGAGTATTGATTTTTAATGGATAAAGCTTGTTGTTAGAGATCTATTTCAACAATTTTCTCGTTGGTAATGTTTTGTTGCCACTCTCTCTCACACTGTTGACACAAACACAAGTTTTATCATGTGATGTATCTTATGGTCATTATTTCTGTTACATAGATGTGCAGATATGAAACTCTCCTTTCAGATTTTCACATTTATGCTGTTCAATAGGATATTATGAAGACTTCACAATGTTTGAGAAGTGAAATTTTGATGTTTGAATGTTATGGAACCTAGAGAAAATTGGGCATGCCAAAGCCAAACAGTTTGTCCGATTTTAAGATTATATTGATTGATCACTTTCCTAATAAACAAAAGAAAAAATATAGAGAAATGTGTTATTGGATCAAAGTTGAATGTGGGCTCAGAATAGTAATATTTTCACTTTGAAACTGCAGGTGGTCCAAATTTCGAAGGCTGGTCGTTAATAGAGCACAACACTTTACACTTAGAACATGTTTATTGCTAACACAAGCATACACTCAGTACAGACTTCCTCCTGCTTGGAGTACTCCACTATATACACATAGAGAGATTTTCTGGAACTTGCAACTACATCAAACGTAAGAAACATGTAGTACATTCTAGAAATAGTAAACACAAATAAATAAATGTTTTCTTCCCTTTGTGGGATTTGAACTGGGGACCACAAACACATCTATCCTTGATGCTAACCACTGTACTACACATTACGTCGAAGACTTGTGGCTGGCCTTGCTCCCCTTCCAGAAAGAACAGTGACCCGCTGTTAGGATCCCTTTGGAGCCAGCTGCAATGTCCTGGATCTTGTCATGGCTCCTCTCTATGGCAGTTCCGAAGAATCTTTCCATTTTGCCTGCACGCCTTCCTTACAGTGATGACGACTGGCAACAGACACTTCTGTCGTGGCTTCAACATTGTCATAACAGTCTTCAGAGTCCTTGAGCAAGAGGCTTTTTCTGTCTATCTGTTCTTTGGAATTGTGGTAAGGCTTCGTATGGAGGACGTGCACAATGTGTGTTCGTTTTGAGGATGGCTCATAATCCTCGACTTCGTAAGTGACATCTGACAGGTGGTGTATGACACTATATGGACCAAAGTATCATTTCAGTAACTTTTCCAATAGCCTAACTTTCTGTACAGTGGTAAAAATCCATACCAGATCTCCTGGGCTGTACACAACAGGTCGCTGCAAGTCGTTATACCGCTGGCAGTCCTTCTGTTGGGCTTGCAGTGTCTGTTTGGGAGCCAGCTGTCTTGCTTCTTCGACCCTGGTGAAGAGCTGTTTCACATAGTCATCCTGAGTGTTGGCCAGCTGAAATGGGAACAGCATATCCATTGTCATCTCAGCTTGATGGCCATGGAGCAGGAGAAAAGGCATAAAGCCTGTGGCATCTTGCCTTGCTGTATTATAAGCAAATGTCACTACAGGCAGTATTGTACTCCAATCCTTCTAATCAACAGTGACGTACATTGACAGGATATCTGCTAACATCTTGTTAAAACATTTTGTAAGTCTATCTGTCTGAGGATGGTAGGCAGTTGTTATTCTGTGGATAATGTTGCAATGTGACATTATCTCTGTGACTAGTTTTGGCATGAATAATTTTCCTGGATCAGATATCATCACACATAGTGCACCATGCTTCAAAATAATGTTTTTACTAGGAATTTTGCAGTTTCTGGAGCTTCTTCAGTCATCACAGGTTTGGTGACAGCATAGCGGGTGTGGTTGTCCGTGCAGACTATTATCCATTGGTTACTGGTTGTCGACTTCGGGAACCTACCTAAAAGGTTGATTCCAATCCAGTGGATTGGAGCTGCTGCAGGTGGAATTGGCACCCGTTGACCTGGAGATAATTGCGGCACATGTTTCCATCTCTGGCACTCCTTGCAGTGACTCACATAGTGCTTGATAGATTTATGAAGACCTTGCCAGTAATAACTTCTTCTGATTCTGTCAAGGGGGCTTCACGAATCCCAGATGACTGGATATTGGAGAATCATGGAAATACTTGAATAGATGACCGGAGTTGAGCTGGAACAACCAGTAGCCATTTGGGGTCCAGTGAATCATATTTGTTCTTATACAATGTCCCGTTTATAAGTTGAAACTCTCCTTTGGTCGGTTCGCCTTTCTCCAAGGCCTCTATGGTTTTTAATAGTGCTGGATCTTCCCGCTGTTCAGCTGTAACATCATCTAATTCAGTGAGGGCTGAAATTTCATTCATGCTGTTGTGTTCCATTGAAGGATTCCTCAAAAGGCAGTCGGCATCCTTGTGTTTGTGCCCATTCTTGAATACCACTGTGACGTCGTACTCTTGGAGTCTTAGTCCCCATCTTGCTAGTTGATGTGATGGATCCTTCAAATTGGTCAGTCAATGTAAAGGATGGTGGTCTGTCATGACGATGAATGGTTTACCAAATAAATACGGCTGTAACTTATTGATAGCCCAGATAATGGCAAGATACTCCTTCTCGGCTTTAGAGTAGTTCATTTCGGACTTTAAGCTATCACCTTTTCAGCACCTTCCTCAATTTGTACAAGAACTGCAGCAATCCCATAACCACTAGCATCTGTGTGAAATTCAGTTTCCACATTTTTATTGTATAAGGCTAGAAATGGTGTGGAAGTTAGAGTCTCCTTAAGTTCCCGGAAAGCACACAAAGGAACCAACACTCCGTTAATTACATTTTTCTTGTGATAGGTCATGATTTCATCATTATTGTGGGGAAAAAAAATAGTTACTATCCCTTTCCTGTTACGCGACAATTGTTTCAATAATGGACTCTGTGTTTTTACAAAATATTGGACAAAACTGTAAGCTTAAGAGTTTTTACTCCCTTAATAGTTTTAATTATGGGCATGAGGTGCGCTTTCCTACAATGTAATAAACTTTTAGTTATAAGTAGGGAACTTCGAAATGCAGATCCTGTAAAATTGTAGAATTTTAGCCTTAATTGTTCAACATTCTTGGCTAATGACAAATAAATAATCATACTGTAGAGTATACAGCCTCAAATTTTTGCATGACAATTTTTAAAAAAGCTGTAATTTATTTACAAAATGCTGTGATAATCATTGGCTTTATTCACAGGACATTTGGTGAACTGAAGGCTGTTCGCCTCCCTAAAAAGATGGTAGGCACTGGACAACATAGAGGTTTTGCATTTATTGACTATCACACAAAACATGATGCAAAGGTAAGAAAAAAAGAGATTTCAATATTTGCAATTTCAAATTATGTTGGGATCTTAAGGGTCATTCAAAAATCTTAAAATTTGGTTAGTTTTGTCATAAAAACCAGGGTAAGACTTTGGAACAACTTACTTTTGATCAGGTGTACTTTTTGTATGGTAGGAAATTGTGGAAAGAAGTAGCTATAAGATAGTTGTTATGTGTAGAGATAAATTTAATTTCTCTTGTCCTATGATTTTAATTATCCTATGATATTTCAGAGAGCATTTAAGGCACTTTGTCAGAGCACCCATTTATATGGTCGACGACTTGTGCTGGAATGGGCAGAAACCGAAGAGAATGTCGATGAACTAAGGAAGAGAACTGCCGAGCATTTCCTAGATGGTAAGTAAATACACTTCTGAATATTTACTGCAAGCATGACTTTTACTGGAACAAATAATTGATTGCCATGAATAGCCCAAAAGTATTGTTATGTACACCCCAGTAATTCTTACAAGCAATAATTTTCAGTACTGCTAATAAATGACAACAGTGTATTGTTTTTCAACCTTGAAGAGTGTGCTCGGTGGTTTTTCCATCACTGCATTTGAAACCATACTGCAAATGGTGAATGAAGACATAAGTTGTGCTGTGTCAGAAAATGAGCAAACAGTTCTATCATACCACATTTATTGTGAAATGACCAACTCTTGTAAGTCATTTGTTTGTGATGAGTCTGCCACTTCTAGGTCTGAAGGGTCTCAAAGAAGAAGAAGCAGTAGGGCCAGTTGCCAAGAAAAATTTGATACTGTGAGGAAAATGATCAGAGATGTTCCTTATTTCACAAAATGACTATAAATATTGTTTAGGCTGCAATGCAGACCATCGTTCACGATCATTTAAGCCTAACTAGTAGATGTGCCCATCTGTTGGGTTTCCCATTCCCTGATAGAAGACCAAAAACACACAAGAATGGTTTGGTGTCATATAATGTTTGGAAAATTTGACAAAGGATGGACAAAAGCACTTACATTATTGTCCAAATCATGAAATGTGACTGTACCTCTACGACCTCAAAACAGAGATGCCATCTTCAACTTGTTACTTTCCAGACGCGGAATCAGAAATGAAAATATGGTAAACTAGGAGCTTTGGAAAGAAGCTTGTGACCACATTCTTCACCAAAAATGATTATCTCACTTTGCAAACATTAACAAACATCACACAATCAATGCTGATTGGTATTTGATTGAATGCCAACTAAAAGTCGTCATCACATGGAAGTTATAATGACCAAAGTGTTGCTTGAGGATTTCCCAAAGGATAAATTTCAAGTAAGACATCAGATGGTTTTGCTCAACTCTCACGATATTTCATAAGTGCAACTGCCCGACATCTTCAGATGCGGTGAACATACTGCTGGGCCGCAATGGAAGCATCCTATTTAAATCAGTCTTAAGACGAATCTGCTCAGGCGTGAACACATCCAGTCCATACCAAAGACACAGGTGTTATACTTAGAAGGTATACCATCTGTCGGAAGAACACACGTAAGTCATAAAGACGCACTTTTGATAGCTGCGCCAATGCCCAGAGTCGGGGGCTGCTTGCGGGTATGTGTATCCGAGCGGGCGTGTGCCCATCTTCACCAACTAGCAACCAAAAACTATGTTGTCACTGCAGTGTCCTCATTTATAAGACCAATAGTACACTTCTGTGGCCACTGTGATTTTAGAGTGGCTAGCTCTGAATCCCAAGCAGGGCTACGGTGGTGCTCTGTGTCTCTATGCAGGAATTTCTTGAATAGAGACACAGCATACCATCTTGGCACTGCTTGGGATTCAGTGCTCCCAGGAATTTCCTGAATAGAGACACAGGGCACCATCTTAACCCTGCTTGAGATCCAGTGCTGGCCATTCTAAAATAACAGCGGCCGCAGAAGTGGTTATACAAGCAAAGACGATGAAGTGACAACATAGTTTTTGATTTGCTAATCGGCAAGGAGAGGCGCGCACACACACACACACACACACACACACACACACACACACACACACACACACACACACAAACAAATACATATACCTGCATGTGGCTCCCAACAGTGGGTGTTAGCAGGGCAATCGAAAGTGTGCCCATATGACCTATGTTCGTTCTTCCAATAGTTGGTGTACCAGTCTTTCCTTCTAAGTATTACAACATCCAAAGTATTTCACTGCCTTATTAACATTTCCTGACTTCATTGCAATTTACGTGGATGGCTGGTGACTTTCTGCTGCTACTCATTCAACAGAGAGTGACGGCTTAAACTGCTTGATGACTTATCTAACAGGGATTCCATTGTAGACTGTTGCATAACACATTGGTGCAAATAACAAAAGTTAATTTAGGATGCCTAAGTAAACAGTGATCAAATGACAAATTAATTCTAATAATAAACATGAAGAAGTAAATAAATAGGGAATTGAGACAATAGTCTCCCACGATATAAATGTAGGCTAACCATATATTTGAATTTTACTATTGACTTATTCACACCCCTAGACAAATTTACTTCACTGTCACTTTATGGTATGCAGATACGTACTAAGTTGGTGTGTGGTTGTGCCACAAGAAAACCAGTAGTTAGCAGGTGAAAAGATCAGACAGTTTATTGATGAACAAAGTTGGACAATATGAACATTGGTATATTACACAAATGGTAGAGTATTACACAGATTATGCAGTTGTTACAGGAGAGACATCTGATGAATATCCCCTGTAGTCACCAGTCTGAAAAGGCGTAGGTGGTCCTAAGTCAGAGACCATAGGTATTAGTCAGTGGAAATGAACTGATGTAGCTACTGCCGCCAACTTGCTGGAGAGAGGTCATACACTAACCACGCGGAAGGATGCTGGAGCGCCCAATTTTCTGACAAGTGACGATGCACAGGAACGTAGTCCAGCAATTTTTATACATTTGTGAAGATCAGGGCACTGTAATTCTGAAAAGCCAGTTTCAGTAGTGGTGGCATGCTGCAGTTCCTCTGTTGGTAAGCCATTGAATGTTTTGGCATTGTAGTCTTGTAACTTCTGGCCATGTCTTCCTCTTGCTGCAGCAGTGATGCTCAAGACATAAATGAGTCACCTGTGAGTACAGCAACCTGCAAAATCCAAGTGATCTGCAAGTTGCTGTTCAGCTGACTGTATGTGAGGATACAACACAACAGTAAATAAAAATAAGAAATAATTGTTCTAGCAGAACAAACAGTATAGTTGCAGGCAATGGCTACCACAATCCAAACTCATTGTTCATTTGCTTCAAATTCAATTAAACTGCATAAATTCCTAGTGCTTAAGAGTTCAGTCAAATAAACTTATAAAAATAGTTCAATTTAAAAAATAGTTACAATTTAAAAATAACACACTGATATGATGAAAATAAATATATTGAAATAAATATACACAGGAATATGCCTAAATCAGAATGTATTCAAACAATTGTGCCACTCTGGGCCCTCCGTCAATGTTATGCCAGCAAATGACCCAGTTACCAGTGCTACATAATCTTCTAATCTTACCAAGTTAAGTCTTGTGACACATTGCCTTGCTCAAGGTAATACCTACATGCCTGACCATTATACAGACATTTTACAAGGTTTAACTATTCCAATTATATACATCTACTGGGTGTTCGGAAATTCCTGTTACAAACGTTGAGGATTTGTGATACATAATATTTTGATCAGCAACCCGTTTTTAGAAATGTCATCCAATGATGCTATGAGTTCTTTTGGATCTTTGACACTGTGAAATATATCTATCCTAATACAAGCTCTTTGCTTTCCATATTTAGCAAAATAACAACAAAAATGGTTGTTAAAAATTGGCTCTAAAATGCATAACTTTACAGCTATGAGCATGTCTTCACTTCTGGTACTGTGAACACGTCTCATCAGTTGGTCAAGTGCTGATTGCGCCTTAAGTTATAATACATTTTAGAGTAAATGTTTACTACAACTTTATTAATATATCTGCCAGAGTGTCCATTAAGAGAATTCCATATCGCCTCAGCTGGCCTCTAGACGCTCTGGTTTTCTATTTCTGGTGGTTCACTATTGTCCACCCGGGTCTTATGTGGCCTTAAGTGGTTGCTGGGTGTACTCAGGTACCTGATTGTTCGCTTTCCCCTGCTAACGAAGAGCTGTACACCTCACCCTGCCTTGCATATGATTCCAGAATTGGAATAAATATGTGACGTGCAGAATATTGATCTGTAATGTTACATTAATCCGTAACGTATTTTAGAAGCCAAGAGTCTCTCTCATATGAGGTATGACAAGTTAACAGTATTGTCATATATCAATTTTATTCACAAGGAAAAAGCTTTAAATAGCATCAGAGACAAATCTACAGTTTCAGCAGCCTTAAAGGTATGCTCCAATTATTCTTTGAAATGTTTGGATAAGAGCGAGTGTGGATAGCTATCATTTGTATATGAGTTGTATGAATATGAGTGTGTCTTCTTTCATTGAAGAAGGCTTTTGTAGCCAAAGGCTTCATGTTAAGAAAATTTTCATTACACTTGTCTGGGGCTTAGTGTGTCACCTTTCTAGTGAGTAACAGCCATAATATTGAAACTTCCTGGCAGATTAAAATTGTTTGCCAGAACCGGGACTCGAACCTGGGACCTTTGCCTTTCGCGGTCAAGGTCCCAGGTTCAAGTCCCGGTTCCGGCACACAATTTTAATCTGCCAGAAAGTTTCATATCAGCGCACACTCCGCTGCAGAGTGAAAGTTTCATTCTGAGCCATAATATTGTTGATATTACAACCTGAACTTTCCATTGTCACACATTTGTGACATGAAATATTGGCTTCAGATATAAAAAAAAAGAACAGAAATTGGTTAATTTAATATATATTGACTAAATAATTACTCTTAAAGATCAAAGAGAGAGAGAGAGAGCATAGCTAAAAAGCAGACAATAACAGTTATACTTTGTGTTACTTCCAAACTTATAACTGTTTAAACACAGTTACATCTTGTTTACCATTATTTTCTGATTTTGTAAATAGTGATAGACTTGGGGGAAAGTTAAATCCCATAAACTTCACAAACATTTGAACATTTTTAGTCATTCCTTCAAGTTAATAGGCCTATACTTGCTCTTCAGATGTCATAATGTAGTATACTTAAATTTGGAGCTAACTGTAAATATTTCTGGTTGGAATGTCAATAATATAATGAGGACAGGTTGCAACTCACTGTAAACACAGACCCAAGCCACAGACAATCATATAGAAAAAACAGTTACACTCACAAAACTGAATCATTGGCCACAGCCTTCATAAGAAAAAAAGCACACATGCAGTCTCAAATTGTAAAGAAAAAAACTCTTGCACACCGCTACCTCCAGCTGCTGCAATCTGATTGGTACAGGATGACATAGAAAAATGGGAACATTTCCGCAGTCCATAAAAACTAGACGTGATGAAGGAAAGAAATTTATTGATAGATCTGAAGCATTGAATTAAAATTTGTGGTGCGGCCGGGAATGTTACCAAATCGTGAGATAACACGGTTAATAAACAATTCTTGCACACATGCCATTGATTGCTGAAAGAAATTTAATTCATAGTAATTGAAGTCTTAAAACTTTGCCATTTACAAAATATTGATACCTTTTTTAAAATTACGTCCTTTAGGTGCCATCATCCTGTATGAATACGTTGGTGAAATCTGCTGTTAATATTCCTCATTGACCACTGCAAAATCTCAGGAATATTGTGAATTTCATCCTAAATTCTCTGTTTTAACTCATCCAGGATAGACTTTGCTCTTGAGGTACCTCCACAAGAAAAAATCACAGACGGGGCTGGCAATCTCGGGGAGCAGGGAATGTTACTAAATCGTGAGATAACATGGTTAATAAACAATTCTTGCACACATGCCATTGATTGCTGTGCAGTGTGTGATGTCACTCCATCTTGAAACCAGGCTTCTTGAACATTTGGAAAGTTGTTCAGTGCAGGTGTAATGAAAGTTCATAACATCTCCACATAACTATCAGTATTGACAGTAGTTGTTTCCCTGTTCATTTGTGAAAAAATACTGTCTGATAATCCCATATAATGAAACACCACACCATTCTGTCTCTTTAATAGTGTGTAAAGAGTCAGTAAGAGTTGGGTTTTCCCAGTAGCAGTTGTTTTGTTTTTGTTTTTATAACCGGTGAGACGAAAATATGCCTCATCCCTCATCTGACATCTACATCTTGTTTAGAAAATCATTGGCATTGTTTATTTTTGTTATCATTTGTTGACAGAATCTCAATTGTAACTCGTAATCGTTGTCCTTCAGTTGTTGCACCATCTGTAGTGTGCATGGGTGAAATTTTAAATCAAGATGAAGAATTCTGTGAACACTCTTCTAGAATATTCCAACCACACTTGCTTGCTTATGAATTGAATGCCATGGGCTCCTAAGACAGACTCAAATGCACACTTCTTGGTTGTCTTGTTGGTTTCTTCTTGATGGCAGATAGTCTCTTCAAAGTTATTAAACCAACATTTTATCATGTGTTTTGAAGGAACAGCATCGTGGTGTTCTAAATTTAAAAATGTTAAAACTCCCTCTGTTCCACTACCAATAAACAATATAGTTTTATTTTATTTTATACAATATAAAACAATTTTATGGCTAATGCACGCTGTTGTCCATTCCACTGATCCAAGATTACTGAAATTGCAGACTGTTTACTCGCTAACTGTGATGAACCTGTAGTGCTGCCACCTGCCCATGGCTGCCATTTCAAACATTGCCATTGTTCTGTCACACTGTACTTCAAAATTTAGTGGAGAGTGAGAGGAGGGAAGGGGTAATAATGCAGGGCAAGTGTGGCAATAGAAGGTTCCAAACTGCCTGGTGGAACATGGAAGGTACTGATAGGTGGCATTGTGAGATGCTGCTTTGAATGCAGTGAAGGACGGAAGGAGTGGGGGGGGGGGTGAAAAGCAGAGGTGCTGAGAAGTGGTAAAAGGTAGCAAACAGTTGGCAGAAAGACATTAATTGGGAGGAGGTGTAGGATGGGGAAGGAGGAGGAACTGGTAATAGGATGCATAGGGATACTAGGTTCCTCTAGGTTCAGATCAGCCTCATTGTAAGACCATGGAATGTGTTGTAAGGTAAGCTCCCATCTTTGCAGTTCAGAAATTTTGGTGGAGGGGAGGATCCAGATTGTCTGAGTTGTAAAGCAACCATTGAAATCAAGCAAGTTATGCTAAGATGCAGCTTGTTTAATGGGGAGGTCTGCACCACTGTTGGTCATTATACATGAATTGAAGTGGCCTTTTTCCACGTGAATATTATCCCTCAGTTGGGGTTGCGAGTGGCTTAGGTGTGCTGTGGAGGTTGGGTGAGCAACAGGATACCACTTTAACAGGGATCTGAAAGATCTTGGGTGTGATCTCTCTCATCTCAGGGCATTTGGATAGATAATCAAAGCCCTGACAAAGGATGTAGTTCAGTTGTTCCTCAATGCTATTGGGTTATTAGAGGGGTACTCATCTGTGGCTGCTTATTGTTGGTGGAGAGAGGATTGGAGATATGTCATGGGAAATATGTATGCACACTTGTTATGGAGGGAGGGAGTAACGCCTGTCTGTGAGTGTCTTTTTTGAGACCTTCAGCATACATAATAATGGAATTATATATACCAGCTCAGCTGTGAAAATGCAGGTATTTTTGGTTGGTTGTAGTTTAATGTGGACAGAGGTGTGAATGTAGCCATCAATAAGGTGGAGGTTAATGCCCAGGAAGGTGGCATATGGCATGCCGGTTGAAGATGACCACATCAAGAGGAATGTGAAGGAATGATGGTGGGGTGTCCAAGGCCTGAACTGAAATTGTGAAAATATCATCAATTAACCTGAACCATAACAGGAGTTTGGAGTTTTGGGAGGCTAGGAAGGTTTCCTCTTCACAGCCCATTAAGAGGTTGGCATAGGAGAGTGTCAATAAGGATGCTCAGGGCTGTTATGTGGATTAATTGCATACTTTTCCTTTAATGTAAAAGTAGTTGTTTGTGAATATGAAGTTGGTAAGGATTACGAGGTATGATCTTAGAGTCTGGAGGATATTGGGGAAGGTTTTAGAGTGACAAGACCACGGGAGGGAGGGATATGGTCTGTGGGGAATCAACAATGAAAAATAAGGATCCAGGAGGTAAACAGATGGGAATTGTGGTGAGTCGGTAAAGGAATTGCTTGGTATCTTTGGTTTGGAAGGTTAGATTTTGGACAATTTGCTGGAGTTGTTGCTCAAAGTGGGTTGAAATTCTTTCAGTGTAAGAACAGTAACCAGCCACAATTCGGTGACCAGGATTATTTGTTCTATAGAGCATTTAAAAGGTGGTTGGTGGGGTTAGGAGGAAGATGGATTCGGGGAAGGGGCATATGATTTTGGCTATGTTTAGAGGTCATGTTGGACTTTTGGGATGTGATCATCTATGCACAACTTCTAGATGAGAGAATCAGACAATTGGCAAAAAGGCCTTCTACCTCATAGTCCCTGTGATAGATGGCAATAGTGGTGGAACCAATGTCTCCAGGCAGGATGTTAGTCAGATATGCCTACCAATCAGTTGTCCATCAGAATTAATGCTGACCGCCATTCATGTATAATAGACAAAAGCAGGGTGGATCACCCTGCAGCACAACATGCAGCAGTGCAAAAAATGTTCGATTTCAGTCACTGCTTTACTACCCAAGCCATATGGTTCCTCCCTTCCACCTCCAGCTCTTCTGAACTGTGGACATGGGAGTTATCATTATAGTCCCTTCTATGACCTTTGAACCAAACTTACCTAATGCAAAGTAACGTACTGACCATACACCTCACACCACAGAGTAACATATACAGAGAAGAAACCCCCTCTAAACCAGTGGGCTACACTCCCCTCGTAGTTCCGTAAGATGCCAGCAGATGTCAGGCGGCTCCCCGGCTTAGTACCGGTAGACCACACTAGAGGCGCTTCTGAGGGTGCGTGGAGGGGAGGCTGAGGTGAGAGCTCGTGCCGCCTGCCACGAGGCCTTGGCTATGTCAGGTGTGCCAGCATTTGAGGAGAAGTGGTAGTGGGGACAGCCGCCACCTGCAACCTGCTCTGGCCAATTTAAAGGGCTGCTTCTGACCTCAGTGCCATCAAGGGACATCTTGTGGATCTGCTGGAAACGCTCCCTCCCTGCACCCCTGAGTGTGTCACCGGGCCCTTACGGAGGTTTCCCATTTGTATATTTTTGTCTGTGCTCACACCCAACAGCTCCCCCCTCCCCCTAAACACCTACACCTATTCCCAATTTCTGCCTCCCTCTGTCTTTTTCCTCTTGTCTGCTCCTTTACTGTATATCACATTCCCACCTATCAGCAGTATCTGCACGATTTGCCAGGCAGTGTGAAACATTCTGTCCTGCTATTGCCATGCATCCCCTCCCAGCCCATTCCCTTTACTCTCCACTCACTGTTAAAGTAGTAGTCAGGCCACAGTTGTTGCAGATGATATTTGTTTGTGCATGTGCTGTGCCTGAGTGAATGTATGTATGTTCTTTTTCTTGTGTAACCTATGGCCAAAAATTTTCCTTGTGTGAGTATGATTGTCTTTTCTATGTGCCTGTCTGTGGCTCAGGAATCATCGTTACTGTGAGTTGCAACTTATGCTCATTATATTATTAAATTTAAAGCTATGACACAGCATCACTGAACTGTACAGTCATAAGTAATGTAGATATATGAACACGATAACCAAGTTTGTCAAATCTGGTTATCTGAAATTACAAAAAAATCTTATATATATATATATATATATATATATATATATATATATATATATATATATATCAACAAATATTTTGAAATAATTAATTTGCAGTACTGCTTTATAAAAGAATAATAGATTGCCTATTTCAGTCATTTTGTGCCATATTCAGTGTGTACAGTCATTTTACTTGAATTGTAAATTGTTGCTGTAACTTTCAACTTTTGGATGCCATCTTACATAAATATTTATCCTTCTCATTTCAGAGCTACCTAGCAAGAATCTGAGGAAAAGTACATTCTCAATTGAGGAATTGGAAAATAGCTGAACATTGGAAAATAATGTCCAGTGTAGGTAGTGAACTCACGTTAAATTGATAGTGGATGATATATGTTCTAAAAGTGTTTTGTATCCAGTAATTGATTTATCAACTATATCATTTAATTGTGTACAATCTGGATGTATAGTAAGCTTGTATAATGTTTTATGTAAATATAGTTGTATTTTATGAATCAAAGTAAATAGTTAATTTACCATTCGTGAATGTGTGATAATATTGTAATAGTTGCCAATCTGTTAGTAAATTGTACAAAAAAAAGGGGGGGCAATAAGCTGAAAATGTCACATGGTATAGTATGTTGGTAAATTAATGACCAAACAGGGATCTTAGTGGGGGAAGTGGCCTTTCCCAGAAAAACCCTCCCCAGCTGGCCTACAGGGGCACAAAAAATCAGTCACCCAGTACCTGTCAAGCAATGTTGTGAATCGTGCAGTGCAGTTGGTCCTGTTCATATATTTATAGTTATCAGTGACTGTCAGTTTATTTCAGACGAATTGAGCTAGCACCCCCACCTTAAAAAATCAAAAAACTATTTATACCAGAATTTTGTGCTAATTTGTTGCTCTATTCAAAAATGTTGTGCTCGAGCCGTTTAGCCAGAAATCGAAATTTAAGAGCTTAATATTAAGCTAGCACCCCCACCTCTGAAAATCAAATTTCCAAACAAAATTTCGGAATTACCACCATGTGGGAATTTTGTGCTCTTAAATTACGCAAACCCCAACGTTCCAGCTGCATTATTTATGTAAATAATAGCAATTTTACAAATATAAAAAAATAGAAAACAGATGACTTACCCAAAGGACCGGCTCGTCGATAGACACAAATAAAATCACACACAAACACACATACTAGCTTTAGCAACCGTTGGTCACTTCTTAAGGATAAGAGGAAAAAAGGGGAGGAGAAAGGGAAGGATATGGGTTTTAAGGAAGTGGAAAAGGAGTCATTCCAATCCCAGGAGTGGAACGACTTACCTTAGGGGAAAAAAAGTAAGGTAAACAAATACACACACACACTCACACATATCCAAACGCAAACACACCTAGACAGACAATTTTAAGTATTTTAGCGCTGCAGGATCAAGAGTAAAGTACCTCAGTGGAATTTGTTGCTCCTAGTTTAACAGTGCCAAACAATAGTTTGAACTATGTGCTTTTAAGATATCCAGGTCCTGACTTTTTGTGCTCGACGGGAAATATCAAATTTCGGACTTTACTTCATTTACGGAACACTCGAGACAAGAGTAAAGTTGCTGCAAATGTAACAGTGCCGTTGGGGGTATCATTCGCGGAAATAAGAAACTTATTAATCTTTCATAATCTCTTCAGGTCAAATTTGTGTACGGCTGCATTTGTGTGAGTCCAGTTCGTTTTCTTCAGTGCGCTTACATGGCAGTAAGAAACATGTGCGCTTCACAGAAGTGTATGCATCAGAGTAGCATTACGTCCCCTTTTAAGATTCATTATGTGCTTTTAAATCCTTATCCAATTATTGACTTTTTGAATTAATGAGAAGCACACAAGTTTTTTACTTAAATAGGTTTCCTCCATGTGCTTTAGTTATAAGGCGGACTGCAAAGGAAACATTTGTTTATCTTTAAAATATATTGTATTATTTATGTTGTATGCATACGGATTGTTTGTTTTCAGTAAAATTGAATTTGGTACGGTTAATGTTTAATTGCCTTGTAATAATAATTCGAAAAACGTTAGGATAGTATATATGCAAAATGCAATATGTGTTAATAAACTTTAATGGACAATGTAATCTTAGGTAAGTTACTACGAGGCTTTTCTGTTGTCAGTTTTTGGATGGTTTATGGGGTTTTTGACAGCTGCGCCTAGTTAGTACAGCATTGCAATTTTAGGCCCTTCTATGGCCTTGTTGTTTTGGATTGGTGTTGAAGTAGGTAACTCTACCAGGGCCGTACTATAAAGTAATCCAGAGACGGGGCTCCACAGGGCAATATTCTAAGAGGGATGGCATAAGCTGCAAAATCAGAAGCATTGAAAAATGAGAAATATTTAGTGTTCATATAACTTGTATAAACATTTCTCTTCAAATCACAGTTTGAGGTTATTGGAAAACATATATTTATATTCCTAATAAAACATATGAATACCCCATATCATTAAACGATATAGGAATTTACATTGCATTTACAATTAATCATAAGAATAAATTCTGCTTCATTATGCCATTTGAAGAAAAATTCTAATGGTGCTTCACACCAAGCAATGAAGTTTCTTGCGTTAAGGGCCATGCATTAAAAGTGATACTTCTAAAGTACATACTCTTCCAGCACATGTGTTTATTACAGAATACTTTTCTGCAGAACACCGCATAAACATCCTGGACTAATATAGTTCTGAAAACAATTTCGACTATGACAGTTTCGGACCCACAGAATAGTTCACTATTTTATTTTACAATCCAGGCAATGTTGGGTTAAAAGCAACAAATTCTGTTTATGTATTTTACTCTTGTCTCAACCTTTGTGTAAATGATGTATAGTCCGAAATCTTGCATTTCTTGTCGAGCACAAAATTCCGGACTTGGATATCTTAAAAGCACATAATTCAAACTATAGTTTGGCATTGTTTTTAAACTAGGAGCAACAAATTCCATTGAGGTACTTTACTCTTGATCCAGCAGCACAAAAATACTTAAAATTGCTATTATTTACATAAATAATGCAGCTGGGACGTTGGGGTTTGCGTCATTTAAGGGCACGAAATTAGCACAAAATTCCCACGTGGTTGTAATTCCAAAATTTTGTTTGGAAATGTGATTTTCAGAGGTGGGGATATTAGCTTAATATTAAGCTAGCACCGCACTCTTAAATTTAGATTTCCGGCTAAACGGCTTGAGCACAACATTTTTGAATAGAGCAACAAATTATCCCAAAATTCTGGCATATGGTTTTATGATTTTTTGTTGGGGGTGCTAGCTTCATTTCAATGTTCATTTCCTATATTTGTGGTGGATATGAATGATACACCAAAAGAAAATGAACACAATAAGAGGAATAGGTATTTGTGGAGTAATGAGTGATCGGTTGTGTCTTATGTCATTACAGCTTGCATTAAGGAGGCAGCAGAAAAAGAACTGCTGGCTAATATTACCAGTCCCAATTGAAGGGCTGCAGTGTATTCAAACCTCAGCCTTTCCATAGTAGGACACATTTGAATGGAATGTGAGAATAAACCACATGTTGTATTGGAATCTGCGAGAAAGAAGATGAAGCATTTTTGCAGAAAAGGCTTCACAAAATCATTGATTTGACAAATAATGGAGGTCTTTTACATAAATAAAAAAGTAGTGCTGATTAGCTGTATTTTTAATGTTAATCTTTCATGAACAATTGCTGTCTCAACAGCCATGTTTAAAATTGTAAAATTACTAAAGGGTTAAAATCAAAAAATATATTTCTTGTGGTAGAAAGATGTTCTTCACAAGACACTGTGTGAAAGGAATTTTACCTGAGAGAAATCTGATAGTAAAAGAAGGATCTTAGTTGAGAGAACAGCTGTAATTGAATGGAGATGTAGATATTTGAACAAAGTAAGGAAAGTAATGGGGCAGAAATATCTTTTATGTTGATTAAACCTAGATCAACAACAACACTACCTACAGAAAATATTGGCAGGGTCCTGGCATTGATGGCACCATGGAAAGGTAATGGAACCAACAAGATTATTATAGTCAATATTGGCTCCAAAGATGGGTATTTACCCAATGCAAATTAATTTATAGGGTAGGATATGCAACAGGAGACTCAGCCAGATTTTAGAAAATTTTTGAAACTGGATTTCGACTAAATTAATTCCAAATATGCCACCAACAGCACTATTGTTATGGACAGTGCTTCATATCACAACAAGGAGCATAAGAAAGCTCCATCTATACCCTCATATAAAAGGAAAATGATTGAATGGGTGTTAAAAAATAGAGTAGATGCTGATATAAGCATATGAAGCCCATGGACACACTGTGCTGCGACTTCCACCATGTAACTGTGATTCAAATTTCATTGAGCGGGTGTGGGCACAACTCAAAAATTTAGTCAGAGGAAGAAACAGTGTTGGAGATATTTGCATAACATAGTTGCTTCACTATAGAAGTAGAAGTAGAAGTTTTTGAGTTTTCATTTTTACTCCTAGCTAAATTTTGCAGTAACCCAGTAAAAAGAGCATTATCGTCACTTGTCCCAATTGTTTCAGGGTTTGAAACTATAACCCAAGATGACTGGATTGCTCCACATAGAGAAACTTGAGAAAGAATACTGGGTTAAAGATGGCATCATTGAAGACATTATAGACACCATAGTTATTAATTTAGATGATGCTGATGTAATGATGATAATGGCAGTGACATTGTTGACAATGATGCAGGCCTAAAATATGTAAATAGATGATGATTAATTTTTGTAATATATTACTTACACTTTCAAATCTCCTGTCATACACTAAGAATTTTCTTTTGGTAAAAATGTTTTACATGGTAGTGAAAATCATAACAATTTTCCAAGATAAATGCAATCCAAAGAAATACGCAATTTTATCACTATTTTTTAATTATGATTAATTAGTAATGTAAATTCAATTTGAAATGTATAGACATAAATGTCACAAAAATTAAAGAGTATTCAAGAAATACAAACCCAACTACAAGAAAGTCTTCAAAATCTTCTTTATGAACTTCACATTTGCAGCCATATACAAACACTTATCAATCAACAGTACAAGCTGAAATCGAATTGCAATGAAAGCAGGTGAGTTAAAGAAATGAAATACAACATTGTGCATGAATTGATAACTACAGGAATGAAAAAGAGCCGCCATTCTTGTTTTTCTGGAAGAATGCCAGCATTATCTTGGTTAATGTGACAAATTCTAATGTTTGTTTGTAGCATTTTAAATCAGATGATTATACCCTGGACGTGTGAGCATGGCTGCCTGAAAAGACCTGAAACCAGGTTCTGTACAAGTGCTGGAAGACAATTAATGAAAGCAGGAATGGCAGATTTTTAGGTGAGAGGGAATATGAAAGGGGCAATGGAAACTTTCAAGAACTTATCATCCAAGAAACTTAAGTTCAGTTCAGTCTACATTTGCTGATTTTCTGGACTTTGAATATGAAGAATTTTGTCAGCGCATGGACCTAGTGAAAGAATTAGAACACATTACTGGAAATCTCGAAAGTATTTGTAGTGCTTTGAAAGTGAAAGAGAGAAGAGAAAGACTTATGAGAGAGAAATTGAGAGGCTGTTGATGCAGGCAAAGAGATAGCCAGATGGCTACAAATAACGTGGTACAAAATAAATTGAAGAATGTTTTGGAGAAAATATTCTCCGAAAATCAAATCAGCTGTTTGTTTTCTAAAAAGAAACAAGGCAGATTGAAAAGAGATGACAAGTGCAAATCAACGACAATTCACACCTTTTCTAGAAAATGCTACATATCTTTAAGGAACTAACTTTATTCGCCACTCCTTGAAATTTCAACTTTAAAGCGGAGGTCCTCATTTTCATTCCATTGTCACTTTGTTTTATATGTGATGAATGCTAAGGGGCAGTTTTTTTTCTGTCATCAAGCAGTTGCTTGTTTTTTCTTTTGACAAAATGAATGTACAAGGTGAAATCCAAAAATTATTGGACTGGTGCTGCCAGCTGGAAAGTAGGAGTAGTAGATCTTTACACTGCTAGATGGCGAGAGCTGCATATATGATGAATCAGTGTGCATAGTGGCATTCAGCTGGGAGGACGTGTTGCGTATCCACATTGCTTTACATAATACTCTGTGTTTGATGATTTTACAATCAATCTGGGAACAGAACAGCGTATGTGTATCAAATTCTGTGTGAATCTAGGGAAAAGTGCTATGGAAACCCTTGCAATGATTCAACAAGTGTTTGGGAAACAGAGCATGAGCTGTATGCATATGTTTGAGTGGTATGCCCGGTTCAGGGCCCACTGTACAGACGTTGAAGATGATGCTCACACTGGAAGGCCTGTTAGCCGCACAACGCCAAACATTGTTGCCAAACTTCAACAGTTGGTTCGTCTGGATTGACGACCTTCTGGATGATGTGGGTCTTGCTTGTGGGACATGTCAACGAATGTTGCATCGTGTCCCCGCAAAATTTGTGCCAAGAATCTTGACTGCCGAACAGAAGGCACAGCATGTTGAAGTGTGCATGAATCTTCGTCAGACCGCATCTGATGATCCAACCTTCTTGTCACAATTATCAGTGGCAATGGGAGCTGGATTTATGGTTATGACCCAGAGACAAAGCAACAATCATCCCTGTGAAAGAGCCCAGGCTCTCCAAGACTCAAAAAAGCAAGACAGGTGAAGAGCAAAATGAAGTGCATGATCATTGTTTCCTTTGATACCAAGGAAATTGTGCACAAAGAATTTGTCCCACCCAACCAAACAGTGAATTCCACATACTACTGTGACGTTTTGTGACAGCTCCATGAAATCTTGCAGCGACCACAGTCTGACCTTTGGCGTCTTGGTAACTGGCTGCTGCATCATGACAATGTGCCCTGCCACATGTCCATGCTCATCAGGACCTTTTTGGCAAAAAACAACATGTCAGATGTACCCCCCCCCCCCCCCACACACACACACACAACACAATACTAAGCAGATTTGGCATCTTGCGACTTTGCGCTATTCCCAAAATTAAAACTCAAGTTGAAAGGCCATCAATTCAACACACTAGAGAGGATTCGAGAAGCATCACTGGTGCTGCTAAACACCCTTAAATAACAGGACTTCCAGAAAACATTTGAGCTGTGGCAGAAGCACTGGGACCAGTGTGTATGCGCAGATGGGCACTACTTCGCGGGTGATGGTGACCATTAGTCCAAAGGTAAGGTTTTCAACAGATGGCAGCACCAGTCCTGAAAATTTTGGATAGCACCTGGTATGTGGAAGTGTGACACTTGATGAAGTGGAGGATAATATTGGTTCACTCCGTAACTCGCTTGTTGTTATGGTTCGTGGACTCTGTTCGGCTTGGAAACAGACAACTGGACGATCTGCAGCATATTGACGCATGGTGTATAAAGTGGCAGTTGAGTGCTGTGTTTACACAGAAAGTAAGATCCTTTATTATATAACTATGCAATTGCAGTAGAAAAATTGGAAGCAGTTACTTCCATTAAATGTCAGGGAGTAGTCATAAGGAACAATTTGAAATGGAACGAACATTATTATTCATGGTTAAGTCAGATGCCAGACTGAGATTCTTTGGAAGAATCATCAGGAAATGTAGTCCATCAACAAAGAAAGTATGTTAGAAAACAGTTGTTCAGCCAACACTTGCATATTGCTCGGCAGTGTCGGATACGTGCCAGATAGGGTTGCTAGAATCCATAGAGAAGATCCAATGGAAAGCACCATGTTTCATTATGGGCTTATTTAGTAAGCACAAAAGCATCACAAATGTGATTAAGAAACTCCAGTAGCAGACACTGCAAGTGAGATGTTCTGTATCATACTTTGTCCAAGTATATATTTCTCGAGGAGTCAACTAATATATTGCTTCCTCCTACATACACTTCATGAAATGATCAAATGGATAAAATGATGGAGATTAGAGTCCACACAGAGGCATATCGGCAATCCTTTTTGTTTTTTTCCCCACAAATCTTTCTTGGCTGGAATAGGAGTAGGAAGTGATAGTGCCAGTGGTACACAAAGTACCCTCCGCCACACAATATGAGGTGACATGCAGCGTATGGATGTGGTGGTAAATGTATATTTTAGGACTTCAATGACAGCCATTTTCTAAATCCAACAGTTTTTTCTAGCTTCATAATGTAGGTTATAGTGTTTGATGTGCCAGGTATGGACTGCATATTGAGAAGTCACTTCATGTTTCCCACATCCAAAGTCATAAAGTTAACATAATCGTTGTATTTAAATTATCAAAAGAGCAAAAATCTTATGTATTCAGAGTGAGTCAGGAGGAAAGCTATATGCTTTGAGGGGTGATACTACTGGTGATACTGAACAAAAAACTTTTAATAAATAAATTCCCATTTCTTAACCATTTCTGGACAAACCGATGAAAACAACTAGGAACAGTGAAAGTGCAGGTGACTGTAAATTAAGATATGGTTATGTCATGGTTTATTTAATCCAAATAGAGCAGAATTATTTTTGGTTTAAATTGTTTTTCAAAAGCTATTTGCAGCATTGTTCCCAGAACTAATCATGGTCTTCTGGTTTGGAGCCATGTGGAAGGCTTAAACCAGAAGCTCAGTCGATTCTGTTGTGACCTTGGGTACAAATTTCTCAACCACCGCTATTTGGTGGAGAAATGCAGGATTGCCCTGAATAGGTCAGGCATTAAATACACGCAGGAAGGGGCTACTAGGTTAGTGGAGTTAGTGTGGACTGTACATGTGGATTTTTTAGGTTTGAGCAATCCCTGCATAGGCTCATTAAGATGCTTACTGATGCTGGTCAAGACAGCCCTCGGCACAGTAGAACAGAGGATGAGAAGATTAATATAATAATAGGTAACAGCAGGAGTGTCTATGGAGTCATGGGGATTTTAACTTAGTAGGTATATATTGGGAGACAAACGTATTTAAGACAGATGGCAAGTACAGAGAATCAAGCGAGATTGTTCTCAGAGCTGAAAATTACATCCAGCAGTTAGACAGCTGGCTCGTGGAGATAACATGTTAGAGCTGCTGATAACAAGTAGTCCAGAACTTTTCGATTCATTTAGCGTAGATCAGGGAATCAGCAGCGACAAGGCCATTACAACATCAATGAATACAGCTTTAAATAGAAATATCAAGAAAGGTAGGAAGATCTTATTTAGCAAAAGCGAAAAGGGCTAATTCAATTTGCCAAGCACAGGTTATTGTGACCATTGGTCGCCAACGTGATGCTGCCGCTGAGAACGTGTGCTGCTGTTCCTGTGAGCGGTTTTAATGCCGCCGCGACAAGCTTTGATTATGCCGCTATTGTTACTGCTGTACTGAAGTTACGAGCCGATTGTTCATATGCGGCGACCCGCTGCTTAGCATGTCAGTGACATCATAGACATACATGTATGTCTGTGAGCGACGCCACCGAGTGGTGGAATGTTATGAAGGTAGCAAAAAACTACGACCAACAATAGTGTTGTTTCAGTTCAGTGTTTACACATAGGGTTTCATGTTAATTAAACAGTTATAACATCGGTGAGCGTCTTATATTTCTGATAGCGAATGATAAGAACCCTTTACTATTAATGAATTCAGTAAGCCAGAGATTCCCACAGGCGTGTGGGAGGGGCATCACGACGCAAAATGCGTCACTGAAATTTCTGGAGAGGTGAAAAACGAGTACCGTCAACGGGGTGATTTCGAACAGTTTTGAAATAATTTTCACTATAACTTTCGTAGGTTTTGTCAGATTTCGTTGTTTTTTACGAAAGTGGTGGGGTATATGTATAACTAATGAAATATCCTAGAAATAGGATGTCCATATTCATTTACTTTTACGTGAGACAGACAAATCAAGTGTCCAAAATCACCCCATGGAGTGGGGTGATTTCGAACACATGCGTATTTTCAATCTCTGTCCGGTGTTTCGAAGTGTATTGATTTTGGACATGAATTGACTATTTTTTTATTCTACTTTCTTTGTGTTTGATTTTAGTGACTTTTAACTTGTTTTTAGACGTCCGTTATTAAAATAAGGGATAAGGGCTGAGAAAATGAATTTTATTTATTAAAGGCTTTTCTATACTTTAATTTGCCACTTTGAATATCTCGAACTCCTTTCTTTAAAATTTCCGAGTCATAATTACATAAATCTTTAACACCTTTATTTCTTTTATGCATTCTCGGAATTGTTCGAAATCACCACACAAAGTACACAATTTCGAAAAAAATTCCGTTACTTTGAAACTTTACTCAAAACTCTCAAGACAAACTGGTACAAAATTTCTCAGAATGCCACAGCCTACTGATCTCGTTGGCAATTGACACTATAAGGCCCGGCGCACACTTGACGCAGCAGAGGCAGAGGCGAGGCGCAGGGCCTCTGCTGGTCAGCGCACACTTGACGCAGCGTAGGCTGAGGAGGGCAGCGCAGCTTGCAACAGCACGTGCTGCATGTCCACTGCAAACCTTTCGGTGCAGTCAGATTTAATTCCTGGATATCCTTCAAAACTCAGTTAATTTAATTTGTGTGTGTTTGTGTGTGTGTGTGTGTGTGTGTGTGTGTGTGTGTGTGTGTGTGTGTGTATTCTGATAGAGTATAAGAGCACTGCAAGATCTGTTGAGCAACAGGCAAAACTGACGAATACATGCTGAACTTCTCTGATCCATGGAAGCTCATTTTAAGCTCT
Organism: Locusta migratoria; assembly: GCA_026315105.1. Classification (NCBI taxonomy): domain Eukaryota; kingdom Metazoa; phylum Arthropoda; class Insecta; order Orthoptera; family Acrididae; genus Locusta; species Locusta migratoria. The sequence continues at coordinate 369,816,517 of CM048744.1, forward strand.
TGAGCTATTCCGACTAAACAGACGACAGGTCAAAGAGGGTCACATGCTGAGTAAGAAGGACTTAAAAGAGAAGAAAAATAGTGTGTGACACGTCATACCCGCTAAAGAAAAATTAGGGATATGTTTTAGAAATTTAATTAAAGACAGATTTATTTTTCTTTCATTTCTTTTATAATTCAGTGAAACAAGTGTCACAGCAAATAATTGAAAGAACCTTTATACAACTGACATATTTCTTCTCGGTGACAGCTGGTATGCTTTTCATATGTCTTAGATTGAAAGATATAACGATATGAAAAATTTTGCAAATCATAGTTTCCTTATTTAAATGCATTTGCACACAAAGTGTTTCATTACTTAGGTCTTTATTCGTAGCTCTTCCATGCTCCTGAGTACTAAGATACTGACGTTTGCTTTTTTCTTCTATGACGGCAGCTGTGGATGACAGGCAGTATTTTATTACATTGCATTCCTATTTTGTCTCTGTCATTATTTCTAATGATAATTACCATCAGCAGCCATTATATTTGTTAGTAATTAGTGAAGCTAATGCTAATACTTTTGCAAATGTTGAATTTCTGAACGTAGTATAGAATTCAGATTGAGAAATACTGACGAGAAGCGTTTCTAGCTTCATCTATGGTTTAGCAGTGAGATGAAGCTCCACGAAGGGGTGGACATTGTGTTTCAAGAAATTGAAGAAAGTCCCTGACAGTAAAAATATCGTTGCACGTCCCTTCTGGTTTCTCCAAACTAATTATTCAGTAGTAACGGGAATTTTAGCTTATATAGTGCTTTCATGCTTGCCACAAAGTTTACTGAAACCAGCGACTATAGGCCGTAAAAATACACAATCAGCATCTTCGGTTTATGAATCTCGGCGTCTTTGTCTTTCAGTAACTTGTTCATTTCCAGCTTGGGTCTGTTTCGGCAGCATACGAAGAAGGGAGACACGAGGCAGCTCCGCATTCGGCACAGCAGGCGGCAACAGCCGTGCGTGTGCCGCGTAGCTGCCGACCGCGTCGCGTCAAACGTGTATCTCACGTATTTTCTCGAGAATCGAAAGAGATATAGCTCTCCTTCCACCGTTAAAAACAATTTCGATATGTTAGCTACATTTCGTTAGCAGTAATGTATAGTGTAAAACGCACCAAACGCAAACTAGTCAGCGACTACTTTTTCCACTGCAAACTCTTCGAAATATGCGCGGTGTTGTACTTTATTTTTTATTGTAACAATAACTATGTACAATAACGAAAAGAAAACCTCCCCAACGTCATGCGGTGGCTTTTGCCTATATGATACAGAAAAATAATTTTTTTCTATCGAGTAGTTTCTGCAAAATCGATTGTGGAAGCTGCGCTAGCGCAAAACACGCACAAATAGGAAAAAAGTATTTTTAATTTTTTTTTACACAGAAAGTAAAAGTGTTACAAAGACTCTAAATACAGAGAAGGATGAAGCTTATATTCGTCTACATAAGACAATTTTTTTCGAAGCATATCGAATGACTTGAAATTTCACTTTGCGACAGAGGTGGAACAGAGGTGCAGGAAAACTGTGCGCCACGGACAACCGGACAGAGGCGTCACCGAGGCAAGTGTGCGCCGGGCCTAATACTTTTCCAACAGTCACAGCAACAGAAAGTTTCCGCTCTATAACACAGCGAGAAGTTTCGACAATAATTTTAATATTATAGGGCATAAAACGCTGTTCTTTTACTAGCAGTTACTGGTTCCATGAATGGTTTTAGTTGGTTGCTTTCAGAAAATCGTGAAGTTCATATCTAATCGTTGGGGAATTAGATAGGATTCACACGATGGGCAATGTCAGTGACGCCACACACCCTCAAAAATCCATGAACATTCCCACTGGACGGAACGTCAAGAGACGTCAAAAATACAGCACAATTTGCGCGTAGTTGTTCGAAACACAAGAGAGAACGGCAATAATTAAATTCTGTGTTGAAACATTAATTATAACTGCAATTGTCTTAGATGATGAGAAAAGAGAGTAGAAATTCACGTCTCTCTCTCTCTCTCTCTCTCTCTCTCTCTCTCTCTCTCTCTCTCTCTCTCTCTCCCCCCCCCTACACACACACACACACACACACACACACACACCTATAATGGCGAGACAATTTTCTAGGTAAATGTCTCTGATGAGCGAGAGGATCAAGGAAGCAGAAACAAATATGAGCCAAACAATTTCTCAACACAAAAAACAGTGTGTTTGAGCTGTCTGTTGTTCTAGCTTTACCAAGTAGTGTGGTTCTTCTCTAGCTATTTTAACTTGTTTTATAGAATAAAAATCTCTTTTTAATAATGCAGGAAAAACTATATCAAAACCGGATCTCTATATTTTGGCGATTATCTATTGTAAGTTCAAGGCCCTAACAAGGGTCGACTTTATAAAGAGCTATTTATATTAACATGATTTTAAACATGAGTATGTTGTGATGACAAGTGGCCTATATCTGCTACAGTTTGTCTTGCATAAAATCGTTTCTACTATAATAATACAGTCTGAAATATTTTTGGTGCTCAGAGTACCACATGCTATGAACAAGCTCAATTACTATTTCATTTTCAAATACAGGTGTAACCCAGAGCTGTGTAATGACCATCGACGGTAACGTCACCCCTCAGAAATACAGTGAATACAAAAAGTATTCGTGTAGCTCCATATTTTTTCAGACGTACTAAGTCTACCCCCCCCCCCCCTCCCTTCCCCCTGAAACGAAACGAAATGAATTCAGAATCTGAAGAGTCAGTCCTGCAAATGGTCATCTGCAAATCTTTTTATTAAAAAGCAAGGGAAGAAAATACTTTGTAATCGATAACAAGACTAATAAAATAGAAAATGTAATACAAGATATACTTCATAAAGTATTCGTCCACCATATGAACGTGTCGAAAATCTTCGCTGGCCCATGATACAACTAGTGTCTAGCGACAGTAGTGCGTCGGACCACAGTTACCCGTACAACCGATAGATGTCTCTACGGTCGCAAGCTATTATGTCCTGCAGAGACACCATCTTCCCTTTCATATTTTCATGCTTTTCTCCTTATAATTCGCGTGTTGCTATTTCCAAGTATCGGCACACTTAAGAGGTACAAAAATCATGTAATTCTTAGTAGAAAAAATGTTCAAATGTTCGTAGAGCTTATGGGACTTAACTACGGGATCATCAGTCCCTAAAAGTGCAGACCGTGACAGGCGCGTCGCAGTCGCCTCGGCCACTGCGGCCGGGATTCTTAGTAGAATTAGTTGTAAATTACAGTCAGTAAATGCCATATTGGCGAGTAACCCTTGATACTGCTGGTAATGTAAAAAAGAGAGCTTTCAGAAATGTGCCTCTTGTAGTGGAGCAGATAAACGCATCATGTTGAGAAACTGCTGAGTGTTGATAGGGGTTCGCTTCCCGATCCCATCTATTTTTTTTTCTTTCTTTTTTTTCCCTTTTACCTTGAATCCTAAAAGTTTTCTTACACTTATTAATTAAAAGGAATTTACATTTGCGATTTTTCGACATATTTAGGTATACAAGCGCTTTCTCTAAAAAGTACAATTGTTCACTTTCGTGAAAAATACCGTGAAATATGGGCCAACGAATTGTAAACATTGTCTACATCTACATACATACCCCGCAATGCACCGTAAGGTGGTTGCGGAGGGTACACTGTGCCACTACTAGGCATTTCCTTTCCTATTCCATTCCCGAATAGAATGAGGAAAAACAGAATGCCTATATGCCTCCGTACGAGCCCTAATATCTCTTATCTTGTCATTGCGATCACTACGCGAAATGTAAGTAGGTGGCAGCAAGATCGTACTACACTCAGCTTCAAATTCCGGCCCTCTAAATTTCCTCAACAGAAATTCACGAAAAGAACGTCGTCTTTCCTCCAGCAATCCTCAATTGAGTTGCCGGAGCATTTCTATGACACTCGCTCATTGGTCAAACCTACAAGTAACAAACCTAGCTTCTCGCCTCTGACAGGCTTCTAGGTCTTCCTTTAAACTAATCTGCTGTGGGGTCCCAAATACTTGAGCAGTACTCAAGATGTGGTCGTACAAGCGTTTTATACGCGGTCTCCTTCACAGATGAAGTACATCTTCCCAAAATTCTCCCAATAAACCGAAGTCGGCTGTCCGCCTTATTCCCAACTGTCCTTACATGTTCGTTCCATTTCATATCGCTCTGCAATGTTACGCCTATATATTTGACCAGTGTGACTGTAGCAAGCAGCTCACTACTAATTCTGTATTGGAACATTATGGGATTGTTTTTCCTGCTCATGCGCATCACCTTACATTTATCTACATTGAGAGCTAGGTGGCATTCTTTGCACCAACTAGAAATTTTGTCTAAGTCATACTGTATGCTATTACAGTCAGTTAAAGACGACACCCTCCCATACACCACAGCATCGTCAGCAAACAGCTGTCCATCAGATCATTTACATAGGTAGAAAATAATAGCGGTCCTATCACACTCCCCTGGGGCACGCATGACAATACACTCGTCTCTGATGAACACGCCGTTGAGAAAAACATACTGCGTTCTATTACTTCAGAAGTCTTCCAGCCAGTCACAAATCTGTGAACCTATTCCATAAGCTCGTATCTTCGTTAGCAGTCTGCAGTGTGGCACCGCATCAAACGCCTTTTTGAAAACACGATCCGCCTGTTGCCCTTCATCCATGGCTCGCATGATGTCATGTGAGAAAAGGGCAAGCTGAGTTTCACAAGAACGGTGTTTCCTGAACCCGTGCTGGTTCGTAGAAAGAAGCTTTTCAGTCTCAAGGAAATTTACTATATCCAAACTGAAAATATGCTCCAAAATTCTACAGGAAACTGATGACAACGATATTGGCCTGTAATTATGTGGGTCAGTTCTCTTTCCTTTCTTATAAACGGGAGTCACCTGCGCTTTTTCCAATCACCAGGAACTTTGCGCTGAATTAAAGATTCGCAATAAATGCATGCTAAGTAGGTGGCCAATGTCGCAGAATACTCATTGTAAAACTGAACTGGTATTTCATCCGGACCAGCAGACGTTTTCGTATTTAGCTCTCTCAGCTGCTTCTCTACACTGGAAATACCTATTGCTATGTCCTCCATTTCGGAATTAGTACGTTGATCAAATGATGGTACATTTGTGCGTTCCTCCTGCGTGAAAGATTTCTCAAAGGTTAAATTTAGAACTTCAGCTTTCCATTTGCTTTCTTCTATTACTGCCTCGGAATGATCAACGAGTGAGTGGATAGTGACGCAACCTCGATCTCAGTAGAAGCAATATCTTTGTCCACAACAATGAACACTCCTCCTCCAGTTGTGTCCGATCTATCTTTCCGATACACATACCACACCTCGCTAAATATTTCTGAACTTGCCACATCATGATTTAGCCAGCTTTCGGTGCCTAAAACTATCTGAGCACAATAATTACCATGCAGCGCGGCAAATTCGGGAACTTTGTTTTTAATACTTTGAAAGTTCGTGGCAAATATTTTGACAGTCGAGTTATTGAACTGAACGTGGTCTGAATTCGATTTCTGAATGTTGACAGGCGAGTGTACAAGCTTCCTAGGGTTTTATTTGCGGACGGAGAAGTTAGTACTGCTTCCTCCCACACGTCCCCTAAAACCACCACATCCTTGCGGATGCTGTTGCGTAGCAGTGTGCGTTTGTACCGCCCTACAGTAACCATGAGGTATCGTATTTGCTTTCCGAGACTTTACGGAAAGCATAGAGTTCTGACTAACCTGTTGTCTTCTATAGTTGTGTCCCCAGCGCAGAAGACAGCACACAAGTCATTGGTTCTTCTACAGCATACAAGTGAGGCTAAAGTTCTTTATGATGGAAACATAATAAGCGACTCGCGAGATTTATAATTGTCAGGGATGCCATTTATTAAATAAATAATAAAAATAATGAGCAACTATTGTTCATATGATACGGCCTATGCTGCCCATAGCTCATGTTGAGACCTCGATTGTTATCACTATTACAAAAATCTTTACTCATGACCGGCGCGGTCCGGCGCGTATAGTGGTCAGCTCGAGACTGCAACTGCAGCGCGTTGCGAGAGGGCACCTGACGCTCTATTTCGCGCCAAAACAGGGCCTTCGCGCGCCTTCTGCAAAATCTCTCTTCTCTTGTTACATTAAGAGAAGGCAACTTAAACTTTTTAAACTGTCCAAATCTAGCCTGTCCTTGAGAGATATTTATAATAAATTCTCAGCTCTGAATAATTAATATTTAGTTTATAATAAACAAAAGTAATTTCAAAAGAAATCACGTGACGTGAAATGCAGCAGCCAATGCGAGGAGAGTACCAGTAACATAGGCGGGCTTTCCCATGGGAACCAGCACCTACTGCGCCATATGCTACTGCTCCCCTCCCCACATTTCAACATATGGTGCACTGCTGTCGTTCTTCCGTGTTTAAGACACGTACAATGTTAGCAAAGAAACGGCCAGCGGCCAGAAATATGAAGTGACCACAGGCCAGGAATATCACACATCCCCTTCCTTCGGAGATTTCCAAACTTGGAATGTTCTCAAAGACAACAGACAAGTTGGAAGTAAGAACCCTCTAAATTTTGAAAAATAGTACCCATTATCTCTCAAGAACTTACACAAATATTGAAACCATTACTTCTAAATCTCCCCATCTAAATCAAAAATGATTACCCAAAAAGGTAAAGAAACATCAAAATTATAACCCTGCCTAAATTGAACTTGGGCAGCTATGAATTACCTAACTTTACAATCCATTAAACAACATATAAATACTGATATATATCCTAAATATCATTCTGAAAATACACACACAAAATCTCAAAGTTACAAATTACTAAACACATTCTATGAAACTCTGCAGAAGATAAACGATTGAACAATAGATAAGTAACACTGAATAATTACAGGAAATACAACAGGCTTAAAGCCTCTCAATAGTTGTGATTTAAAATCGGCGCATTGCCGTCCATGTTTACAAAATTTATTGGCACTTGCCATTTGAATATCTGACATTTAGACTTTCGGCTCATGGCCGCATATAACACCAACTAAATTCTCGGCACATTGCCGTCCATTAATACCACCACAACACATAGTACACTGCCTTACATAAAATTACTAACTTTCGGTGCATTGCCGTCCATCAAACATCTCAACTCTTTCTCGTTTTATTAATTGAATTGCCTACTCACTTTCGGCTTTGCAATTTTGACACACGCATTGAGTGCAAATTCAACACTTGGCACTCATGACTTTGTACTTTATACTTTTAATAAAATTTCTTATAGCCTACATTGCACTGCTGGCTTCACACGCTTGTACATACAAAGGATATACTTAAAGTGGTACATAAAATTTATACATACAAATACATTTATAAAATCGAATCAATGCAGACATTTTGCATATTGAATCAAGAATAATACACATTCAGTGTTTGGTAATTACCCATTCAGTTATAAACTTACGTTTAATTATCTTTTGTGACACGCTTCAATATATTTTAAGTCATATATGTTTCCTAATTCGGTCATTGACCCTTCATTCATTGGCAATACTCTATTGTCAACAAGTGTTACCTCCATTCACATATTACAATTGGCAACACATGCCATGTCTAATATTTAATACCGTACTGGTGGCAAATAGATGCCACGTTTATATTCACTGTAATAGGCTATATATAGCTTGTCATAATGTTTAATATTTAATGCAAAATGCAGATCACAGAAATCAACAGAAACCATTTGCTGCATAAAGGCAAAATATAATTCCGACTGACGGATGGTTGCTTTCATTGACAGCTGACCGTGAAATTCCATTATGTTTCATACATGTATTCCATAGTACATGTTGTTTATCGCTCTGATGTGTTATGATTTTCTGAGGTTTATGTGGAGGCAAAACAGGTCAAAAATATAATATAATTAATACATATACTTACTCATAGATGTGTATGTGTAAGAGCATAGGACAAATGTATTTCAAAATATGGTGCCATTTCTGCTACTGTGTATTTCTAATTTAATAAATGTAGAGTGAGGCACACACTGCGTCCCCTACCTATTTTCAATATTTCACAAATGACGACTTCACTGCCGCCTAAAATACCATATATATAATCATAATGAGTCGACTTCCAGGCCGGATCCACCAGTCACCTGTACTTGACCCTTTTTACTACCTTCCTACCTTCATAATTATGAGCCTATTTCCAGGCCGAATTTATCAGTCACCTGTACTTGACCGTACTTTTATTTACTCGTCTAAATTAGTGTTTTTGTCTAATCTGGTATTTGGATAGAGAAGAAAGTAAAGACGATAGAAAAGAGTTTAGACTGAATAGTAAGAGGAAGAACTAACAGCGGGAAAGGAAAGGAAGTAAACTGCTAGTTAACTAGGGTACCTGGTAGGCGTCAGTTACCTGGCAAAGCAAAGAGCGCTATTGCCCCCTGAGGTATGGATAGAGAAGAAAGTAAAGACGATAGAAAAAAGATCAGACTGAATAGTAAGAGGAAGAATTAACAGCATGAAAGGAAAGGAAATAAGCTGCTAGTTAACTAGAGTACCTGGTAGGCGTCAGTTACCTGACAAAGCAAAGAGCGCTGTTGCCCCCTGAGGTACTCGTACCTATTTTGTGTATGAAGGCAGATGTTGATATTTTCAGACCAAAAGGCAACACTCTGAACTGACAACACCTTCTTCCATATGTAAAAGCAGTGTATTTGCAACAATTTTCTTTTAGCTGTATTTGCCAGAAGCTAGCAGTCAAGTCCATGCTTGTTAATATCTTGACTCCATGAAACTTCTGAACAAGTTCCTTAATTATTTTGGACCTGACTTTAAATTTATACTTGTAGTCTTTCCTGCGGCCTTCAGTGTGTATATTATTTTGTGTGCTTTCAGACCAATACTGCTTGAGAAATGCAGTGACAAATTCCTGATATGTTTTACAGATGTTTATAGCTCCTGTTCCCCCATAAAACCTACTCGCTACGAATTTCATCTTTTGTTGTTCTGTCATGTTATTAGGAATAACACCATCGAACTGCCTGATGAAAGCAACAGGAGGTACACTACCTGTCTTTGAAAAATTTTGAAATTTGTATGAATAAGGATCATTTGCAACATCAACTATGTTACTTATACCTTCCTTACGTTCCTGTTCCACCCACGCTTCAAATTTTCTCCTAAGTTCATTTTCAATGGTGCTAATATTTTCCACTAAATTACATGAATCTGGCAGCTCATTCAGTTTCTGCTCGATCTCTGTTAATTTACTGTGAAGTGCATTTGCATTACTTGTACATGATGTGCCTACCTGTGACACTTTATTGTCAATTAATGCTACATTTCTGTTCATTTTTTCGATGTCTGATTGCTGTGACAGATACCTGTCTTTACATGTTTTACTTACGCTAGCCTGTTCTCTTCTCAAACACTCTACATTATTTGTAACAGTATACAGCGTGTCACTATTAACCTGCAATCTTTCGTTAATTTTGCTTACTTCAGAGTCCACCCTGTGCACAATGTTATTTTTACAAATATACCATTCCTTGATTTTCAAATCTAACTGTTTAACACACTTTTCTGTTTTTTCTTCATTAACAATTACCCTGTTTTCTAAGCCCTGGAATTTATTATTTATACTAGCCATTTGTGTACGCATTTCCTCTACCGCACGGTCTAATCTTTCATTGTTTTGGTCAAGTTTTTCTGCGAACTTATTTATGCTTTGTTTTTGTTCTTCTTTGTTTTGATCAAATTTTGCATTAATATCTTCTTTGTTTTGATCTAATTTAGCTAACACATGGGCTAAGCATTGATATAATATTATTGTCAATACCAGTTTCCTTCCCTCCACTACTTTTTACTGGCAACGTATCAGCTGAAGCTGTGCTATGGCTTCTGTCACTTGATACCTCCATCTGCTCCTCTGTTATGCAGGCGCCAGACACATTTTCTCTGACAGCTGCATCCAGATTTACCACGTCAGTATGGTTAGGAGCGACAGATTGACAAACTTGTGTATCTCTCTGCACGTCACTTACAACATTTTCCACAACACTTTGTTCTACATTAAGTGTGCTATTGATCTGATTAACCTCTATATCCTGGCCAATATTAGATTGCAATTCACTCATATTCGCTACAAAATATGTACTGACATTGTCACCCTGCATCTGAGGTAGTTGACTTGAATGATCATTGCCTCTATTTTGAACACATTCTCCGTCCCTACTTCTGAGATAATAGCCGTTATCTCCCTGTTTTTCCATCTCTAATTTTTTTATACGCTAGTGTTTAATTTCCAAATTTAATTAACAGACAAACACAATTAATTATAATTTACAGGAGTTGGCACTTACTCCCGTTTTTTCCTCGCGTCTTGATGTGCAGTTGTTGCGACGTGAAGGCTGGTTGTTGTAGCTCCGCTAATAGATGGAGTCGTCGTCTGCCGCTGCTGGCGATGTTTACGGCCGTCCCTTTCAGGCGTCGCACCCCTCTTCTGTCTGCTATGGCGCTGAGCGTGGCTGTTCCGTCGACGTGCCCGGTGAAGTATAATTAATATTTAGTTTATAATAAACAAAAGTAATTTCAAAAGAAATCACGTGACGTGAAATGCAGCAGCCAATGCGAGGAGAGCACCAGTAACATAGGCGGGCTTCCCACGGGAACCAGCACCTACTGCGCCATATGCTACTGCTCCCCACCCCACATTTCAACATATGCTGCACTGCTGTCGTTCTTCCGCGTTTAGACACGTACAATGTTAGCAAAGAAACGGCCAGCGGCGAGAAATATGAAGTGGCCACAGGCCAGGAATATCACAAGTGCTCATCAGAGTTAGCGCCTAGCCTAACGGGGAAAAAAAAGAGAGGGAGAGAGAGAAGAACGTGCACTACACGATGCACTGTTAGCCAAGTGGCCTCTTCCTTAGTGGAGTACACCCCTGATCTATCTAGGGGCATCCTACAAGTCCCCGCCCAATAATGCAGATCCAGAAATCTGCAGCCATGACTGTCACAGAGTTGGCGAAGCCTCTGGTTCAGACCTTCTACTCGGTTCCAAAGCAAAGGACCCCCATCAACCCTGGGAACAACGTTACAAATCAACAGCTCTGCTTGCATCTCGCGGGCAAGGGCGGCAGCCTTCACCAATTCCGCCAGCCGCCTGTAGGAAGTGAGGATGTCCACAGAACCCAAGCGACAAGCGTCATTGGTGCTGACGTGAGCCACAGCTTGCAGTCAGACACACCCTGCACCCTCGATAGCCGCCGGCATGTAGAACCTCAGCTCTTCTTTCCGCTTTATTTATCAGTAAAGTGTGCTCAGCTTTATGTTGCGTCTTTCTACAATTTAAGTTTCGAACTTCAAGTTTTAAATGCTGGAAAGTCTTATATGTCATTTTAATAGCGCAGTGTTACATAAATATCATGGAATGTTACAGACACACTTCTATCACAGTAATACTGAAGTCTTTGAATGATTCATATTTCGAATTTCAAAATACGAAGGTAGAAATTTTTACGTAAATTAAACGGCAGTAATGATAAATAGAAGCCCTGGACTCGCTTAGTATCACAATAGCATGACCGTAGAGACATCTATCGGTTCGTATGGGTAACCGGGGTCCAACGCACTACTCTCCTTAGACGCCTGTCATGGTAGACACTAGCGTCAACCAAGCGCAACCACAGTGTACCGCCTACTGTTGTTTTGAACGGCGCGAGAACAATGCAGATAGCGTCAAGTGCTGTTGAAGGTAGCGAGACGTCCATGACTGAATATAAATTTATTCTGTGCTTGCACAATGAGTGCAGATCCTCTTAAGATATTTCTAAAGTAGTCGGTAGATCCACATCGACGATTCATTCGATAGTAGATCGGTTTTCGGTAACAAAAACAACTTTTCTGATAAATAAAGCGAAAAGAAGAGCTGAGGTTCTACATGAATTTCTGTTTTGTTATTGAGAATATTCACATGTTAGTTTTCAAGTGTCATTTTCATGAGAATGAATTGCACTGGTGTATTAAATATTGTTGTTATTTCACAGATGGTGACAGAAAAGATCGGCTTCTAGAGGAAACCGAATGTGTTCTTTTTTCGTTGACAGTGACTCCTGAGGAATTGGCGATATTATATCAATTTAGCTTATGGTGAAAGTGGCGGTGGCACTATAGATATTTTGTTTTGTAGGTTTATTTAGGAAATTTTTTGTGGTAATATAGGTGATAGTGTTGTAACACACATTTCGACTTAATTGTATTATATGCTTATTGTTTAGGCCTAATTAACTGTGTTTTCTTTGTGTAATGTTAATAATGATTAATAATCGCACATAATTAGTTTTATGCACACATTAAATCTGAATAATACATTAAAAAGAGCAGTAAAAAGACTTTCAGAAGAACTGCATTGCTAATTAATCTACAGTGAGTAAAAACACATATTTATTAGATTGCATGAAATGTGCATTTGTTAAAAGCTAATATTTTGCGGAAACTATTACATGTAGTAATTAGTGTAAGGTATTGATTTGTATGAGAATTTCAGCACACATCTAACAAAGCTATCACATTAATGCTTCAACCGTAATGTGATGATTTGGCAGACTGACAAGGGAACATCATTAACTCAACCTCATGTTTTCTTGAGAAAAAAATACATGAGCTAAATATCAACCCCAGAAATTAATATCACGTGAAAATATGGGCCATTATTCATATACTTCGAAGTTACAGCCTCCTCAAAGTACAGCTTTTAAACATTTGCGCGCTCGTGTTGTTCCTCTCTTGGCCCGCTTCACTGTGACTGCTGAGGCCTAATGTCCGAACGTCTAGCACTGTGAGCAGAGTCTACAAAGAGGTTTGCGTTTACGTTGTAAATTAACCAACATGCCGTCGTGCGACATCTCCAAGAGCAGTATGGAATGATGAATAATCTGCAACGATTAAATGCCAAAGAATTAGAGCTCTTTAAAGTCATTACTGATAAGCATAATCATTTGCCGTTATTAGACGTACTATACACGGTAAAAGAAAATAATGGCGCTTTCTTTATGCTATTTCTTATATCCTTCAGCTGCATTGCAGATATCATAGACAACTGCACTGATGAAGACGTCCTGGATATACAAGAAAATCGCGGGTTGACATTTGGTGCAGATTTACAAGAAGATGAAGTCGGTGATAACGACGCTGTCATTTCACCACCATCAGATTCGTCAAGCACTTTCATTGCTTCAACGGAGCTTGGGCGTAGAATTGAGGTCGTCATTGATGGTGAAAGCTGCTTTGATGATTTTAAACCGTCGAATACCATTTTGTCCGTCTCTGTAACAGAAAAATATATGCAACAAGCCGTTTTCGTTTTATACAGCGCGTCGCAACTGCAATGGAAATGAATGAGACGGTTTTTCAACAAGCAGTGTAACGTAATTTAATATTCAATACCTTTTATGCACAACATTTTGTTATATGTAAAGCTGACACTAATGAAGTAGAGTAAAATTCAAAGAGTTACAATACATATATTTCATTTTGTAATATTATTTCTTCCTCCACCTCTCTAGCTCTTCAAATTTCACATTTCGGGGGACACGCCGTTATCCATTGCACAGCATTTCGCGTTCGAGCATTAAGCCACAGAGAACAAGCCGAGCGTGCGAATGTTTAAAAGCTGAACTTTGAGGAGGCTGTAAGTGCATAGTATCTGAATAATGGCCCAAATTTTCACGTGATATCGATTTCTGGGGTTGATATCTAGCTCATGTATCTTTTTCTCAAGAAAACATGAGGTCGAGTTGATCATGTTCCCTTGTGAGAGGAGGCTTAGGGACATTCATGAGGTGGCCACGCTAGATGTCATCGCTATGTCGGTCGGTGATTTTTCAGTTATATCAGCCACAGAAACATTCTTGTGGGACTTTCTAATTGTTTGTATTTCGAAATATTTTCGCGATTTCTGATTTAGCCTTTGGGCTGTTGAGTTGACTTAGAATTTTACAGTGGAAGCAGAACATTAATTATTAGAACATTAATCAAATGATTGAATATTATATACCTAGATTGTTGTCTGCTTTATTAGGCTGCCCAGCTATTTATATTTACGGAATCTATTGGCTTTAGTGCTTCTTGCGTGTGAACTTTTTAAAATAGGAAATAAATGTCATTAGCTAAATATCAAACATCCTGCTGTAGCTTATCATTAACATACAGCCACCCTAGTTGAAGTCCCTGTCAATTAATTATTAACTTCATTTTCAAATAATGTGCACATGGGTATAGTCTAGATAACAATGAACCACAGCAGTAGAGGAATCAAGCTTAAGTCAACCCTTTTGACAAGTCACAAAGTCTTTACTGATGAAACAATGTTTCTAATAACAGTAATGAAAATTGCATAAACATGCAATAGTGGACTTCCAAAAATCCACATTGGCTTCATCAGGAGCAGCATCAATGGCCATGAAACGTAAACGTATGGCGCAACATCATAGGCAGTTGTATTGTGGGATTTTACTTCATCCCAGGCGTGCTGAATGGACATTCAAACACACACTTCCTTACAAACATTCTGCCTGTTCACCTAGAGGAGATCCCACTCAATATTCTAAAGCAGGACTCCCCAACTCAGGAGCTTCGTGAGCATCGGCCAGCACCGGGAAAAGCACCGGTGCTCTGCTGCAGCGCCGGTGATGTGGGGCAGGCAGGCACAGCACTGTCATGGGAGTGGTAGCAGGGTGACGTGTTGTCGCAGCGCTTAGCGAACTTAGAGTCATGTGATTGTTTGTGAATTATTGAAACGAATAATAATAATAATAATGCGAATTTTTGTGTATGGACAAAAAGAATAGTTTCATTGTGCTCCTTATTTTGCACAAAATTTCAACACTGTTGATATTTGGTATCACTTTGAAGCCACTAATTTTCTCCTATTAGGCACAATCGTTTTGGAAGTTGCAATTCGAAATACAGCTTGCAACGATGCATTAAACTTGAGTTCGTTTTTGTTTTGTTAATATTCGTAACTGAAAACATTTGTTCACAAATGAATGTTGTTCAGAACATTGCAACACATTTTAGGACAAGGGCATGAATCCTCGTGAATTCTTCTTGATCAACACCTTCATAAAAAGGAATTGACATTGCTATTGTAATTGTGGTAGCGGTCTGTCAAAATTGAATCGTACTGTAGTTTTATCAGTTCAATTTGGAGACATGATGGGACATCCTGTGAGTGCAACAAAAGAGACATCATAACCACTTTTGAATGTAGGTTGGTTATTTTATGTCTTCAAACCTATCTTCAAACTTTTTATGCAGTGAATATAACACTTTGGTGTACTCCCTACTATGGACACAAGCACAAAATTTAAAGGCTTTTGAGGGGGAGAATTTTTCAAATTTTCCTCTCGAAGCTGACTTTTAGAAAGCAAAACATGCAATTTGGAACTTCCAGTGCGATCACACATAGTACCGATTTATTTATTTTTACCCTGCAAAGATTTATTTCAGTCATGTAAATAACCTCTGATGTCTTTCTTGAAAGCGAGGTCAGCGATCCAAATGTTCAAATGTTTGTAATCCAACAGGACAAAACTTGTGTCATCATCGGTCCCTAGACTTACAAAGACCCTAAGCTAACTTATACTAAGGACAATACACACATATACACATGCCCGATCGATGAAACAAACTGTTGACTCAAGGGGGCATACGATCCATAATAAGTACAATTAAAAAAAAAAAAAAAAAGGTATACATTCAGCGCATCCAAGAAAACGCGAGAGCGAGTGCCGTCTCTGTCATACGTGCTGCTACAGGGCGAGGAGAGAGTGGCGGGGGGAAAGTACTGGGGCCGCAAGGCGTGGCACTGGGCGCGCAAGCACCGAGTGCTCGAGTTGGTGGGGCCTGTTCTAAAGGTCATGTGGCTGCAACATGGCGGATGTTCAGCTCATTTTGCAACGCAAATACCAGAGGAAAAATTTCTTGGACGTTCTGTTGTAAAATGGCCTTTGACCTCCCAGATCTGATGCTCCTAGATTCTTTCCTTGGTTTGTCACTCAAAGATGCACTTCATGATGGTGTCCCAACTGCACCAAATGGTGTGCCTTGTCTAATTGCCAGTGATTGCTCTAACTTATCATCTACTGTAATTACATCATTTCATCATTCTTTTGAATGTTTATTGCAAATATGCCTTTCAGTCCAAGGTCAAATTTTCTAAATGTTTTGAAAATATGTTGAAATAAAGGATAAAATTGTATTTCTGTAAGGTATACCTAATATGTGCTTTTGGTGGTTACCAAAGCATTGTTAATGAATTCTTTATTACAGTTATGTGAGTAAGAAATTCTATTGCAATGTCAAATAAGTGAACAGTGTGTATTGTACATAGATGGTAACACTGTTATAATGCACTTACATTCAGCATGAAATGACATTTCATTAAGAAGAATGTTAATTTTGCATTGTACATATGGCCACAAAATTATTTTTAATAAAATGTTTCATTCAATAAATGGTCCCGTGATATAATTTAGAGCAGTGTAGGTTGAGACATTTGTCCGACAGCTTGTATTGCACCTCGTAGTAGCACATAGACACATACCGGATACGATAGGTCAATTATTCCTTCTAAAATTTAGATATTTGATACAGTAGTTGCTTTTTGCAGTGTATAAGATATCTGTATTTTCCAAGAATGAATGTGTGATTTCTCTGTTTCAGCTCATTTACATCTGGGAACATAAACATGAAGTAGTTTTCCTAAGCACTTGTGATATGGTAGATTGTAGCCTATGCCATATGTCCATACAGTATATAACATTCGTATGACAATCTGCATCCACTGAAGGTCTTACTTAGGTTGGTTCAAGGGGAAACAAAGCTTTCTATAGTTGTGCAGACCTAATTTACAGTATACAGCCACTGGACACCAGCTTGGCGGTGTTTGCCCTGCTAACGTCAATTTCGGCCACTGTGCCCTCAAATTCTAGGACATTTCTCCAATTTTTTTTGACAGGTTTCAACGTTAAATTAACAAACGCTATATCAATGATATTGTCTTCTCAAGAACTGTCGAATACAGTTATATAAAGAAGACAGTTCCATTAAAAAGAGACTTTCTTGCTTCAATGTCTCAATTGATAATGGTGCTAAAACAATTCGCCAAACAATAATATATGTGCCTCTCAATACTCTAGCATGTGCCAAAATCCTCGTTTCGATGTGTCTAATGTTTCACTAAATAATAGGGGTGTTATAACTTATGTGAGTCAACCTGCATCTCATTATCATTTCATAATGATCTCATTAAACTACAAGTAAATACCTTCTATACCCAAATGCAAAACTAACCTTAAAGAAATGCCACTTCACAGTTAAATACTCAAATGTGATTAATAAATTATTTATCACTTCTAAACCACAGACAACTAACATTGTGTTCATTTAATTGCTTTTCATTATTTTCTCACATTACTTAATATTAGTGCTTGAAGAGCATTACAAATGCAACCACATTTTCATATTTAATTTCATAACACTTTGTAGGTTTATAGTCTGACATATATGTACACCGATCCTCAAAAGAAATTATTTCATTGAAAAGTTACTTTTCTCTAATTATTAACTTTGTGGTTATGTTGGATCTTCAAAATTACTGTGGGTTCTAAGCGTTTGTCAATTGATAGTCGAAGAAGAATTATGTCAAGTTCTAGCATCTTAGTAACTCTAGAATAGTGCAAGGATGTGGCGTATCAGGAAAAAAAAGAGAGTTGTAACACACAGCTGGGGAAGGAACCACTCACCTTGTGGTGTGACTGGCATATCCTGATGGATGTATGAATTCTCCGCCCTGCAAACTTTCCACCCCACTAGAAATGTGCAAAGTCTCTGCCTCGTATCTGTGTCCATTGTGTCCCGTCCTGACAGCAGCTGGGCCGTGCTAATCACCTTGCCTTCCTGTTCCATGGACTCGGCCCAACTCCACCCGCACAGTCCCGTGTGCCTGTTAGTATCGCTCGAGTTTTCATAAACTTCAAATCATGCCACTTGGATATTGACATCTCAGTAGTTCTGATATGGAAGTTACAATTCGTGGTGAACCTAGTTGCCACTATGAAGGTTATTCCTACACAGTGAAGTAAGCAAAGGAAGATGGTACCGTGATTTGGCGCTGTTCTAAACAGAAAGAGTAGCATTGCTGAGGAAAGTTGTAACTGCGGATTCTAAAGTGCTCTTTTCGCACGAATATCAATGTGGAGCTCCGGATGACGCAAGGTTGGAAGTACAGAGGACTCTGAACTAGGCAAAGAAGAAGGCACGAGAGGAAAATACGTCTACTCCAAAAATCTGTTCTGAGGAGCCAGGTACCTTGCATAATCTAGGTTACGACTTTGTGACAGAAATGCCAGAGCAGCGAACAACGAAGAGGACGTTATACAAGCAAAGGGTAAAGTCGTAGGGAAGTGAGAGGGATCCAGAGACAAGAGATTGATCTCAAAGCAGAGCTATTAACTGTGAATGGTGGCAGCAGTTCCCTGTTAAGCGACGATAAATCATGAAACAGGATAATAGTTTTTTTGTGGAAGAGCAGGGAGAAAGGCTCTGAGAAGTAAACGAGACTTTATTATGGATGGTACGTTCAAGTGCTGTAGCAAACAGTTTTCACAGATACATACAATTCATGCAGATTTTGGAAGTAATAAAAATGAGACTAATATCTAGCCAGTTGCATTCGAGTTATTACCAAATAAAAGGAAAGAGACATACATCCGACGTTTCAAAAATGTCTGAAAAATATTCCAGAATGGAGTGTGACTGTAGATTTTGAGTCAGCAGCGATTTCTGACATTATACATACATTCCAACTTTCTCAGTGCATGGAAGCTATTTCCACATCAGAAAGTCGCTCTGGAGGAAAGTACAGGATCTTGGACTCACTTGCGAATATAAAGAAAATGAAGAAGTGAGACAACAAATTCGCATGAGTGCTGCACTGGAATTTCTGACCAGAAGATGTATGTCATGACTGACTGGAGATACATTCACAGGCACCGGATTTTCCTAGGCTTTCTGACTTTTTCGACTATTTTGTAGAGAGATGTTTAGAAAATGAATAAAATCCTATTAGTCTTTGGAGCTGCTACAAATGGCTCCATCGAACAAATTAACTCCATAGAGGGCTAGCATAACAAAATCCAAACCAAATCCGAAAATTAGTGATCTAATTACTTGCACGAAAACAGAAGCAGAAAATTCAATGTACGCGTTAATGAGAACAGAGCTTAGTATGGAAGGTAAAAGAAAGAAAACAGTGTACTTGAAACGGGATGAAAGGGTAGAGAAAATAATGAAAAAGCATGAGGAAGATGGCGAGATAAGGGCTTGCTTGAAGGGCATCTCCTACCTTCAAAAACTAGACTAAACAATGTATATGTATATAAATGAAAAATATATGAAGTGTAAATAGCAATCTTTAATAAAAAATACAAAAACAAGAAAAAACAAGAAATAAAGATTTAAAAATTGACGAAGCTTATAAGATGATTTTAAACACGCCTAAATGACTTTTGCCATTTAGCAAGTCCAAAGCCTGGCTAAAGTGCGATGGGAATCAGATTACTTTCAAAAGTGTAAGTATGTGATTTCTAATGCACCTAAACCCAAAGCACAACTAGTCCCATGCCTCAGTACTGTTTACAAATTAACAGTTAAAATTAAGCTTCACTACACATGTGTAAACATAATGCCATGTATTTAATAAAATGAAAATATATTTATTGACAATGACTGCTGTCTGGTATTGTAAAAGAATCGAATCTTCTTTATGTAATGAAATATTCTAAAGTCTCTGAAGTCTTGTTTTGTTCTGTCTACTGTCTATTTGTTGTTTATCGCACCAAGCCAGGTTAGTGCAGTAGCTAACCAGGGCTCGATCATCTGCCCACCCATAGCCTACTGCATTTGGTTTTTCTTGTGTAAGCAAATGCTGTGAAGCTTCCTTAAAGAGGTCATGGTAGCTTCCTCCCCCCCCCCTCATACTCTCACCACCCCTATAACCAACAATACGAGCGAAATCGAAATCTCTAATGACCACAAATGTGAACGTGACATTAAACAACAAACGCAAAACTGGTTTTTATCTATGTTGTAATTAAGAATGATCATATACTGGTCTAAAATTAAGCATATCTTTGGAATGTAAACTTGCTGTTTGTGAGTTCCCATTCATTTTAGAAAGACGTGCACTAATGATACAAAAATGAGACTCCTGAGCTATTTAAATATTAAGTTACTGAATGTCTTGGTGATATTTGTCGTGATGAGTTTCGAGCTCACACAGAATTGTATTAATTTCCTACTTTGTTACCTACAAGTCGAATATTTTTTACTGATTCAGACTTGCGTTTAGGCATTGGTTTAGCTGTGTATTTTGGTACCCAACGCTGACTTCTGTCATCCTCAATATTACCATCCTCACGAAATCGATTATTTATATACTAATATCGATAGGACCATTCATCCGTGTGAGGTGATGTCTACGTAAGGTATTTCTGTTTACAGTTATACTTGTTCGTAAGGTTTAAAAATTTAACCACCCTTGAAAACCTTTGACAAAAATATATGCATTGTTCAAACGTGTGCCTGTGGTAAAGAGACTACAACAAGAATAGTACAAACTGTGGCTTTTAGTTAAATGTGCCATCCAAGTTCTAAAACCACAACACATTTTATTCCTAAAGGTATTCCTACCAATAAGAAACCTAATGTTTCTTGCAGGAATGTAGTGTACTTCCCACCATTAAGATATCCTTAGATGAAATAGGGACCTATAATTCTGTCCTCCAGAATCTTACACCATACATTCACCGATCACGGTTTTTGCAGCCAACATGGATTTTCAGTTGCCCAATAATGTTATGCAGATTAACAATTCCATAGTTCGGGAATGTAGCTTTGTCAGTAAATAAAATCAAATTAATAAATGTGTCATCCCTTTGAATCAGTTGAGCCCATTGCAGAATTCAATGCGACACATACAGTCTGTACCAGTTACTTCTTGGTGGAGACTGATATAGCAAGGATGATATTTATGGTGATGCGGAACACGAGCTGCACTACTCTGGCTCAAACCAGATTCCCTTACAATTTGACGAAAACTAACACAAGGATCTCGTACCACAGTGGCAAGATTACCTATTTTCGTATGCTTGTTAGTAATTTTCCTTTGCTGGATATGCTTCCAATACGTTTAAGATTCAGTTGCTCTCAATTTCCCATACAAATATTTAAATGTACGCTGTGTAGGGTGAATACGTTGAGGATATCTTCCAGCGTATGAGTCTCTAGCTGTCAACTAATTTCGTTAGCATTCTGCGTAAATCGGCTTGTTCTTCAAAGGAATGCATCATTCACATTCTCTTGATTCGATGATACTAGTTTCACTGTTCCTATTAGTGTTGTATTGCGAAACGGTCTAATGATATTTACATGTAAATACGCTGTATTCAGCGAATATTTACTATTTGCATGATATAAAGAGAGAACTGTGCTTCGATAAGTGCCAAAGTGATAATGGAATATTACTCAATCCATGATAAGAAGATTGCAGCACTGATCTAATACCAATGGTCATCACTTTGAACACCTTTTTGACCTTCACTGGCTTTCAAAGACCTTACTGTTACACATCATTGGATTTGTCTCGATATCCGCTATCAGAAAATATGTACTAAACTGTGGCATCCCATTAAAGGGAAAAAAGTTGACCTTTGTATCTCAGAAGCAACCCCAGCTAGCATCAAAAAACCAACGCCATATTATGCCCCCCCCCCTTGACCCACAAACTTTCGGAGTTATTCTAGGTGGCAAGTGTGAGTGACTCACCCTGCATATACACTGATTGTAGCTTTATGTAAAGAGAAGAATATACTTATGCCTACACATGATAAGGCGAATAATGCATTACTACTTGTGTACAGTGTCGTCAGAATGAAAAATCTTTGAGCCTTCTCCCAAGTGAGCCAGCCTGGTCATTGCCCACGAGGGGGTCGCCTCCCAATCCATGGTGGTCTTCTCAGGGAGTGTCGGCGGCGTAAGACTTCCTGGGGTGCTGTCTGTGGCAGAGGATGTTCCTGACGCAGATGGTGTTACTTGTCCTGTAGTCACCCCTTTGCCAGCAATATCTGGGCACTCACAGAGGATGGGTTTGTTAGTAGTTGGGAGCTCCAACGTTAGGTGGGTGATGGAGCCCCTGAGGGATATGGCAGCTAGGGAGGGGAAGTAGTCCAATGTGATCTCTGTGTCCATACCAAGGGGAGTCATTCCTGATGTGGAACAGGTCGTTCTGGATGCCATGAAGAGCACTGGGTGTAGCCAGCTGCAGGTGGTGGTTCATGTCGGGACCAATGATGTGTGTATCTTCGGAATGGAAGAGATCCTCTCTGGTTTTGAGCGGCTATCAGAGGTGGTAAAGACGGTCAGTCTTGCTTGTAAGATGAAGGAAGAGGTCACCATCTGTAGTATAGTCGACAGGACTGACTGCAGACCTCTGGTTCAGAGCCGAGTGGAGGGTCTGAATCAGAGGCTTCAGATGGTTCTGCGACCATGTGGGCTGCAGATTCCTTGACTTGCGACAAAGGTTGGTGGGTTTTCAGGTTCTGGTAAATAGGTCAGGAATTCACTATACTCAGGAAGCGGCTACACATATAGCGGGAGCTATGTGTTGTGGTCTGGGCAGTCATACACAGGAAGAATGCAGATCTAGGAATCATTGGTGTAATAGTTGTAAATTGTTGTAGCTGTATTGGGAAAGTTCCAGAGCTCCAAACGCTGATAGAAAGTACTGAGGCACAAATCGTTATAGGTTCTGAAAGCTGGCTGACGCCTGAGATAAGTTCGGCCGAAATTTTTACAAAGGGCCAAATGGTCTTCAGAAAGGATAGAATAAATAAAAAGGGGTGGCGTGTTTATTGCTGTTACAAACGGTTTATCTTGCAGCGAAATTGAGACAGTGAGTTGATATGGGTAGAGGTTACACCTGACAACCAGAATAAATTAATAATTGGATCTTTTTATCGGCCCCCTGCCTCAGACGATGCAATTGCCGAAATGTTCAAAGAAAGCTTGAATCACATTTCAAACAGGTACCCAACATACTTTTAAAATCGGTGGCGACTTCAATTTACCTTCGATATGTTGGCAAAAATAAGTATTCAAAACCGGCGGCAAATATAAAACATCGTCCAAACTAGTTCTGAATGCTTTTTCTGAAAACTAATGCGAACAGTTAGTTCACGAACCCACTAAAATAGTAAATGGTCGCGAAAATACCCTTGATCTCCTAGCAACAGATAATCCTGAGCTAGTAAATAACATCAAAGCAGATACAGGGATTAGCAAACTTAGAGTTGTAGTAGTGAGACTGAATATCGTAATTCTCAAATGCACGAAAAATGAACGAAAAAACATCTGTTCAATAGAGCAGATAAAAATTCGCTTCACGCTTTCCTGAGTGATAGACTCCAATCTTTCAAAACTAAAAGTGCGAATGTAGATCAGTTGTGACTTACTTTCAAAGACATAATATCAGTAGCAATCGAAAGATTTATACCAAATAAATTAATAAAAGAGGGGGTTGACCCCCCGCGGTACACAAAACAGGTAAGATCACTGTTGCAGAAACAAATAAAAACCGATGCAAAATTTTAAAAAAAGACAGAATCCCCAAATCTGGCAATCTTTTACAGAAACTCGCAACCTAGTGCAGACTTCAATGCAAGAAGCTTTTAGCAGTTCCACAACGAAATCCTTTCTCGTAATCTTGCAGAAAATCCAAAGAAATTCTGGTCATATGTGAAGTGCACTAGTGGCAAAACACAAAAAATACCTTCACTTCGTGATAGCAATTGTAATACTACCGATGACAGTACTACTAAGGCAGAATTGCTAAACACAAATTCGTTCACCAAAGAAGACGAAGTGAACACTCCAGAATTCAAACCAAGAACAGCTGATAGCATGCGAAATTTAGAAGTTGATGTTCCTGGAGTACTAAAACAACTTAAGTCACGAAACAAAAACGAATCTTCCAGGCCAGTTGTATACCAACTAGATTCCTCTCAGAATATGCTGATGCAATAGCTCCATACTTAGCTATCATATACAACCGATCACTCAGTGAAAGATGCTTACACAAAGACTGGAAAGTGGCCCAAGTCACTCCAATATTCAAGAAAGGAAATAGGAGTGATCTCCAAAATTATAGGCCACTATTATTGACGTCGATTTGCAGTTGGATTTTGGAACACATTCTTTGTTCGAACATTATGAACTATCTAGAAGAGAACGACCTATTAACCAATAGTCAACACGGATACAAAAAGTATCGCTCTTGCAAAACATAACTTGCTCTTTATTCACATGAAGTGATAAGTGCCATCGACAAGGGATCTCAAATCGACTCCATATTTCTGGATTTCCGGAAGGCTTTTGACTGTACCACACAAGCGGCTTCTCATGAATTGCGTGCTTGTGGAATATCGCCCCAAATCTGCGATTGGATTCACGATTTCCTATCAGAAAGGACACAGTTCATAGTAATTGACGGTAAGTCATAGAGTAAAAGAGAAATGATATGATTGCGTTCCACAGGTAAGCGTTATAGGTTCCCTACTCTTCCATGTGTTTATAAATGATTTAGGAGACAATCTGAATAGCTCCCTTAGACTGTTCATGGATGATGCTGTCGCTTATCGGTTAGCAAAGCGATTTAGACAAAATTTCTACAGGGTGCGAAAATTGGCAATTAACACTAAATAAAGAAAAGTGTGAAGTAATACACATGACCACTAAAAGAAATCCGCTGAACTTCAATTACACATAAATCAGTCAAACCTTAACTTCGTAAATTCTCTCAAATGCCTAGGAGTTACAATTACAAACAAATTAGACTGGAGAGAACACACAGAAAATATTGAGGGGAAGGCGAACCGAAGGTTACGTTTCATTGGCACAATGCTTCGAAGATGCAACAGTTCCATCAAAGAGACTGCCTACATCACACTTGTGTGTCCTCTCCTGGAGTACTGTTGCCCTATGTGGGACCCTCACCAGGTGGGACTGGCGGAAGACATTGTGAAGGTTCAGAGATGGGCAGCTCGTTTTGTTTTATCACGTTACAGTGGGGAAAGCGTCAAGTGAAAGGTTGCACGGTTTGAGGTGGAAATCATTAAAAGAAAGACGTTATTCGTTACGGCGAGATCTATTTACGAAATTTCAATCACCGACTTTTACTTCTGTGTGTGAAAATATTTTGCTAGCACCTACCTACATAGGGAGACATGACCATCCCAATAAAATAAGAGAAATCAGATCAAAAACGGAACGATTTAGGTGATCTTTCTTCCCGCACACTATTAGAGAATGGAATGGTAGAGAAATGTTATTAAAATGGTTAATGAACTCTCTGCCAGGCATTTAAATGTGATTTGCATAGTATCTATGTACATGTAGAATTTTGTTCTGGATTGCTAATTGTATGATGATTTTTGCTGAAATTTGATTTCGCGGTCTCAGTTGTGTTCGTTAACGGAATACTTACTCTCCCTGACTGTAGAGTCATTCCTTCCTACGTTTAAATGTTGTTCATGTACATTTGGTCGGTAAATTTGATGTTTTTCGATACTTCCGGTGTCTGCCCTTTGCCCATAGAACACGTGGATGGTATGAGACAAAGCACTCAGCTTACTCCGTCACCCTAAGCGCACGAGTTGTTAATTATTATCTTGCTTTGATGTTGTGATTTTAGTACGTGTAACATAGTAATTTTCCTCGGATTTTGGTACTTCTAAACTTCTAACTTCTGCACTCGCTGCCACACGTGTATGGCAAATAGCGTGTTCTATACCGTAGTCATTCCTATTCGGTATCTTTTGTTCCCCTGAGTAGAATGAATCGTTACACGACATATCTCGCGTTTGTTTTCTTTCTTTCTTTTTCGAAATTGTAATGTTTTCCTTTTCCAACCTTTTTGAGATTTAACGCCGCAAAGTACTGTAGAATTCTGCCTATTACGTACATAGGAATCTCCTGAATAGAACGAATGGTTAAACGACCTATCTCGCGATCTTACTTATTACAGAAACTGAATTTTTTCCAACTTGTTCAGGTTTTGCGATCTGACCTTGCAGTAAGTCAAATCACTCTGTAACCTTACCTATTATCTAGATATTATTCCCCTGAGTAGAACGAATGGTTATAAGACCTATCTCGCGTTTTTATTTTTCCATAAATAGTACTTTTTCCACTCTGATCAAATTCTTTGATCCGACCCTGTAGCATGTCCTACCTTTCTGCATCCCTACTTATTAGCTAGACAGCCGGCCGCAGTGGCCGAGCGGTCTGCAGCGCGCCAGTCACAGTCTGCACGGCCGCTATGGTAAGGGGGCTCGAATCCCCCCTCGGTCATGGATGTTTATGTCGTCTTTAGTATAAGGTAGTTCATAAGTAGTACGTAAGTTTAGGGACTGATGACCCTGCAGTTAAGTCCCTTAAAAAATTAGCTAGATATCATTCCCCTGATTAGAGCGAATGCTTATACGACCCATATCACAGTTTTATTTTGTGCTAAAAGTATTTTTGTAATTTTTGGGATTTTAAGATCCGACTCTTTAGAATGGTGTTTTGACCTGAATCCCTTACCATTCAGTAGTTCTCTTCCGCCTGTGCAAACCGAACATCAGAACCACCGTTTTAAGTATTAATTAGCGAATTTTCCTATTTGTTCGATATTTCAAATTTCTCTGGAAACTTACACTTTGTGACTATCACTGATAGTTACCCTGAACCTAAGCCACAAGACCATACACTACGGAATCAAGTTTTTCTTTTATTGTGTGCGATTGAACCTTCCGCCTTGCTGTTCTGTACAACCAGTTCCTGCTGCTGGCCTTGCTGTTATTGCGTTCAGTGCTGGTGAGTACCTGCATGACTTGGCACATGAATATGCGTGAGAATGTGTAATCAGTTCCTGCCTTCTCCCCTCTGAAAAATTATCATTGTTAATGACGATAGTACTACATTTGCTGGTGGGCAGTATTAGGGCCATATAATCTTATGTAAATGTGGATTCTTTTGTAAGGTGTTCGTTCATTATATTTAAATCGGTGTCTTCCCCTTTGTTGTTTATGCCTTGGACAATAAATAATTTTGTTAAACGTTTGTCCCTTTGTCCTAATTTAGATTCTCCCCATGCTATACATTTTGTAAATGTTGTTTAGTCAGAACAAGTATCATGTCTCTTCCTCCCTACATAAAGAGATCAAACCAACCCACACTTCCAGTGCCGCCATTTAGTGTTTTATTTAAGACCATAGCTGGGACTCGTCAATCCAAAAAAAAAAAAAAAATATATATATTTTTTTTGTTTAGAGAACTGCACACTTCTTACAACATATGCAATGTTAACGCTGGCGCCTCCTTCATGCTCAGCACTACTGTGTGGGGGGGGGGGGGGGGGGGCAGCTATGTCCTGTCCCATGTATCGATACTGCACAGGGGTGCCAAAGTAATCTCTTGGTGGATTGTAACTATCAGCGTGCATCACATGCTAGTGTTGACTGCTCTCTCCATAGAAATAACTAATAAAGTGTTTATCTACCAGCTTTCTGTATATTATTCTGCGTTAGTGTTGGTAGAAACCATAAACTTCTACCTTCCCTATTTTCTTGCATAGTGCTTCTACACTAGTGTTAAATACAGTAAACGTTTTACTTAAATTACTAATTTCACTATTGATTTGTTTCTTTTTTATTTTTCATTTTATTTATTTATTTTTGTTAATACCCGAAATTAGCTTCAATAACAAACTCATCTGCTGTTTGTTGTATTGCTCATTGCTCTGCATTAGGCAATTCTCTATTGATCATAGCTTCACTAAAACCAGCATCACCTCCTCCTACTTCACCCTTGTCAATGATCACTGTAGATGAGGCCTTTTACTTCTTCAGCTAATATTCCATAATATCCCTCGGTTACACAAAGATACCTCAATTGCGATCTATAAACTCTATCATCTGCTAGGCGCTAACATTACTACCTTACTTTCACTAACCAAATTTGTCTTCTTTTCTTCAGTCACTAATGTCATTTCCCATCTGTCCACCATCGACCAATACATCAAAATTTCCATGTTACCACTCTTAATTAATTCTTAACATCTCTGCCATATGAAATAAGTTTCCTTCTCTGTCGTAGTAGGCAAAGTATATCAGGACTTATCATATACTGATGTCCAGAAACTGCCCCCATGACGAATTGCTTTTGCTATTGCTTCCTTACTTACATCCCACTCTAGGTTGACTGTGACATTGATTCCATCCATGTGGTGATTGGCTGCTGTCCAAGATTGCGTTGGTGCTGCATCCTGATTGGCTTAAATTAACCATGTAATGGCGGTGTCTTGAAATTAATGCTCAATTCACAATTTGCAGTCCATGCGATTTTGAAATAAAGTTGTGCAACACAAATTCTAAAAACAATATGAGTCACTTTCACTATTAAATATATTCCACTGTTTTTAATGCACTGTAATGAAAAATAGTTGTTCCGGGTGTTCTTTTAAAAACTCTTATCAAAAGTGTTCCTCATCCAAGGCGCACTGTATGTTACATTACCTGGTCGTATGTTCTTCTGCTAGCTTAATGACTGCAGTCTCGGTATTAGCTGGCTGAAAATATAGGGCCTCATTATTGTCTACTGCAGGGCTGTCCAATCTTTTTAGCTGGCGACCCCCTTTTCAGGTGAAAGTTCACCGTAGACCCCTTGTCAGTCAAGCACATAACTTTTGACATTCAGCCCTAAATCCATGGGAATTGAAAACTTATCAATGCAAGTGCCATTTCTCCACTAAATCCATGAAGAATCAAGAGTCTGTGGTTTAAAGACAAATGGAAACAACTTGAAATCAATCATGCTCTCATTTGTCTTAATTTACAGTATATTCAGACACTGTTTGTTGAATTTACTCTGATTTTTCAACACAATGTAAAATGTATTACTCAGTTGGCAACGTTAGAGCTGCCTTCCTCCAGTAAGAGTGGTCAACATCATGCCCTTAATGTCTGATGCTGAAAAACTGTCGCAACAAGTGCTGAGTACACTTTGACTGGCTAGTGCTCGGTAAGAAGCATGCGTATATTTCGTTACTATTGTTGTGCATATATTTTGTTTTCGATTAAGATGTATAGTATGTCCAGTGAAATGTGAAGTAAAGGGGCAGAGACCCGCGATTCTGGATGTAAATACATTGGGAAAGCAAAGTGGGCAACGAATTACATGTAAAGAACAATCACCACAACTGTTGTGCAGTATATGGCAATACTGTGATCAGGACACGGAAAACGAAGGACGTCTCTTGTGGAGTCACACAAACTGCCCCCTTTGCCTTCTACACTCCTGCTCTTTGCCCCTCGAGAAGGTTCCAGACGTAACTTTGCAACTATACAAGCAGGACACCGTGCCAGCACCGGCAGTCAATGATTTTACTCCTGATGATGCTGGCGGAGTCTACTACTGAAGCTTGGCAATTTTATTCAACATGATGCTGCTTGTATACCAACATGTTATTGATGAATTACACTGCGAAAGACTCTGATTACACATATACAGTTACTATCACAACTAAAATCACGTACATCAGATAGGCTTCATATTATTTTGTGTGACTCCAAAATTTTTTAGTGCAACAAACCTACATTACAACTAATTCTGCAGAATCTTGGTTTTAAAAACAGATGTGTTTCATGCTGTGAAATATTGTTCAAACAAGAAAACAGCTGCATGGCAATTCAAATAGTTGTATGAAGTGAAAGGCATTAATTTCGATGAGATTGTTTCAGTCGAAAAAACAATGGTGAGTGCAGGTCGTTCTGTTACAAAAGCTTGGAGTGGCAATAAAGGAGAAAGTACTGTATAGCCGTGTGTAGCACTTTTCACACGCTAAGTTTGCAAAATAATTCTTTTATAGTTAGGTACCTACCAGAGCTTTATCTCCAGCTGTCAACCGGTACTCAGATATAAGGAAATGTCTCAACAGCCTGAAGAAATGGGTCGCAAAACTTTTCTAAATTGCTTCAGAAATGTGTGACTACGAATTTTAGAAAACCATCAGTAGTTATCATCATCATTGTTCCTTACCATTCACTTTTAAAAACAAAGCTCCAAACTTGTCCTCTTGAAACAACACATTATTCATTGATTAAGATAACACAGAGTTACTGTTAACTATACAATGAAAACAGTAGAATTATTAGGACTTGTATCACTTCACAAAACAATTCCCAAAGAATGCTATCGCCTAAGTGGCTTGTAAATATGGACGGTATCCATGGCCACTACGGTTGGGGGTTCGAATCCCCACTTGGGCATGGATATTTGTGCCATGCTTAGTATTTGCTAGTCAATAAGTGTTAGTTTAGGGACAGATGACCCCATAGTTAAGTCCCATAAGCTCTACAAACATTTGAAATATGGATGTAGAGTGGTAAGTCTACAACCACATTAGTGCCACTTTAATGTGATAACTGACGAACGTGACATAATGAAGGTCTTCTAGAAGACATGGCTAAGCAAATTATATTATCGCTAACTGGCAGCCACATTGAAAAGTTCCAATGGTTCTGATATGAGTGGTACCGTTAGTCTTGTGGGCGATGGAACTGCCTACAGTTAGCGATAGTAAGAGGTATATATGCAGAAAAAATTTCAGTACTTCTGTATCATAAGCTGCATTCATGCAATGTATATGTCAGGAATGTGTCACCCATAGCCTGTAACGTGTCAACTCTAGGAGACAGTGTAACAATAATTTTATTTAATCAATTAAAGCAATAAATTACAGTATCATTTAAATGTTGATTTCTGTTTCGAAATTTATTGTACAGGTTATTTTCAGTATTCTCCATTAATATGCTTCCAAAGAGGTATATATGCAGAAAAAAATTCAATACTTCTGTATCATAAGCTGCATTCATGCAATGTACATGTCTGGAATATGTCACCCTTAGCGTGTAACGTGTCAACTCTAGGAGCAGTGCATACATTTTTTTCAGTAAGTGATTGAGCTTAACTCTCAGATTCAGATTTTCACGTAATCTTGAACTCTAAACAATTTTAGTAGAACTATGGAGTAGTAGTAGTAGTAGTATTTATTACATTACGATGGTGCACAGAAGATTCAATATATTCTGTGACATTGGAAACATATAAGTCGCCACCATTTTATTTAATAACTCCTAAATACATATCATTATGAGAAAACTAAAAATAAATATCTCATTTTAATTACTTGAAAGTATTGTAGAAGTACAGATAAAATTATCTTACAGATTTCAAAAGCATTGTTGCTAATTTTTCATTGCTGATATTGCAGTACTAAACTGCCTGTCATCAGTAGTCTCAGTTACAGTTCACTTAATGTCTCATTAAGCTTGATTGTCCCTTCCAATGCAGACTTTGGAGTCTCTCTTTAATGTTGCATCAACATTAATAATTTTTTCTAATATTTGGAACTTATACAAAAATAG
Organism: Locusta migratoria; assembly: GCA_026315105.1. Classification (NCBI taxonomy): domain Eukaryota; kingdom Metazoa; phylum Arthropoda; class Insecta; order Orthoptera; family Acrididae; genus Locusta; species Locusta migratoria. The sequence goes on from CM048744.1 coordinate 369,848,149, forward strand.
TGTATTAAATCTTTTGGGTTTGTGTTTGCCAATTTATTCAGTAATTTAAGACACAACAAACCGATTCTTTTCATCCGTCATTTTCTTTGTTTTCTGTTCTTTAACAGTTGTAGAGAAAAATAACTGCGGTTCTCAGTTTCCTTGTGTTGGTAACTCACTATAACCATGACACTACATAGACTGAGAATGATGAAAAATTTGTCAGCTGGGCATTGTGGTGATTATGACACGTCTCCCTTTAAATTATGTCTCAGACATGATATTTAATGGAAGTATGTACCTATAATATGATAATTTAATATATAAAGAAATGGTAATCAGGCCATCTTTAACAATAAATTTCTCCTTAATTGCTAACTGAGGGGATGTAATGTATTACAAAGAAAATAGATTTTATTTTAGTTTTCGTAATAAAACCATCAATAAAATGAGAATTCAATAAATTATTATTCAGTAAATGACAAAAATTGCAAACAAAATTACTACAGACATAGTATTGGAAGGTTCACAGTTCACTAACGAAAAAAATTGCGTTCTGCTTTACTATATATGAGTTTGTAGGGATAACAGAGGAATCTTAATGTGACGAATGAGGCCGCTTCTGATGACATAATTCTGAAAATTTGAGTTCAGTACTTGACAATTGGAGACAGAGTGTTGTTTGTCTCCAAGATAGCTTCGGTACTTATGTTTTTTGGCAACATAGATCGAGAATCGATATTCGCTCATGTCTGTTGTGTCAAATGGAAGTAGAAGTCCGGGTAAGTACCCTAAAAATTACTTGCATGCAAATTACACACTGATTTTCACTCTCCTCTATATCGATAAATCGCATTTTTAAAAATCTTTTGTTGTAGTAACACATTTTTATTATTGCACTTCCATGGCATACTGAGACAAATGGAGAGTTTCCAGAGTCTTCAGAGGATAAATCCGATTTTGGCGCTTCATGGGACTGTTCTTTGGTTGGCTGTCCTCCCTCCTAATTAATTTCCACCAACAGCTTTCCTTTCTGTGAAGGCAATGGAGATACTGCTAGCTTCTTCTATGACCCAGACTTCAGCCATCTACCCATGTTGGAAGTAATTTACTGGTGAAAAATCAAAAGATAAAATAGGTTGTGCACTGACAAAGAAAGTATTGAATTATGTCCTGGACTGCATATTTGGCAGCGAGCTCTCTAATTGATCGACTGAGCTCCCACCACTTCGGAATATCACGTGCAGGTGATTACTGCACAGTGGATTAATTAAACTATGAGACTTACAGAGCTTCATTTTGAAACTGCAGTCACTGCTTGGGAACATGACCTGATTTTCAGGTGAGGAAAATGAAATTGATTTTCACATTGTTTTAATTAATTATGTTACTCGTTCTTTCACAGTTTTGCTGAAAGGTGACCGCAGACCCCTTGAAAGAATCTGCAGACCCCTAATGGGTCTGAGGAACACACTTTGGGAAACGATAGTCTAATGTAAATGAGCAAACGACACAAAATGTCCAGTTTCACAGTTGTTTAATGGATGAAACACTCTAAAAGACTCATTTTACGGCCAGTGTAAGTCTTGTGAGCAAATTTATTTAATTCCTACGCCCCAGTAATATTCAGTCTACACATGGATAATTAATCCAACAATTGACCTGGTGCAGAATATTACCTCTAACACATTTCCCAGTCAGCATATGTGTGGCGCAGATATGATTATTCGCAGTCAGATTAACATCAATAATCATTCCAGCACAAAAACTTCTCACAGTGAAGTCCAAAACTGACACGTTCACTGTCTGAATTTGGGCTATAACCTTCTCCCTCCCTCCCTCTCTCTCTCTCTCTCTCTTTCATGTATCCACTGTATGAATTCCAGCATAAAACTTAATTCCATTCATGGCGCCAAGGCTGCTCCATACACAGTTTCACAATAATGCCAGCTAGGATGGTATATTGTCACGTTGCAATGGAAGTAGGCTTGACTTCGAAGGCAACTAAACACAGCACTTATACTGAAAACACGTTTATTATGAACTCAACATACACGCAGCACTGACTGCCTCTCAGGCAGGCAGAGTGCTCTGCTATTTATACACAGACAGAATTTACCAGAAATGAGAAAAACAGTTAACATAAGAAACAAGTGAACATAAGAAAGATGTAGAAACTTCTGGAATTGTAAATTACAAAGAAATAAATTTTTGCCTGTGGGCGGGATTGAACCGGCGACCTTCAGCTCTGCAGTCCGTGATGTTATCCCCTGCGCCACGCCGGCAATTGGTGTTCGTGGTCTCTCGCGGCATTGCTTCCTCTCCTGGAGAAACAGCGACCCGCTGTTATGATCCCTGTGGAGCCAGCTGCAATGTCCTGGATCTTGACTGTGTCATGGGTCCTCTGTATGACAGTTCAAGAGAATCCTTCCCTTCTCCGCGATTATCGACGACAGACGTTCCTCTCGTGGCTTCATCAGGAACATTACCGTCCTGAAAGTCCTTGAACAAGAAGCCATTGTCGTCTACCTGCTCTTTGGGATCGTAGTATAGCTTCATGCGCAGGACGTGAACAATGTCTCTTCGTTTTTGACGTTTCGACGACGGCTCATAATCCTCAACTTCGTATGTGACGTCTGACAGGTGGCGTATGACACGATACGGACCAAAGTATCACTTCAATAACTTTTCTGACAGTCCAACCTTCCGTACAGGGGAAAAATCCATACCAGATATCCTGGGCTGTACACAACAGGTCGGTGCTTGTCGTTATACCGCTGACGGTCCTTCTCCTGGGCGTCCAGTGTCCGTATACGAGCCAGCTGTCTTGCTTCTTCGACCCTGGTGATGAGCTGTTTAACATAGTCATCCTGAGTGTCGTCCGGTTGGAACGGGAACAGCGTATCCATTGTCGTCTCAGCTTCACGGCCATGGAGCAGGAAAAACGGAGTGAAGCCTGTGGTGTCTTGTCTTGAGGTATTGTAAGCAAATGTCACGACTGGCAGAATTGTATCCCAATCCTTCTGCTCAACATCGACGTACATCGACAGCATGTCGACTAACGTTTTGTTAAAACGTTCCCTAAGACCATTTGTCTGAGGATGGTATGCAGTTGTCATTCTGTGGACAACGTTGCACCGTGACATTACCTCTGACACTAGTTTTGACTGGAATACTTTTCCACGATCAGATATCATGACACGTGGTGCTCCATGCTTCAAAATAATGTCTTCTACAAGGTATTTTGCGATCTCTGGAGCTTCTGCAGTCGGCACAGGTTTGGTGACAGCGTAGCGTGTGAGGTAGTCAGTGCAGACTATTATCCAACGGTTACCGGTTGTCGACTTCGGGAACCTCCCTAAAAGATCGATCCCAACTCGGTGGAATGGAGCTGCTGCCGGCGGAATCGGTACGAGATGTCCTGGAGGTAATTTCGGCACATGCTTCCGTCTCTGGCACTCCTTACAGTGACTCACATGGTACTTGACAGATCGGTAGAGACCTTTCCAGTAATACCTGTCTAGGGTCTTCACGAATCCCAGATGACCGGATATTGGAGCATCATGGAAATATTTGAGAATAGCTGGCTGGAGATGAGCTGGAACAACAAGTAGCCATTTGGGGCCCAGTGGATCGTAGTTGCTCTTGTACAATGTTCCGTTTATAAGTTGGAACTCTCCATTGGTCGGTTCTCCTTTCTCCAAGGCCTCTATCATTTTTAATAGTGTTGGATCTTCCCTCTGTTCAGCTGTAACGTCATCTAATTCAGTGAGAGCTGAAATTTCATTAATGCTGTTGTGTTCCACTAATGGATTCCTCGAAAGGCAGTCGGCATCCTTGTGTATGCGCCCATTCTTGAATACCACTCTGACATCGTACTCTTGGAGTCTTAGTGCCCATCTTGCTAGTCGACCTGATGGATCCTTCAAGCTAGTCAGCCAACACAAAGGATGGTGGTCTGTCACGACGGTGAATGGTCTGCCGAATAAATACGGCCGGAACTTGTTGATAGCCCAGGTAACCGCGAGACATTCTTTTTCAGTTGTAGAGTAGTTTATCTTGGACTTTGAGAGTACTCTTGATGCATAGGCTATCACTTTTTCGGTACCTTCCTGAACTTGTACAAGCACTGCACCAATCTCATAGCCACTGGCGTCTGTGTGAAGTTCCGTTTCTGCATTCTCGTCGTACAAGGCTAGTACTGGTGCGGAAGTTAGAGCCTCCTTAAGTGCTCGGAAAGCTCTTTGTTTTGTCTCATCCCAGTAAAATTTGGCGTCTCCCTGCAGAAGTTCTTGTAATGGACGTGCCTTGTTACAAAATCCTTTTATGAAACGTCGGTAGTATGAGCACAGCCCAAGAAAACTTCTCACATCACGAATGTGCTGAGGAGTTGGAAATTCTGTGACTGCCCTTACTTTATCTGGATCAGGACGGACACCATCTCCGTTGACTAGGTGTCCCAGGATTTTTATCTCTTTGGCGACGAGGAGGCACTCCTTTGGATTGAGGCGGAGACCTGCAGCCTGAACACACTTCAACACAGTTGACAGGCGACTCAGATGTTCTTCAAATGTTTTTGAAAAAACGACAATGTCATCTAAATAGCAGAGACACGTCGTCCACTTTAGGTGTCGAAGCAAGTTGTCCATCATGCGTTCGAATGTGGCTGGAGCATTACATAATCCAAATGGCATTACTTTAAATTCATAGAGACCGTCAGGTGTAATAACAGCCGTCTTCTCCCTGTCAGCTTCGTCAACCTCGATTTGTCAGTAACCTGTCTGCATGTCCATAGTTGACAAATATGTAGCTCCTTTCAAGCAGTCTAAGGTGTCATCAATACGCGGCAATGGGTAGACATTTTTCTTTGTGATACTGTTCAGCCGCCGATAGTCGACACAGAATCGCCACGTGCCATCCTTCTTCTTTACGAAGACCACCGGAGACGACCAAGGACTCTCCGAAGGTTGAATAATGTCATCTCGCAACATCTTCTCCACTTCCTCCCGAATTATCCGTCTTTCAGCTGGCGACACTCTATACGAACGCTGGCTAATTGGCGGATGGTCCCCAGTATTGATACGGTGCTTTATCGTGGGCCGTTTCGTATGACTTTTCTCCTGCTTAGGTGTGAATGCACCCGAAAATTGGCGTAGTATACCTAACACCCGCTGGCGTTGTTTCTTGGTCAGTCCAGGCCCTATTGGCAGTTCCACGTTTGTTTCCTCCAACGTGTTGTCTGAACTAATAGCAGGGCATAGGTCTTCATTGATGACGTTGAGCTCACCGTCCTGGATTGGTTCAGCTGTCCCGATACACATTCCCTTGGGGATAAGTTGTGACTGCTCGTGACAATTTGTGATCCAAATCTCTCCTTGACCACCGGTAATGCTTATGATAGCCGCTGGTATGTAAATTTCTTTTGTGAGCCTGATAAACTTTTTACTATCAACAAGAACTTCACAGTTTAACCAGTCATCTGTGTTTGTGACTGCAACTCTTCTCATTGTCAATGGCGGTATCGTCACATTGTCAACGACGAATAACTTCCCAGAAAATTCTGTATTATGTGTGTCTGGCGGAACAACTTCTTCAATTTGCAACTCAGATCTTCCACAGTCAATGATAGCTCGGGATGCCTGAAGGAAGTCCCATCCGAGGATGACATTGTGACTACATTCTGTTAACACGACAAATTCAAACGGCTGTTGTTGATGGTTATTCTTGCGACACAAGTTCCTGCTGGATGGACGTACTTTCCATTCGCGACCTTCAGCACAGTTGCTCCCGTATCACAGAACATTGTCTTCTTTAGTGTGCGGCGGTAATTATCCGATAATACCGAAAAAGAGGCTCCTGAATCCACAAGTGCCCGGACAGATTGGCCGTCGATTATGACGTCGATGAGATTTCCCGACATCTTGGCGACTGTCGTCCATGGAGGATTTTCATCTGCGGCGGCCTCGCCTCCGTAGATGGTCGCCTCGCTTAGTCTTCCTGGGCGCGGCGGCTAGGGGAGCGGCTGGTACCTCTGTACGGCGACGGTGAACGGCTGCGGCGCGTCGGGGAGCGACCTCGTCTAGGGTACGGCGATGGGCTTCTTCCCACAGGTCGACTGAACTCATCAGCAGGTGACTGCCTTGGATAGAACTGCTCCGACGGCTGACGTCTTGCGGCAAAATAATCATCGAATACTCGCCTCCTCTCTCTGCAGTAGCGTACGACATGTCCAGGACGTCCACAGTGGAAACACAATGGTGTGTTGTCTTCTGTCCTCCAGACGTCTGTTCTTCTGTGGGGCGGCATAGTTACCGGGGGAGTTGGCTGTGGTCGCATCGGTCGGTTCATGGGCTGCCGTTTGGCGGCTGCAGCGTAAGTCATAGCAGGGCGACGCCATTCTTCACGTCTGGTGCGATTGACGGTGCAGACAGGAGCTAATGTTTGAAATTCCTCGTCCTCAGCGGCGTCGGCTACCTCGTGACTTACAGGGCTCACATCCATGGCCATAATCTGATGCTCGCTCGGTCTAATAGTCCCGGCTGCCATGCACTGTTGTAATTCTTCTCTCACGATTTGTCGTGTGAGAGAAGCCAAGTCCTGCTGGTCTTCCACAACGGCCATAGGGACTACATTGGGAGTCGGTCATACTTCTTGCGTCCAACCCTCCTTTGTTGTATCTCTTTAATACGCTGGCACCACTTGATGAACTCTTCTGTTGTAGCGACGTCTTTTATCAGAAGAGCTTGGTACATATATTCTGCAATTCCCTTCATCAGGTGCGTGATTTTGTCCGCTTCAGTCATGTTCGGATTGACAACGTTACACAGCGCCAAAACACTCTGTATGTACGATTGTGTCGGCTCACCATGTCGTTGGGCCCGGTTCTTCAGTTGTTCTTCCGCCGAGCGGATTTGTCGCTGGCGGTCTCCAAACGTCTTCTTAAGTTCCTCCTGGAACGTCTCCCAGTCATTCAACTTGTATTCGTTGTTTTCGAACCATTGCTGGGCTGTTCCATCCAGGTAGAAATAAACGTTGGCCAAGCACATCGTATGATCCCACCTGTTGTACTTGGTGAGTCGGTGGAACCCTTTTAGCCATTTGTTGGGGTCCTGTCCAGCATCTCCAGAGAACACCGACAGGTGTCTGATGTGCAGCTGACTTATTGCTGGTTTCGTCTCCATCGTTCTTCTGATAATGCGGACTTTTGGAAGGATGTACTCGGTGTATCCCTTGTATTCGGTTCCAGTCCGTGTAAGCGACGGCTTTTACGTTGCCTAATCTGAGCCACGGTGATGCAGCTGTTGCACAGTGTACCCGGCGCCTCCACCAAACAATGTCACGTTGCAATGGAAGTAGGATTGACTTCGAAGGCAACTAAACACAGCACTTATACTGAAAGCACGTTTATTACGAACTTAACATACACGCAGCACTGACTGCCTCTCAGGCAGGCAGAGTGCTCTGCTATTTATACACAGACAGAATTTACCAGAAATTACAAGAACAGTTAACATAAGAAACAAGTAGAATTTACAAGTGAATATAAGAAAGATGTAGAACCTTCTGGAATTGTAAATTACAAAGAAATAAATTTTTGCCGGTGGGCGGGATTGAACCGGCGACCTTCTGCTCCGCATTCCGTGATGCTATTCCCTGCGCCACGCCGGCAGTTGGTGTTCGTGGTCTCTCGCAGCGATATTGTTAAATTGGGGTTTGATTAAATTATAATCAAAAGCTTCACTATTTTTGCAATGCACTAATATGGAAAAATTGTGTTTAATGACCCCTTATAATTGAGTTATGAATTCTTATGGGCACAAACGGTTTTGTTATATGAAAGTACGGTAATAATTCTGGAAACACGGTTTCAAAAACGCATTTTAATTACACAGTAGCTAATTTAGGGCAAATGTCTCAAACATAAGTTGGAGGTCAGAGCAATATATGCTTCAAGAATTTCTGCATGGATTTTTTCTGACTTTAACAGAAATGCTGATATGGTTGATATTTACACCAGAATAATATCAATAAAATTTGAAATAGTAGTGGTCAATAGAAAATATAATTATGAAAATTATGAGTGTCAATTACTCCAGAAAAAGCAATTAAAAGTTCTGAATAAAGAGATATGGCTAAACTATTACTACTCATGGAAAGTGGGTATATCTATTAATTTATAGCATTTGCCATTTGCCAATAAAAGCAATCTTTTTTAGGTTTTTTTAACAATAACAAAGAAATTTTCAGGAAGAAGAATTAACGGTGAATACTTTCCCAGTAACAAGTTTTTTTCTCAATAACTCGTTCTTACAGAAAATGGTATGAACAACGTTTTTCCCCCAACAAATATTTTCTTAGTAATTCGTTTTTACAAAACCATGGTGTAAACGAGATATTTTTAAATTGTCTTAAATTTGCTGCTGACCACAAACACAACTTTTCCACAGCCTCTATGTATTATGTTCAAAACAACAAACACAGCATCTTGTCAATCCATCTGTCATTGAAAAACATCGCCCACATCATCGTCAGAGATCATCAAATATACGCTGAAAGCAACAAGATTGAATTTCATAAGGTGGCGATAGGTCCGCCATGTTTGAGGCAAATTGAACTGGCGTCCGCCCTGTTATTTGGGGTATCACTTAACAGCACCCACTCAAGAATTGTACCTGTTTACAGTTCCACGTTTTAAATAAAGATTGACTATTGAATACGGATTTGCAACAAGTTCCATCAGACTTTTTCGAAGCTGCAAATTGATGTGCCTGGTAGTATATATACTAAAAATGCGGTAATGAATTATCAGGAACCTATCAGTATTACAGTTCCAGTTCGAAGTATAACACTTAGATGCAGTTTGCAATAATAACGAAAATATTAGTGTAGGTTTTAATGTAAGTACATGGCCTAAACAAAATGCGAAACGTACAGCGAGTAGTACTTGTTATGACTAACAGTCATGACCATGGATTTGCATCTGTTGTTAATGTGCTGTAACAACTGCTCCCATAAAGTATAGTATACATTTATCTCATGTTTACTAAACCTATTTAATCTACAAACTTGTAAAATTGCTGTTAAAGGGTTTGGTTGTGACCTTTAGTGGGCGAAATTTTCGTACAAAGAGGAAAGTGACCAAAAAATACTGCAGTTAAATTGCACCTAGATCCCCTGCCACAAAAGCATTCCACACTGAATTAACGTATCATTAATAACTTTCGTTGTTGCCAAGCTAAAATAAGTAGATAATTGTTGCAAAGACAAAGACATAGAGAAGTGAAAAAATTCTGGCTGTCACTACTGCTTTCACACCTTGCACAGGTTGCATGTCAACCATGCTTGATCAAGTATTCAACAACAAATGAAAATACTTTTAAAGAAGTTGTAGACACTTAAAAGTGTGGTTTCGTCAACCACAGGAGCGACAGAAGAAGAAATATCTCAAACGTCACTAGGTAGAAAACCGAGCATTTTTTTTAAGGCGTGTATTTCAAGGGAATTGCAGGATAGGTCATCTGAAACTTCAATCTTGGGGCAGCTAAGTGCCATCAGTCAGGAGGTTTGTTTGAGTATAGACAGAATGAGACCAAACAAGGCAAAACATTTGGTCTTCTTGCACAAAGTACTTGTCGTTTTATCACTTTGACTTGTGCATTTAAATGGTGAACACACTTTCAGCATATTTCATCAATAAAAATTGTATAGGCAATACACACAAAATACAATATAAACTAAATACAACACTTCAAGCTCAACAACAACATACAATAGACATACTGCTCTCAAATGTACTGATCACCATAAATATGGCGCCCAAGTTTATAGAAGTTGCCACAAAGAGCATTATAACTCTTGTGTTACCACTCTATGAAATTTAAGCTCATTGGCTGAAAGACAGTAGACGTTAGGGGCTGATGCGTTCCTCTCAGAAAGAGGAGTATATTTCTGCTTTGGCCTTCGCTCTTTGATAACTTTGCAGATGACACGTTGAAGTGCAAATCATGACAACATACTATTTAACGTAAAAGGTACATTACAGATTTGTCACAAACGCTTCGCTTTGGTGCATTAAATGTCAATTACAAGTGAATATCAATAAATTATGACAGAACCATAAAAGGTCTAAGCAGAATGTATATGAACTAGAAATAGTACTTACAACAGTGCAACCAATTTGGTCTTCCTGGTTAACATAGTAGGCTGTGGTTGTGAGAAAATGAACCTTTTTGGGTTCGAATCCTGTTAAATTTCATTTGTTTAGTTTTTTATATAGTCCCTATCTAATACAATAGAGAACGAGAATATTAATTTGTTGCAAGTCTATTTTCCTGTACTCGTACATTTTTTCCCATGAATGTTATGATATATGAGAGTGAAAACATGTAGGAACTTAACAGGAGAGTTTAAATAGTTTAAATTGCTGTGACTGAAGCGAGTACGAATGATAATTATAATCTTCATTCTGTCATAGATGTAGATGGCAATTTCACAAATAGTTGGCTGCTTATCCATAAACATGTTCTGATTTGCAAGTGTGTAATTAGACAGGAACCTAAGCAAACTGCTCTAACTAATATGACTGATATAAGTACCATCAACATTTATGTTCTCGTAAATATTTGTTATCTATGTAACACAGTAAAACTGACAGTCTGTCCAGTCATGAGTGGCAAATGATGTGTCTTTATTTAATGAATTGGTAAATTGTGGGGGACAACAATTACGTCTAATTTTTTGAAGGGCATTACACTGTGATCAATTATTTTCTAATTCACAATTATGATTTGGATCGCATAAGTAGTTTCATGTCTCGCCAAAATAATTTAAAATTGTGTTACATCAAATCAACATTCAATTAGTTTCATAAAATCGGTAGTTAAGTTCCATAACTGAGCACAAATCGATAATGCATACTGTCAGTGTGCAGAAACCAGACACAATGGAAAAATACAATTTATTTGATGCTGAACACACTGGCATGACCATGTTTTCATTTCATTCAAAGCAAGTAGCATTGCTATTTACAGTAACAAAACCCGAAATCCGGGAATTAAAATATAACTTTTCACAGTCAAATGCCTAAATTCCGTTCATAACTGTTGTTGGTCATTTATTTAAAAATATATAGCGATTTACGAGTTAGTTGTTAAAGATGTACCTAAAGGGCCCGACACACGAGCGACGGACAGCCGGAATCCGTCGCATGGGCGACCGATTGCTTTGTAGATTGCTCGTGTGTGGACAAATCGCAATGATCGGTCGCCGATCCCTGAACGCATGGAAATCCCAGGCAATCTGGCAGATCGCATGCGACTTGTCGATGCAATATGGCTGCCTGGATGCTTAGCAGCGATGTGTGCCAATATGCCTGTGACTTGTTTCTCTAGTTATCAATCGCGTTTGTGATTCGTTTCACTTTTCCACGTCCAATAATGACTTTACATTACAATGAATAATTATTCGGAGATCATGGCAGTCGGCAATGGGGCTATTTGCAACATTTCTGTAGACACATCGAGACTGAAAAACGAATTGTGTACCGTAGTTCGTTGAAGTTAAACTATAAGACGGATAAATAAAAAGGAATTGAGTACTAATAAACGGAAAACAAAGCGTATTAATACTCTGGAAAGATGTACATAACCCACCTGCCGGCAACAAAAGTCTAACGTAACCAAAACGCCCTAGGAAAGCGGATTCAAAACAAGTTTAATAAATTACAATTCCTCTTCCTTAAATTTTTCATTTAAAAGTATTATTCGTCTGGATGCACAAATTAACTGTGACTGCTGTTGAAAATAAAAGAGCCTTTTCCATTCCAGAATTTGCATGCACATAGCGTTCGTAATTCTCGTAGAAATTGCTTGATAAATCGCTCATGTGTGGTGAGGTGGAGGCGAGCGAGGGTTTGCAGCGATATCACATGCGACGGATTGCTGTGATTCGTCGCTCATGTATGGGGCCCTTTAAGCGAGCGACGAATCGCAGCAATTCGTCACATGCGATATCGCTGCAATCCATCAGTCACCTCCATCTGAACAGACACGAGCGATTTGTCAAGCAATTTTTACGAGAATTACGGAAATCTGGAATAGGAAAAGGCTCTTTTATTTTTAAACGCAGCCACAGTCGATTTGTGCATCCTGACAAGTAATACTTTTAAATAAAAAAATTAGAAATGGTAATTTATTAAACTTGTTTTTAATCCGTTTTCCTAGGAAGTAATGGTTATGTTACACTTTCAGTACCATAACGTTGATTGTATACATCTTTCTAGTGTAGTAATACATTTTGTTTTTCGTTTATTAGTCCTCAATTCCTTTTTATTAGTTCGTCTTATAGTTTAATTTCAAGTAATTATGGTACACAATTCGTTTTTCATTCTCGGTGTTTCTACAGAAATTTTGTAAATAGCCGCATTGTTGACTATCATTACTATAAATTGTGAAAAGGAGAGCTAGTTTGTATGAAACGATTAGGGTTTTCACTACAGCTCTCTTGATTTGCCCTGAATAATTAAATAACCTAGTAATATTATGGTACATATTAATCATTCTGTGTCGAAGTTAAAAATTCCAATAAAATCAGCAATTATTTAATAAATAAATCAAAATCATAAGATGAAACTCAAGTGTTTCTTGGTTATTACTATGAACTTCCTACCAATTCCAGTGCTATGAGCACAAACTTCAAAACGTTGAACACTGAATAAATTCTAGGGTGCACTTTGTATTACTTCGTGATATAAGACAAATGCTGGCCTCCATAGCTCAGAGTATCTCGTGATCCCTGAATAATTATTCACTGCAACGTAATTTATTATTGAACGTGATAACTAGAGAAACGAGTCACAGGCATATTGGCACATACCGCTGCTAAGCAGCCAGGCATCCATATTGCATCGACGAATCGCATGCGATCTGCCAGATTGCTTGGGATTTCCATGCGATTAGCGATCGGCGATCGATCGCTGCGATTTGACCACACACATGCGATCTACAAAGCGATCGGTCGCCCATGCGACGGATTGCTGCGATCCATCGCTCGTGTGTGGGCCCCTTAATAGACAAGGCTCCTTGTTATGCGCCTTGGTTGCACAGTGGTAGAGTGCCACACTACCAAGCCAGAGGTCCCGGGTTCAATCCCCGCTATGTCCTGGGATTTTTATCTGTCACTTTCCACTTCTTTCACCTCTGACATTATTGCTCATGTGAAAAATACCGAGTAGCACCGTGGTTCAGAACCCACGTTAAACTGTAGGTCCCCCTATAACTGGCTGGGTAAGTCAGTTCCAAGGTTGGAGGAAGGCAATGGCATACCACCTCCAAACAGGACCATGCCTAGTAAAGCACTGTGGTGTTCAAACCAATCTTCGGATTGTTGACTGCTTTTTTTAAACCTCCTTGTTAATAGACCATACTCATCCACATCACAAATCGTCGTCTTTTTTTGCGAATATGTTGTGGTCAAAGCAATCGTGAAAGCCACTTCCGCAGCCGGCTGTCCTGAACGGCATGTTGCTCAGACAGATCGTTGCGTGTGGACCCAACTTCACGCATATCCACTGGGCTATGGCAGACAGATGAGTATCGCGACCCCTAACTCTCATGTGATTAAATGCAAATGATGCTTTTCAATGTGGAAATTTTGGACATCACATTACTAAGAATGACGTATTGTTGATAATTCTTCATTGCGCCATTGCATTGAAATAACGAAGCCCAAGTTTGATAAGAAAACAAATTCACAAAGCAAGATAGCGTATGCCTGGAAGAGTTTCCAAATTTAAGCTCGTTGTTTCCACCCTATCCAGAATAGTCGGCTTATTAGCAGTTCGGTTATCGTTTACCTTCGTTAATATTCGTAGGTTGAGCCCTAGCAGCCAGTCTGCCCACACCTCGCAAATCGTTGCGTGTGGACAGCACATTTGCTAAGATATGAGATGTGCGCAAACCTGGAAGTTGGAGTTGGAGGTTTGAGTAAAACTGCTCATATCTGTGGGTTCAAATCACCTCTGCGCAGACAAGTTGGAACGTGTGGACAGGAGATCGCTGTAAATCTGTCTCAATGTGTACTTTTTTTCGTGTGTTTACTATGTTGAAAGTGGATGAAAATGGCTGAGAACTAAAAATTCCGATTGGGAAACAAAGTTAGCCGCAGCTTATTGGCCACATATATAATATAAAGTGAAGTAGCCGTACAGTGTTTCAAGCATATCCAAAACTCTGACAGTTTTATTTGTATCTTGTTAGAAGGTAGACCTACTTTACTTGCCTTCATGAAATCATTCTTCTGAGCAGCGTAAATAGCTTCACAAGTGTTGGAGTTGATTTAACTCAATGCTTGTTTAGAAACTGCTGTTGAAAATTTGATGTCTTTGTAGGTCCTTCCTGTGACCAGGAATCTTAATGTAACTATCAGCCAATCATGTGGAGAAATATATATTCTCATACAAGTGTCTTTACATATTATACGACGAGTGTCAAAAGATAATTATAAGTTTCCACATCCATTCGTAAGTAATTACGCCAGTCATCGGGTTTGCACTCCAACTCACGATGTAGAATCACATGTGACAACTACCTTCTTTTGAGCAGCCAACGCCTAGACCATTTCTGTTTATTGCGGTTTGTTTGTTTTTTGTTTGCAAGACACGTTGCAAATAGTGTCCGTAAAAAGATTTCCTCTATCATTGAGAAAAATGAACTTCATAAAAAAGCTTATCGTATTCGTTTGCCAGTCAGATAGCAGTCTGTACTACCTAGTTTCTTTTTTCACCGAAAGATGTCGGGCGCGAGAATTTGCAGCGATGTGAACACCCGTCCATACGCAACAAGTGGTGTGCGCAGGCAGATCGTTGCGTGTGGACCCGGCTTAAAAACGCTATTACACTATACATCTGAAGTGTACGCCTATGCAGCAGCACCACAAGTGTGATTATCTGGAACTACGTTTACACGATGCACGGCGGATATTCCTTCGCGCGAATCCGCGCATTTTCAATAGACAGCAATAACGTGCATGAAACGCAAAGAAAACAGAGCTCATCTAATTAGATCGTTCATTCATACCACACCAGAACCCGAGGGAAGCTGTGATTTCCTGGAACGTCATTCATTTAAATTATTTCTGTGAGCTTACGGTTCCTATTTAATGTGAAGTTTTCATTTTTTTTATGAAGTATTTCTTTTTCTCTTATGTAGTTAGCATAGAATTGAGTCACTATTGCTTTGAGTTACAGACACAACACTTTCGTTTTATATTAAAGTTAAAAGTTTGTTGTTGCTGTTGTTGTTGGTTTTTTTTTTAAAGGGGGCGGGGGTTCAAAGTTTGTGTAGCTAAGGGCCAAATTACTTAGGTTATCCGTCCATGGAGTTACACATTACTTCAATTAACTCTTAACTTCGGCGGGAGCCGCTGCGCAATTCTTGACATGGAGCCTCAGACCGCGCGACAGCTTTATATTATGACACTAGGTTGCAAATGTATATGTCTGTCTAAATTTGTATGTTTACAGCATTTCGCATATAGGACACATTTTTTGGAGATGTGGCAGTAAATCTGTAGATTAAGGTACAACAACGACGAAATCCAGACTGTGGCCGGAAAGAAGGAAGGCACAGCAATATATTTACAGCTAATAAAAGAAGTGAGTCCCGGAAATCCGCAACAAATTTGGAACTTCATGAGGAAGGACGTGACCTGTTTTGAAGAGCTGCTGTTTGTAAAGTTATACACATATCATTGAGGAGTAAACGATTGCTGACATAACTTATGATAAAGGTATTGTATGGGTTATACAAACAACTTTCCTCCCAGTGCGCCTGAACAATGACTTAACGGCTCTCTGTTCCATTTCATTCGTGTAAGTATGAAGCAACCGATGTACAAACGACTTTTCTTAAACATCTAGTACAAAGGTCTGCTGGAAAACACGTTTTTTTGTTTAATTACTGCAGTTATGAAAATCTACTAACTGAAAAAAAGGGGCAAAAACCGGAACACGGAAGTCTGAAATCACAAATCAGTCCTAACCACGAATGTCATACACAAATAACAAGCAGAAAGCTTCCTGTAATATCCGCGTTTGAGCATGCGCGCGTTAGCGCTGCCTAGTGTGCATGCGCGGATTCATGGGAGTTTGGAACTGGGGTTCGTTCAAAGAGCTGCAGGGCTGCTACCGCGCATGCGCAGTACGGAAATTCGTGTTCAAAAGCAATCCTGCAGCATGCTGCAGCCTACCGGCTGTTCAAGGAAGCTCCTAGCTGCAGCTTCCTGCAGCTTCTTGGCTGCATAAGCTGCAGGGAACATTTCCTCCTGCAGCCTGACTGACGTCATCGGTACTCTGCATGCGCGGTAGTGCCTGCTTTGCTGCTGCAGGAAGCTGCAGCCCTGCAACTCCTTGAACGAACCCCTGGTCTCTATTCTGGCGCACAGATAAAGTGTCTGATAATAATCATGGTTCCGCGGTAGTTGCACGTGTTTCGCCGCTTGATGGCTGTCACGATAGACGTATATCTTTCGCGGCGGATCGTCATGTAAGGTCCGGTGTTTGATTTTGTCTTAACAATATAAAGATTCACAAACACAATTCCATGTAGTACCATGCAGGATGAGTCGATTAATAAGCTAACCTCCAAGCTCACAGACGACGGTTATTCTGTAAAAATCTTTTCTTCACGCAGTATCGTGATGTGATAGTCCACTGGTGGACAGTGTGAATTGTCCCATTTCTAATGGATTGGAATGTTCGGAAGTAACGTAATGAGACGGTTAGTGTGAATTGGCTTATTTTGCACGTACTTTTCATTAACAATGGAATCATATTGCTGTAACAGTGTGATGTACTCTTGGAGTTTGATGTTTATTTTTGAAAGCACGCAATTAGATGGGATCAACTATTGTTTATTATAGGTTCGTTCCAGCAGCTGCAGACGGCTACTTTCAAGCGCTAAGAAACAGGTGTTACTGCACATGCGCAGAAACTATGACGTAAAAACCCTTGTTTGATACTTGCACTGCTGCAACGCTTTTTGCACTCTTTCTGGCTGCAGGCGAAGATGAGTTTAAAGGAATAATTAAAATACTTTCCTTCCTAATAACGAAGAATTGTAAACGAAAAATATATGATCTCAAGTGGGATTGCAGTGACTTCGAAATAATCGATAAACACGCTACAAACACACATGTATCACGTTTTGGCTACCCCCCCCCCCCCCCACTCTAACTCAGACCTTTCTGCGCATGCGCAAATTGGCAGCTTGACCGCGCCAGAAATATTTTTTCCGGGTAGCGTCTGGCTGCTTGCGGCATCGCCGACGTCAGTGCAGGAGAAGTGTCCCGGATTTTACGCCGCATCAATAAACGAAAAGCTGGAGGCCCCCCGACCAGCTCACCAACGAAATGCTCCGACAGGTGCCGCCGGAAGCCTCAACACACCTCACAGCAATGTTCACTGACATCATGCGAACGGGACATTACCCACAGGCCTGGAAACATGCTGAAGTAATGCCAGTTCCTAAACTAGGGAAGGAACATCGCCTACCTAGCAACTATCGGCCCATCAGCTTTTTACCAGCTATTAGCAAAGTGTTTGAGCACGTATATCTTAAGCATCTCATGGACCACATCCAGCAAGAAAACATCCTTCCGGACAAACAATGCGGCTTCCGATCTGGACATGCCACCACCCACCAGCTCCTCCGCTTAGTGGAAGAGGACCTTGATGCGACCGAACGGCGGGAATTCTTTGGGGCGGTATTCCTTGACGTTTCGCGAGCGTTCGACTCCGAATGGCGTGACGGTCTACTCTTCATGTTGCTGGACCTTGGCCTTCCCCTGCCGCACGTCCGATTAATTGGGTCGTATCTCCAATACAGGACGTTTCAGGTGCGCACTGAGGAACTTTTGACGAGACGACTCATTCGTGCTGGAGTCCCACCAAGGCTCTGTCTTGGAGCCGATTCTGTATATACTGCACACTGCGGACATGCCATGGATCGACAGGGTGCACCTCGCTCTCTACGCTGATGATATGGCGCTCTTCTCCCGCAGCATGAACGCCCGCACACTAGTAACTCGGCTGCAACGCTCATCGGTCGATCTGAGTCGATGGGACACCAACTGGAGGCTCTGCTTTAATGGGGCGAAGACGCAGGCACTCATAATTGCCTGGAAACGAGCTCCAGTCGACCTACCATGACTGACGGTACAGGGCGCAGCTGTTCCATGGGGCAGGATGGCCAAGTACCTGGGAGTAACGCTTAATAGCCGGCTTAAGGCCAATTCACACTGTTCGTCACGTCACGGCACCGTCACGTGAAGTTGTATTCACACTGTCCGTTAGTGTCCGTCACGTCAATTCGCCCATCTCAATACGCGATGTTGAAAGTGAGGTTATGTGTAGCGATCTGATACATAGAAAGTCATAGTTTAATACTAGAATTGCGGGAACAACAACGTTAAATGTTATTGACGTCCAAAGAAAACATTACAGTGTATGTTTTTGACCAACTTACTGAGAACTGAAAATCATTTCAAAACATCGACATCTATTTTCAAACGAAAAATAAACATACGAAAACATCAAACAATACTTATAAGAGCATAAATAGCGCCTGTTTACTTTATCTATTACGATTTGCCCGCTGACATTTTTAATACCGTCGTAAACAATTGAATTTTGTCTTTCATTAGAACTGACTTTGTCATTAAAATGTTATTTAATGAAAAATGCGTAATCAAATTACAATCTCATTCAAATAAACAGTTTGCTCCAGCCTTTTCTGTTACAAAGTTACATAACATAAACCATTGTTTGCTTTCAGATATCCGACCTCGATTTTAGAGGGACACTCAATTGACAAAAATATTTATTCGTCATGAAACATTTGAGATTTACCCCTAAAACGAAGTATAACAACAAAATAAAGATGAATAAGACACATCTGCATATAAACAGTGCAATCGTCGACTGCAACATGTAATTCGTGTGACGAAAATAGGTAAATTCCAATGTTAGCAGACGGCCGTTCCGTCAAAACATTCTTCTCGAGAACGTGACGTTGACGTGACGGTCCGGTGGCGGAAAGTGTGAATGCCGCCATTAGAAATACATTGCAGAATGTTCTGACGGACGGTGACGTGACGGACAGTGTGAATTGGCCTTTACCTGGCAGCAACACGTGGACAACGTCATTGGCAGAGCTCGGGGCCGCCTGAGGGACCTCTACCCGTTTCTCATCCCGACCTCCACTCTACCGCCTCAGCTTGGTGTGGCTATCTACAACCACACTCATCCATCCCATCTTCGAGTATGCGGCGGTCGTCTGGGGGAGTGCTGCTCAGACGCATATCAAAAGGCTCCAGGATCTCCAAAACAGGATTCTGCATCTCGGACTCCATCTACCACGTGATTTTCCGACCGAAGATCTCCTCCGAGTAACGGAAATTCCACCTGTCCACTCCAGATTGGGGCAGGCTGCGAAGCTTCTCTATCAGAAAGCTGCTAGGTCGCCGAACGCCCTCATCCGCGTACTCGGCCACAGAGTGCAAAGACTGAATGCCATAAGTGGCCCCCACCTGCTCCGCTCCGATTAGAAGACGCAAACCGCAAGGACAATCGACAAGCCAGGACACAGAATACCAGCGCCTAGTTATTTTGGAGGAGTAGCTCACCAGCTTGGACTCCACCGACCATCGGAAACTCATATGTTTCCGTCATTGCACGAGTGAGCGGAGCTTGCGGCATCTGATGGAACACAAACAAACTCCAAGTATCGAGAAGCGGGAGAAGGCGCTGCTGGAACACAATTTCAGCGTTGCGCATGCGCGTCAAGCAGTGTGGCAGCTGTTGGAACGAACCTTATGTCTTTCTGCGTGATATTCTTCGAAAATGCTATGAATGTTATATCTTCGCGAAAACATAGAAGGTGTTTGGCGTGATACCGTAATCTGTATTAAGAAGCAAATTTTATGTTAAATGTTAGACGGTGGCAATTAAAATTGATTGCATTTGAGATCCTTCTGTAATTTGTTAGCGAATTGCCCTACAGTGGAAGGTTTGTGGATGGATGACATTTTTATATACTTTCCCAATAAAATTACCGAATTAGTGAATAACTGGTAGCGCTTTATCCGTCTTTTCATTATACTACGCTTCCAAGCAGCAAATCTGTTTATGTGCGCCTTAAGACAATCTCAGTTGTGTAACAAAAAACACGACAGGTGAAACAAAGTGAAGGATAACTCGTTCTCTTTAGAGTTGTGGAGCATTATAGTGTCGCGGCACAGACTTTTACATAAAGACATGAATGTTGAATAGCATTTGTTGATTTCTCGTACAAAAATAGGCACCGCAACTGAAATCCTTCGTATGCCCTGTACAAAATGAATGAGACATTCTGTTCATACTTAGTACGGTGTATCTATTCAATGCCCCTTGCACAAATCCTACACAGCAGGCCTATACATAGGGTAGTTTTCTTCTTACAGTTGTGTATGTTGTTTGATATAGAGCATTGTCTCAGTGTCATTTGCAGATGTGAACTTGGTAACAATGACACAACTAACTATATTCAATATAGGATTTCTTATGTTGCAAGTTTAACATGTATAATTTATTATGATTTGCTTCAGGTTTTGGAATGAACAGCATTGGAGAAACATGTACTGATTTAAAGAAGGAGTATGATGCCTGTTTCTTGACATGGTTTTCAGAGAAGTTTTTGAAAGGTGATACTAATGATGATATGTGTGCTCCGTACTTCAAAGTATATCAAGAATGTGTAAAGGTATGGTATCTCTACATGTGCTGACAGTTATGATAGTACTTATTTTGTAGCATTATATGTTTATGAATAGGTAGCACATAATGTTAATGGCAGTGACATACTTGATCTGCCTGGTGCATCAACCTACTGCTGGTGATGCTCTTGGTATACAGCTGCTGACACAGTTAAGTGCATAATAAAGATGATAGCTCTTGTGTATTTTTATTATTAATCTGGGGAAGAATTCTGCCTAATGCAAGATACCTTTTCTTGTTTTTATCACCCAAATATGTTTCGGCACTTACACTAGGCCTATATGATCAGAAGTACGGTATCCTGACACCAGGCTGAAAATGACTTCCAAGTTTGTGGTGCCATCCATTGATAATACTGGAATTCGGCATGGTGGTGACCCACCCTTAGACTTGATGATGGCTTCTACTCGTGCAGACATATGTTCAGTGATGTGCTGGAAGGTTTCTTGGGGAATGGCAGCCCATTTTTCACAGTGTACTGGACTGATGAGAGGTATCAATGTAGCTCGGTGAGGCCTGGCACAGTCAGCATTCCAAAACATCCCAAAGGATTCAAGTCAGGAGTCTCTGCAGGCCGGTCTAATACAATGATGTTGTCGTCATGTAACCTCTCTGCCACATGTCGTGCATTATGAACAGATGCTCATTCATGTTGCAAGATCAATTGCCATTTCCTAATTGCTCTTCAACAGTGGGAAGGAAGAAGGTGCTTAAAACATCACTGTAGGCCTGGGCTGTGATAGTATCAGACAAAACGACAAGGGGTGCAATCCCCCTTCATGAAAAGCATGACCACACCACCACCTTTGATTTGTACTGTTGGCACTACACACGCTGCCAGATGATGTTCACTGGCCATCCGCCGTACCAACACACTGCCATCAGCTCGCCTCATTGTATAACATGATTTGTTGCACCACACATTTTTCCATTGTTCAGTTGTTCAATGTTTGCACTCTCTTAGACCAAGTGAGGCATTTTTTGACATGTGATGTGTGTGGCTTGTCGCTCAACCACGAAATCAAAGTTTTCTCACATCCCACCTAACTGTGATAGTACTTGGAGTGGATCCTGATGCAGTTTGGAATTGCTATGTGATGGTGGATAGAGCCTGTGATGAAGCTTTACGATGCTTCTCGCCGGACTCCAGTGCATATATCAATAAATTTTCGCAATAGTAAATTTCTTTTAGCGTCACTGTATAAGGTGTGGATGTCCTACCAAATGGTGACACATGTAAACTTGTGCCGGGCTCGGACTGAAATCCGGGTTTCCCACATTTCGCAAGCGGTCGCCTTGACCACTAGGCTACCCGAACACAACCCCAGGACCGTCCCAAGCTTCCATATGCTACACTGACTGCACATATGAGTCAACTGCTCGCAAAAAAGGGGAAACCCAGGTTCTAGTCCCGGCCTGGAACAAGTTTTCACATGTCACCATTTGGTAGGATGTCCATACCTTATACAGTGACGCTAAGAGAAGTTTGCTATTGCGAAAAAATATTGATAATATTATCATCACTGAAATTTGTCACCATACAGTAATCCAGTGTGTATGTTGGCAACAGATGAACAATGAAGTGTAAAATTGTTAATATTTTTCACAAGCTACAGAGTAAGTGTTATTGCTACTCATTTCACTTGCAGCAATATTAATACTGTACCTGCTCTGTAGTTGACAGGTTCTTGTATGTACCCTTGGTCCAAGTAGAAAAAAAATCATTTTAATTGAAGTTGTCGAGACAAAAAAGAAAAGACAAGAGAAAAATATTAACGCAATTCTACGCTTCATTGTTCATCTGTTGCCAACATAAGCACTGGAACCCATCGAGAAGCGTCGTACAATTTAACCGATGCCTGCCTACCACAGATCACGCACTTAAGGATGGTCCCTGAGGGGAGAATGTTGGGAGCTGATGTTTGCATTTAGCTCGTAGCGAATTGGCTGTTAGAACAAGCCCCGCCTCTTTCTCCCAGTGCCGCCGGCGTATGGGCTATAGCTTACAGCCCGGTTTAAATGAAACAACATGTAAGAGGTTAAAGCGTCACAAATGGAACTTGAAATTGTCACTTTAATGTTTGGGTAATAGAAAACTGGAACGTATATCTACGAAATATTAATATTTTTAAGGAACTTATTAAGCGGGTGTAGCAATGCTTTCTGCCTATTTTTATTGCCATAACTGAATTAACATTCTTCACACCACTTTCAAGGACAGTCTTCTTTTTTCTAAAAGAGTATGTGGACATATTTTAGCAAATAACAAAGAGGAAGACAATAATCAATACCAAGCTCAAATCAACTATACATTGACGATGTCTACGCTGTACACTGCTGTTACGAGGTAAGGTTGGTAGAGAGTATGAACATTCTGTAGACACATGAACTCGGCCGGCTTCTGCCGATCACAGAGGGGCCGTGAAAAACTGCCTGACCTGTACACCCTACCACCCTCTTCAACTGTCAGCGATCTTGTCAGTCAAAAAATGAGGTCGGCTGTACACTTTCATGCTGTACGTGTCCCTTCACATTTCCAGTTTCCTATCACATCAGAAATAGTGGAGCTATGGATATTTAGGAGTGTGGAAATCTGACCCAAGTGATACCCAATCACCTGAACATGTTCAAAGTCAGTGAGTTCCACAGAGGGTCCCTATCTGCTCTCTCATAAGGTATAATTATGAAGTAGATGACAGCACAGTGCATCTAATATGAAAAATGTGTGATTTTGGGGGTGTTCGGATACTTTTTATCACATAGTTCATTGTGCCATCTTCCTTTGGTTTTCTGAAAATTGTTACATGTTACACTTTTGTGTGGGTTTTATAAACATTTGGCTAAATTGTTTACATTTGTTGATGGATTTTCAAACACACAAGTAGATTTTTACAGCTTTTCTTGGACATTTCATTTATTGGAAGTGATTCCACCCATTGCCCTTGACCCGTGGCATCAGCGTGTTGTGTTGTACACAAAGTACTAGACTTTAGATTTGATTGACAAAAGTACTTTAATATTTTGTTGAATATATAATAATTTTAAAGGATGTGGTTAGGCAGGAAATTAAGTGTGCAGCTTAAATTGCTGAAAATGAATGTGCAGGGATAGGACTGTGATGCTTGCCTGTTCGAAATTTACCGATAATAGGATACAATTGTGATGTGAAACCCTTCTTCCAAATTACCAGTAAAATTTTAATGAGCCCTGTGATTTAATTAAAAACATTTATCAATAGAAACATTGATTATTTGCAGTTGGCTACAACTGAAATATGGCTTTACCGACATGCTGATGTCATGGGTCGAAACAGGCGGGTGGAACGTGTTGAACAATTACACCTCATTTACAATATATTTACAGAATTTTAGGTCTATAGGCTTACATTTATTTACATATCTACATGAAGTTAATTGCTGTATTTATATATTGCTTTAATAACAAATAACTTTTTCACAGCTTTTCATGTGCAGCAACATTTAAATGTTTCCATTTCCAAATATAAATAAATTTACTGTTCCTTCACTTTGATATTATAGTGTTGTATTTGTGGCTATGTAGCACCTTGGTTACACTACATCATAATATCCAGGCAAAAGAACAATAAACTTATTTGTTTTTGGAAGTGAAAGTGTTTTCTTGTGGCAGGTGAAAAGCTGTAAAGTGTTACAGTGAAACCTCGTTTATATATTTTTGAATGGCGAAAATGTAATAAATGTACAAGGGAGGTTAATGTTGAAATGAAACTTGGGAGATTGTGCTCTTTCCCACATTGTTCGGTGTCATTATTCACACCGTTAGCCACCTCTTAAACTCTGTGGCCAGTAATGCCACATCTTACTGTACAACCCAGTAACCAACCAGAAGAATCAAAAGTTTTCAACATTAATATTTCTTTCTTCCTTCCTTCTTTTTCTTGCAGATTGAAAAGCCTTTTCTGTCAGTATTGCACCCAAAGTAGGTAAATTAGCTGCACACTGTTGCTAAAACCAATACTGTAGGCATTTTTTCACTCTGTGTAAGGATGCATTTCTCACTGTTTGGCCTGGCTTTCAAAAGGTTACAGCTTATCCACATTTCATTGGCCAGTGTGGTAGTTAGGCAGAATTTATGATTCTCAGATGTTGTGTGATGCTTAATTTTGGATCACCAGGTCTTCTTTTCACTTTTTCAATCATGTTTACTTTCTCCTAGATGGAAAGACATGTTCTATTTTGTGTTAAATTTGTCATTTGAGCGTTCACGAAAATTGGACACTACTTTCCACTAAAAACAATTGAGTTGCCCTTGACAAAAACACTCATAGTTTCACTC
The DNA here is from genome assembly GCA_026315105.1 of Locusta migratoria. Taxonomy (NCBI): domain Eukaryota; kingdom Metazoa; phylum Arthropoda; class Insecta; order Orthoptera; family Acrididae; genus Locusta; species Locusta migratoria. The sequence goes on from CM048744.1 coordinate 369,873,251, forward strand.
AATGTGTTCATCTGCTTACACTGCTCTCAGATGGCACCGGTATGTGCAGTACTGCATGATTGTTGGACTATGGGCCATATTCCCCCCCCCCCTCCCCCCTCTGAGCCCTATTACACGACATCATCAAGAAACACTAGTATGCCGCACTTGTACGTTCACACGGTTGCTAGTGAAAACAGATGAAACTGTAGCTGTGAGCAACTTCAATGCTGCCGCCCCCTGGAATGTTATTGAAAATATTTATTGCTGAATACTGAACACCTTTCTGGGCCAAACTAAGTAATTTTAAATCTTTGTGCAAGTTATTCTTGTTCCTAGTATTGATCCGATGAACTGAGCTATTGATTTGGGGGAAAAAAAAAAGAAAGAAAAGAAAAAAAAATTTTAATGACAAATTTCATTTGAGAATAAATATATTGGGATGCAGTAGTTAGTATCCCAAATTTCTTAAATAGTCCTCTGCAGGATGTTCTTCAGCTGACACTGCAAATGGCTAGTTTTGCACTTTTTTGCCTCAGAAAAACTTTAGCTTGGCCTGATGAGTTACCCCAAAAAATAATCCCGTATGAAATTATGAAGCGAAAGTACACATATTAAGTTAGATTTTTATATTTATATCTTGTATGTTTGACAACATTTGCATAGCAAATAGGTACAGTTCTGTGGTATGCTTCTCCCAGTTAAATTTATCATCAAGCTGTAATCCCAAGAATTTGACACTGTCAACTTCTTCTTATCTCCTTGTTCTCATACTTTAGGCATATACTGGCAGGAAACCTTTTACGAGTCCTAAACAGCTTATAGTGTGTTTTTTCAAAGTTTAGAGACAGTGAATTCACTAGGAACCATTAAAGCAACATATAAATGCTGCCATTCACTTCAAGTAAGTATGTAAATAAATGTAGGCCCAAAATATTCAACATAATTCTTAAAACATTCACTATAGACTTATAAGTCTATAAAATATTGTAAATGAAAAGTTCAATGATAAATCTGTTATACTTAAAAATCTGATGTAAAAACCTATTTTGCATTTGAAATTACATCAACAAATGTAAATAATTTAGCAATATGCTTGCAATCCACACAAAACTGTAATACACACAATTTTCAGAAATTGAAGGCATGCCGGCCGCGGTGGCCGAGGGGACTGAGGCGCTCCAGTTGTGGTCTGCACGGCCACTACGGTCGGGGGTTCGAATCCCCCCTCGGGCATGGATATTTGTGCTGTCCTTAGGATAAGCTAGTTAATAAGTAGTTTGTAAGTTTAGGGACTGATAACCCCGTAGTTAAGTCCCATAAGCTTAACAAACATTAACATTAAATTGAAGGCATGGTTATTGTTAATATTATTAGCACACTACACCATCAGTGCAGTAAAGAAAAGAGGAAAAAACTGTTTTGGGGGAATATCCAAATGCCTTTCATTTGCTTTAGGTGGATAAATTTATTTAGTCAGTGTCCAAGTGTACATACAAGAAGAAATCAACCATAGAGCAGGAACATCATTAAGTATTTACTACACATGAGCGGTTGTTTTCCGGGTCCATCTCGGAAATCTGAGATTTTTTAATTATGTACCCGGATAGCTCCGGGTCTGCGTACAGGCGCTTACCCGTGTAATAAATTTCCCAGAAAATCTGTCATTTTCAATACACGAAACTAATTTTTTTTTTTTTTTTTGCTCTATGTATAGCCGCAGCATGCGATATATAATGTATTCATCCACCGCTTGGCTTAACCTACGTGGGCGACAAAAGAGAGCGAGAGCTACAAGTGACAAATCACAATCGAACGTACTGCTATGAGTCTGTTGTACGTGGGCGACATCTGTAGAGCAACGCACCAGACGCGACAACAAGCGATGTTCTATCAAAGGAACCACTGGACAGACAGTTTGTACAAAAGTTAATGAAAAGTTGGTTGTTTTATCAGTCGACACTACACAAAGCCAAGTCATCAGATTCATCGAGAACTAGTTCTAATGGAGAAAGTTCTACTCAGGAGTTGCGGGATAAACTGTCCAGTTCTAATATATATTGCTCTGCTGGCAAAACTCTACACTTGAATTAGTGCTATCTATAATTTCTTCCTCATCCTCTTAGCAAACTACTTTCGTTGACCCACAGCCTTATCCAAACTTAGAAAATAATGGGAAACAAAAATATATAGAATTTTCAAAAATAAAAGGAAAACAAATGAAAATTGGAAACTTTTTCAGAAAAAGTAATTTTCTAACAGCTTTCACCATGATTCATTGTCACAACAACACTGTAAGTATCCCAACTAATGAACCTACTGATTTTTTAAAATTTATATATATATATATATATATATATACGTAAAAAATAGATGAAGAACACTTACCAGGCGAAGGGGCACAGGCAGTAATAGCAACAAATAAACACACAGACACACACACACTCAAAAATGCTAGCTTTCGCAGCCTAGCTGCTTCATCAGGCAGAAGGGAAGGAGAGGGAAAAGGAAATGATGAGGGATTTAAGGAAGGGGGTAAGGAGCCATTCCAATCCCGGGACAGGAAAGACTTACCTTGGGGGAAAAAATGGAAGGTAAATAAATGCACATACACCCACACATTTACACAGACACAAGTACACTTAGTTAAACTTGTGTCTGTGTAAATGTGTGGGTGTATGTGCATTTATTTACCTTCCATTTTTTCCCCCAAGGTAAGTCTTTCCTGTCCCGGGATTGGAATGGCTCCTTACCCCCTTCCTTAAATCCCTCATCATTTCCTTTTCCCTCTCCTTCCCTTCTGCCTGATGAAGCAGCTAGGCTGCGAAAGCTAGCATTTTTGAGTGTGTGTGTGTCTGTGTGTTTATTTGTTGCTATTACTGCCTGTGCCCCTTCGCCTGGTAAGTGTTCTTCATCTATTTTTTACGTATATTTTTTTCCTGTTAGGAATTTTTCCTCTATAATATATATATATATATATATATATATATATATATATATATATATATATAAAAATTATAGAGGGAAACTTTCCCGGTGGGATAAATAAAAATAGAAAAGAGATGACTTACCAAAAGGACCGGCTCGTCGAGAGAAACAAATAAAATAAAATCACACACATACAAGCTTTCGCCACCACTGGCAGCTTCTTCAGGAAAAAGAGGAAAAAAGGGGAGGAAAAGGGAAGGATATGGGTTTTAAGGAAGTGGAAAAGGAGTCATTCCAATCCCAGGAGTGGAAGGACTTACCTTAGGGGAAAAAAAGGAAGGTAAACAAATCCACACACACTCAGACATATCGAAACGCAAGCACACCTAGACAGACATTTGTGAAAAGCCGAAAGCCGAAAGCTTTTCACAAATGTCAGTCTAGGTGTGCTTGCGTTTCGATATGTCTGAGTGTGTGTGGATTTGTTTACCTTCCTTTTTTTCCCCTAAGGTAAGTCCTTCCACTCCTGGGATTGGAATGACTCCTTTTCCACTTCCTTAAAACCCATATCCTTCCCTTTTCCTCCCCTTTTTTCCTCTTTTTCCTGAAGAAGCTGCCAGTGGTGGCGAAAGCTTGTATGTGTGTTTGTGTGTGATTTTATTTTATTTGTTTCTCTCGACGAGCCGGTCCTTTTGGTAAGTCATCTCTTTTCTATTTTTATATATATATATATATATATATAGACGAAAAATTCTTAGCAGGAAAAATAAAATATAAAAAATAGACGAAGATTACTCACCAGGCGAAGGAGCACAGGTGTGACAGCATCACAAATAAATAAATGAATACACACACACACACAATCGCAAGCTTTCGCAACCCAGTTGCGTCTTCAGGCAGTAGGGAAGGAGAGGGAAAAGGAAATGATGAGGGTTTTAAGGAAGGGGGTAAGGAGCCATTCCAATCCCGGGAGAGGAAAGACTTACCTTGGGGGAAAAAATGGAGGGTAAACAAATGCACACATGCCCACACATTCACACAGACACAAGTACACCTAGGCAGACATACTGTGGAAAGCAAAGAAGTTAAGTTATAGAAGTTAAGAAGTTAGACAGAGATACCACTTGAGGCAGAGGCTCTGTCCAGAGAACTGATGCAAAGATGTTAAGAAGGTGGGTGGGAATTCAAATTTAGCGGAGGTTGAGACCAGGTGGGCAACGGGAAGAGAGAATATGCTGAAGGGCTAGTTCCCATCTCCGGAGTTCTGAAGGATTGGTGTCAGTGGGAAGTATCCAGATAACCCGGACGGTGTAGCACTGTGCCAAGATGTGCTGGCCATGCACCAATGCGTGTTTAGCCACAGGGTGATCCTCGTTACCAACAAACACTGTCTGCCTGTGTCCATTCATGCGAATGGACAGTTCGTTGCTGGTCATTCCCACATAGAACGCTTCACAGTGCAGGCATGTCAGTTGGTAGATCACGTGGGTACTATCGCAAGTGGCTCTGCCTTTGATCGTGTACACCTTCCGGGTTACGGGACTGGAGTAATGGTGGTGGAAGGGTGCATAGGGCAGGTTTTACAACGGGGGCGGTTACAAGGGTAGGAGCCAGAAGGTAGGGAAGGTGGTTTGGGGATTTCATAGGGGTGGACTAGGAGGTTACGGAGGTTAGGTGGGCGGCGGAAAGACACTCTCGGTGGAGTAGGAAGGATGTCATGAAGGACGGATCTCATTTCGGGGCAGGATTTAAGGAAGTCGTATCCTTGCTGGAGAGCCACATTTAGAGTCCGCTCCAGTCCCGGAAAGTATCCGGTGACAAGAGGGGCACTTCTGGGATTCTTCTGTTGAAGGTTCTGAATTTGGGGGGATGAGGTAGTAGCTCTGGCAATTTGTTTCTCTACCAGATTAGGAGGATAGCCACGGGATGTGAAAGCTGTTAATAGGTTGTTGGAGTACTGGTTCAGAGCTTCAGGACTGGAGCAGACTCGTTTGCCACGAAGACCTAAGCTGTAAGGAAGGGAACGTTTGATATGGAATGGATGACAGCTGTCATAATGCAGGTACTGTTGTTTATTGGTAGGTTTGATGTGGACGGATGTGTGGAGTTGGCCGTTGGACAGATGGAGGTCGACATCGAGGAATGTGGCATGGGATTTGGAATAGGACCAGGTGAATTTGATGGGACCAAAGGAGTTGAGGTTGAAGAGGAAATTCTGGAGTTCTTCTTCACTGTGTGTCCAGATCATGAAGATATCATCAATGAATCTGTACCACACTTTGGGTTGACAGGTTTGGGTATCCAGGAAGGCTTCCTCTAAGCGTCCCATGAATAAGTTTGCGTACGAGGGGGCCATCCTGGTTCCCATGGCTGTTCCCTTTAGTTGTTGGTATGTCTGGCCCTCAAAAGTGAAGAAGTTGTGGGTTAGGATGAAGCTGGCTAGGGTATTAAGGAAAGAGGTTTTAGGTAGGGAAGTGGGTGGTCGGCGTGAAAGGAAATACTCCATCGCAGCAAGGCCCTGGGTATGTGGGATATTTGTGTATAGGGAAGTGGCATCAATGGTTACAAGGATGGTTTCTGGAGGTAACAGGCTGGGTAAGGATTTCAGGCGATCGAGGAAGTGGTTGGTGTCTTTGATGAAGGATGGGAGACTGCACATGATGGGTTGAAGGTGTTGGTCTATGTAGGCAGAGATTCGTTCTGTAGGGGCTTGGTAACCGGCCACAATGGGGCGGCCGGGATGATTGGGTTTGTGAATCTTGGGAAGTAGGTACAAGGTGGGAGTGCGGGGTGTCGGCGGGGTCATGAGGTTAATGGAGTTAGGTGAAAGGTTTTGTAGGGGGCCTAAGGTTTTGAGGATTCCTTGAAGCTCTGCCTGGACATCGGGGATGGGATTGCCATGAAAGACTTTATATGTGGTACTGTCTGAGAGCTGACGCAGTCCCTCAGCTACATACTCCCGTCGATCAAGTACCACGGTCGTGGATCCCTTGTCGGCTGGGAGAATGATGATGGAATGGTCAGCCTTCAGATCACGGATAGCTCGGGATTCAGCTGCGGTAATGTTGGGAGTAGGATTAAGGTTTCTCAGGAACGACTGGGAGGCAAGGTGGGAAGTAAGGAATTCCTGGAAGGTTTGAAGAGGGTGGTTTTGAGGAAGAGCAGGTGGGTCCCTCTGTGATGGAGGACGGAACTGTTCTAGGCAGGGTTCAATTGGAATGATGTCTTGGGGAGCTGGGTCATAGGGAGTAGGATTATTCTTCTTCGTGGCAAAGTGGTATCTCCAGCAAAGACTACGAGTATAGGAAAGTAGATCTTTGACGAGAGCTGTGTGGTTGAATTTGGGAGTAGGACTAAAGGTGAGGCCTTTGGATAGGACAGAGGTTTCAGATTGGGAGAGAGGTTTGGAGGAGAGGTTGATTACTGAATTAGGATGTTGTGGTTCCGGATTGTGTAGATTGGAGTTTTGAGGTTTAGGGGGGAGAGGAGTTGGGAGTGGGAGATTGAGTAGATGGGAGAGACTGGGTTTGTGTGCAATAAGGGGAGGTTGAGGTTTATTGGAGAGGTTGTTGAGGGAGAGAGTATTGCCTTTCCGGAGGTGGGTGACCAGGAGATTGGATAGTTTTTTGAGGTGGTGGGTGGCATATTGTTCTAATTTGCAGTTGGCCTGAAGGAGGATGTTCTGAACAGTAGGTGTGGATGTGGGAGAGGAAAGGTTGAGGATTTTGATTAGCGATAGGAGTTGACAGGTGTGTTCATTAGCGGAGTTGATGTGTAGGTTAAGGATTAGTCGGGTGAGGGCTATTGATTGTTCAGTTTGGAATTGGTATAGGGCGGGATGAAAGGATGGGTTGCAGCCAGAGATGGGAACTTTTAGTGTGAGGCCCTTGGGAGTGATTCCAAATGTCAGACACGCCTGCATAAAAAGAATGTGGGAGCGTAATTTGGCTAGGGAGAAAGCATGTTTTCGGATGGAATGTACATAAAAATGGATGGGGTTGTTATAGGGATGTTGTGAGGGAGGCATAGTATATGGATGAAGGAGGAGTGGGAAATATGGGCTATGTAATAGGCTGCAATGAACAAATAAAAAATAAAACGTAAAAATAAGTGTAAAAATACATTAACATGTCAGGAGGGAGATGAAAGTGGGCAGAAATTCAGGTATGAGAAAAGAAAGGAAATAGGAAAAGTTTTTAAAATTTGTTGTTGATACTGTGGTCAACTTTAGTTATCAACAACGTAGTATGAAAGGGTTGGGTAGTGGTATGGCGTGAAAAAAGGGTTTAAGGAAGGTGAAAATTGGAAAAAGAACGAGAAAACTGCGTGAAAATGCAAGGAAAACGTCTAAACAGGATTGGTTATATGGTAGCAGATTACGATTTTGAGGCTGAAATAGTCTGACGAAGGAAAAGTGGAATCAAAACCAACGGAAAGTTGCTGAAATTGATCGGAAAAGTATTAAACACGAACAGAAATGTGGAAAAACGGGAATGGAAGCAATCGTAAGGTAACTAAGAAATGACGAAAATGGTTATAAACAATAGAGAAACTATTGTTAGGAAAGAGTGTTAACGATTTTAAACGAGAAAATTGAATGAGCGGCGTGTTACAGACGGAAGCAGGAGCAATGAAAGTGGTAAATATCAAAATAAACGTACTAATAGGAAAAGGTTTGGAAGAAAACGTATTGTTGTAAGAATTAGCGAACTATGAACAGTAAACAAAGGAGTGAATGTAGCAATGAACTGATATGTAAAATGTAAAAAAATGAATAAATAATGAATAATAAAAATAAAAAACCAAAGGGAAAGTAAGATGACAGAAAAGATTTCGAAAAGTAACAGAGCAAGGACGGAAGTAATTGTTGAATTCAAATATATGATACGAATATTAAGACGAAAAATTCCTAGCAGGAAAAATAAAATATAAAAAATAGACGAAGATTACTCACCAGGCGAAGGAGCACAGGTGTGACAGCATCACAAATAAATAAATGAATACACACACACACACAATCGCAAGCTTTCGCAACCCAGTTGCGTCTTCAGGCATCTTCAGCATATTCTCTCTTCCCGTTGCCCACCTGGTCTCAACCTCCGCTAAATTTGAATTCCCACCCACCTTCTTAACATCTTTGCATCAGTTCTCTGGACAGAGCCTCTGCCTCAAGTGGTATCTCTGTCTAACTTCTTAACTTCTATAACTTAACTTCTTTGCTTTCCACAGTATGTCTGCCTAGGTGTACTTGTGTCTGTGTGAATGTGTGGGCATGTGTGCATTTGTTTACCCTCCATTTTTTCCCCCAAGGTAAGTCTTTCCTCTCCCGGGATTGGAATGGCTCCTTACCCCCTTCCTTAAAACCCTCATCATTTCCTTTTCCCTCTCCTTCCCTACTGCCTGAAGACTCAACTGGGTTGCGAAAGCTTGCGATTGTGTGTGTGTGTGTGTGTGTGTGTATTCATTTATTTATTTGTGATGCTGTCACACCTGTGCTCCTTCGCCTGGTGAGTAATCTTCGTCTATTTTATATAATATATATATATATATATATATATATATAAAAATTTCACTTGCTGAATTAAAATTTAAGACCTTTTAGCTTGCTTGTAATTGTACTGTATAATTGAGTTTGAAAACATAGTAGGCCCCGTTGAAATTTTACGTTACTTGTACATATAAATGATAGTCAGAATTTCAGCGATGATAATAATGCACCATAATCGCCCCTGACTAATGGCCAACACAATAGGCTATTCCAAATTATAGCGTAGGAGCTCCTACAATTGTTCTACCGATGGGAAAACTTCTTGTAAACTACTTGATGAAACTGTTGATTAATGCCTTTTAAGTACTACCAGGCATCCACCCATAATACAGTGCACATAGTAGAATGCTGACAATGCTTTACTGTTACACACATTAAATGTCTGTAATGAAGAATAGGCACTCAAACTGAAGAATAGAAGTCATCTCTTGAAATCTAATTACATAGGATCACAAAGATTAATTCTGTTGCTTAATGAAATTTAAATAATTATTTCATTGTGACTGGGGAAACAATGATAAACAAATAACAGTGAAACATATGCGACAAGGTAATTTTCAAGAATGCTCGGCCTGAAATGATATATCGGTATATCGAACATGCAACTGTAAATCGATTGTTTCTGAACCTGAGATTTCATGTACTGAAAAAAAACTTATTTCACCTATACCTAACCTTCTTAAGGCTACGCTACAGATCACTTTTGAAAGTGAAAGTTAGGTTAGGTATAGGACAAACAAGGCGTGTTGTTGTTTCAGTATGTGAGGGCGCGCAGTACCCAAATCTCCAGTTCAGAAAAACTCAATCGATTTACAGCTGTACATTCGATATATATCATTTCAGGCTGAGTTACTTCAGTTGCAAGCATTCTTAGAAATTACCGTGACAAGTAATACATAATCAACAAGATGCTAGAAATTCATTGTTAATATACTAATACTGTTTGAAAATCCAACTTGGATAGAAAAAGCAGAATAGCCTGTTGTATTGTGCGTGAAGTGAATAATTACTGCTGGTCTTGGTCTGTGTTTGACAGGTTCTCATATGCATCCTTCGATGTTTAGTAAATTAATTCTTCCTATAACCTAAGGAGAGTTCTTTAAGCTTCAAAAGCTCTGTACACAGACACAAGTACACTTAGGCGGACATACAGGCAGACATGTATGTCTGCCTAAGTGTACTTGTGTCTGTGTAAATGTGTTGGTGTGTGTGCATTTATTTACCCTCCATTTTTCCCCCAAGGTAAGTCTTTCCTGTCCCGGGATTGGAATGGCTCCTTACCCCCTTCCTTAAAACCCTCATCATTTCCTTTTCCCTCTCCTTCCCTTCTGCCTGATGAAGCAGCTAGGCTGCGAAAGCTAGCATTTTTGTGTATGTATGTGTGTGTGTGTCTGTGTGTTTATTTGTTGCTATTACTGCCTGTGCCCCTTCGCTGTGGTTAGTGTACTTCATCTATTTTTTACGTGTGTGTGTATATATATATATATATATATATCCCTCAATCGTAAGGTGTGCTACACGCTGATGGGATGCGTGGCTGTTGAGATGGAACAGTCGCTAGCGAGCAACCTCTGGGGATACTGCCGCATGTCAGTTGTATAAAGCTTGCTTAGGCACACAGGGCTCTATCTAGGCGGACACGTACTTCCCTAGCTACTCCTGGGACCGAGGTTAATAATTTTAATTTGTCCCTTGAACCTTTCAGTGGAATGGGTGTACCACTGGGGGGGGGGGGGGGGGAGTACTAACACCCACTCTATTAAGAGGCTCGCTTAGGCAGTCCTCCGGATAAGGCACTTCCTGGTAAGAGTCTAGAAATGAGTAACGGAGCACATCCACAATGTCTTCCTGATCATCAAACGAAAAGAAGGATCATTTGAAAAGGTTTTATATTCAAAAGGGTCTTGAGGGCATAGCAGGTAACCTGAAATCTGTCAAAAGGTTGTGAAATGATGCTTTGTTGATTGAGACAGCTACCTTCCAACAGGCCGCTAACTTCCAAACCGCCAAGCAACTTGGCGAATATGCCATCGAAACAGAACTCCACAATACATTGAACTATAGTAAGGGCATGGTTACATGCCTTGACCTCGTTGACATTCCTATCGAGGAATTGAAAGCTGAATGCGCCTCCAAAGGTATTGTGGATGTTGAGAATATTATAAGGAGGGTGGATGGCGTATTGGTTAAGTCCAAGTCCTTCATCTTGACCTTCAACACTCCAAAACAGTCCGACCATTTTAAAACAGGTTTTCTTAGACTAAGGTTGTGGCCTTATTACCCCAGCCAAGTGCACGGCTACAAATAACGGCGGTTTGGGCACACCACCTTGGGTTGTAATGGACAGCAAACCTGCAGAAAATGTGGTGAGGCTGCTCATGACAGGGATGACTGCTCTCACCACCCTTTAAGTGTGTCAACTATTCAGGGCACCACCCCATTTGGAGTAGAAGAGCGAAAGATACAGGAGATAAAAATCTCAAAGCGCGTTTCGTATGGTGAAGCGAAAAAGATGTACAAGGCCATGCAACTGCCGTCATTTACCACATCTTTCACGGTGGTTCTTCAAACGCCAGCTCCAAAAACTAATGTGTCTACGCAAACTGCAATCTCTAGTGTTGGCACCAACACATGCTCCTGCCAGTGCAATGCGTCAGATGTTTCAGCATCTGTAGTCCCCCCAAAATAGTGGACCAAGGTACAGCTACCGACTTCAACGAGCCCTTGCCATACTCCATGCCAGGCCCAACTCCAAAGATCAGTGTCACTAATACTACCTCAGCGGAAATGCCCAATAAGCAAGTCGAGGTCAAGAAAAGGGTTGGGTTGAAGAGTGTAAGCAAAGACACAGACCAGGTTTACGCCATTAAGCTTGACGGGCCACCCAAATCAGCTCCAGAGTCCATGGAGTTTGATGTTTCTCTGGGGCAATCAACTCGCCCCAAGACTGAATTTCGACAGGGGCAACCACCTAGCCCCGAGGGTGATCCTCCACCTGCTTTGGGCTTCCCTTTAGAAAGAGAGGGTGAAAATTAAACAACCTTGGTAGATGGTTCCCATATTAAATGGAACTTGCAAGGGTATAGGAACATGTGGAGGAACTACGTTATCTCAGGGACAACCCATGTGTATCTGTCTTCAGGAGACGAATTTCAAACCTTTGGATATCCCTGAGATATGAGGGTACGTTCTCCACTGAAAGGATGACATTAATGGAGAGGGAGCGTGGCTGTTTTCATCAAACAGCCTACCACTCTGAACCCAGCTCTTTCAACAGTAAGCTACAAGCAGTTGCAGTGTCAGTGTATATGTGCCATCGATTGACTATATGCTCTCTGTATTTGCCACCACATGACACACCTAATGAAGAGACTCTAGAAGACTTTACACAGCTCCGCCAGCCATTCATCCTCTGTGAGGATTTTAATGTACATGATGTGCTTTGGGGCTCTTTTACCACCGGCTCCAGGGGTCGAGATGTTTAGAGGCTTCTCTTGTCTTCAAGTGCCAACTTCCTAAATGCAGGTCAGAGCACACACTTCTGCTCTGCAGCAGTGTCGTTCTCTGCCATTGACTTGTCGCTCTGCTATCCAGCCCTTACACGCTCTACTCAATGGGAAATGGACAACGACCTGCACGATAGTTATTTGGATTCACCTTTCAGAGAGAGTAGACCCCGAAAGACAGCTGCCTCGATGGATTCTTCACAGGGCAGACTGGACAGAGCAACCAAAACAGCGTCCAGTCCCATGGTGGAATGATGAATGCCATTCTGCCATCAGGATCAGACAGGTAGCTCTGCATCAGTTCAAGTGTAGGCCGACTGCAGAAAACCTCGCAACCTTTCAGGTGGCAAGGGCCAGGTGTCGTCAGATTATTCGAGAGAGCAAGAAGAGGTAGTGGCAACAGTTCCTAAATTCCATTAACCGTTCAACTAAGAGTTCCCATTGTATGGGAGTCGATTAGGAGGATATCAAGAGGGTGTAGGTGTCCAGTAGCTGCTGTGATCGGCAGTGGTAGTCTCCAGACCAACCCACGAGACATTGTCCAGACCATGGTGGTCTATTTTGCTACAGTAACTGCCTCCGCCAGTTACAAACCAGCTTTCCAGCAGCCACTGGGTGGCTGCTGAGAGGGGAATTTTGGACCTCCGGTCCAGCAGTATTACTGCCCATTTTCCATTTGGGAGCTGGATTCTGCATTGTCTGTGGCCCATGACACATCCCCAGGTCACGATGGTACCCACTACAGCATGTTAAGACACCTCACAAGGCAGAACAAAGAAATCCTCCTCAATCTTTTTAGTTTCATCTGGGTGCCAGGCCAGTTCCCCCACTCTTGGAGAGAGGCCATTTTAATTCCTATTTTAAAACCAGGGAAAGACCGCACCAACTCAAGTAGTTATTGTAGTGTTGCTTTCTCCACCTGCGTGGGAAAGACCTTAGAGCGGGTGATAAACAGCTGCCTTGTCTGAATGCTGGAATCCAGACAGCTTCTCAGCCGCTTTCAGTGTGGGTTCAGGAGATATTGCTCCATCTTCTATAACCTGGCCTTCCTGGAGGTGGCTGTACAACAGGCTTTCCTGCGCCAGCAACATCTTTCGGGTATATATATTTTTTTTTTTTTTATCTTGAGAAGGCTTATGATACTATTTGGCAGCATGTTATCCTTAGGCAGCTTCACGACTGGGGTTTCCATGTTGTCTTACCCATTTTATTCAATCCTTCCTTTCCCCTTGTTATTTTCGATAGCGGGTCAGTGACGCCCTCTCTGATAGGTTTGAGCAGGAGAAAGGAGTCCATCAGGGTAATGTTTTAAGTATGAACTTGTTTGCAATAGCTATTAACAGTATTACTTCTCTTTTGAAAAGTTCTGTGCAGTGTTCTCTTTTTTTTGATGACTTCTGTCTTTTGCTCTTCATCCAGTCTGGCAACGACTACACGACAGTTGCAGTTAACTCTTGGGTGGTTGGATGAATGGACAGGGACGACTGGTTTTCAGTTTTCAGCCGACGAGAAGTATCTGTGTGTTCTTTTTAACCGTTCATGTACTGTTTTTAATCTATCTGAACTGCAGATGAAGGGCTCTGTTCTGCATTTTAAAGGCACAGTGAGGTTTCTGGGCCTCATGTTTGATTCTAAACTGACATGGTTGCCCCACCTGAAGGACTTGAAGACAAAGTGCCTCAAGGCATTGGTGATTTTAAAGTGTCTTAGCCACGCTTCTTGGGGAGTAGACAGAACCTGTTTGCTCTGGTGTTACAGAGCCTTTGTGCGATCTTGTCTCGATTGTGAGTGCACAGTGTATGGGTCTGCATGCCCCTCTTATTTAAAGATGATGGATGTAGTACACCATGCCGGGATTCTGCTGGCCACTGGGGCATTTAGGACGAACTCCATACCTAGTCTTTGTGCTGAGGCTGCGGGGCCGCCACTGCACATAAGGTGATGGCTACTCATGTTATGCCAGGCATATAAAATGCTGTCCACACCTTTCACATTGGCTTACCTCACTGTTTCTCGGCCTCCGGTGGAAAAGCTGTTTCATACTCAACAAAGAGTGACAAGACCATATGGGATTCGCACAAAGGACTTTCTTTTAGAAATGGGAGTGGCTGATTTTAATGTTTTACATAGAGGTTGGGGCAGGGTCGTACCTTGGACTCTCCAGAGGCTGAGGATTATTTTCGATCTGGCGGGTCTTAGGAAGAAACAAACTTTGAATTTTACTTATCGGTCATTGTTTTTAACTGTTTTAGATAGGCATCACTATTTCACAGTTGTGTACATTGATGGATTCAAGCAAGGGGACTCAGTCAGTTGTTCCATTGTGTTCCCCGACCGTGTCACCAAGATTCGCCTTCTCGAGAATTACTCTTGTTTTATTTGCAGAGCTCCATGCGATCTGGAAGGCACTACTAGAGCAGCTATGTCATGCTCGAGGCAGACGATTTTGTTCTCTACTTCAATTCTCTGAGTGCACTGCAGTCTTTGAACAAGCTATATCTGACTGAGACCTTGCTGCAGCATATACACGACAAATTGTCCTTCCTTCAACATCGCAGGAAGGTGGCGTTGTTTTGCTGGGTGCCAGGACACGTGGGCATTCAGAGTTATGAATATGCCGATCAGGCTATCAAAGAGACGTGCAGCGCCTCTGATGTGACACCATGCCCTATTCCCTTGCGAGATATTACTTTCCGGTTGTGGCTGCAGTCCCTGCAGTTGCGGGAGGAGGACTAGCTCTCAGTGACTCAGAAAAAGCTGCGTTTCCTGAAGCCCACTGTCCGTCCGTGGCTTTCCTCCTGCCCACCTCTTAGGTGGGATGAACTCACCATTACACACCTTCGCATTGGGCACTGTCCACTGACCCTTGATTTCCTACTCCTATGTGAGGAGCCCCCACTTTGTGATGCCTGTGGCGTGCAGCTTACTGTCCGCCACATTTTAATTGAGAGTGACTTATATCGTACGCAGAGGGTTGCGGTGAATCTTGGTGCAGATTTGCCCTCTATTTTAGGTAATGACGAATCGTGTGTACGCATATCTTTAAAATTTTGTAATTTGTCCCAACTCTGGACTAAGATTTTAGGCTACAGGTTTTAATATGTTGCTGGGTGGTTGGCTCACCCTTCTATATCACTGGTCAGCCGGCCTTGGTCCTCTGCTTAGTAGTTTTCACACTTTCTCCAGATTTCCGTTGGGGGTACTTTTCCCCATCTTCAGTTCTGATGTTCACCTTTGTATTTCACTTCAGTTGCACTTGTTACTTCCTGGATTGCTGTCCTTTAATTTACCAGTTTCCTTACTGTTCACACTTGTTGATTCTTAAATTCTTTTAATTTGATAGGGTGTTGAAGAACTAGCTGTTGAGTGCCCAAAACCTCCTATCATAATCATCATCATCATCATCATCATCGTCATCTGAAACTTTTGAGGTATAGCAAGATGAATATTAAAATATCCAGTTCAAATACAGACCCCTAAAGTACCCAAAATTTGAGACCCAAAACATTTTCTTTCATCTCCAAGGGATGGATATACAGTATTTTACTGTAACACTATTATCAATTAAACTTGTTTAGAAAAGTTGCAAAAAACTTGCCATTTCTATGGCCTGGCCACACAGTCTAACATACACAGTCACGACACTCCCACCGATTCATTTTTAATACAATACGACAGCAATGCTCAAAGCGACTGGCAAGCTACTTTTCTGAATACAGTATTGGATGAGTGCAAATAAAAATTTTTATATTGATTTCAACATACTTTTTACGTTAGGGAACTATGTAGTGCCATAAAATGAGATAATAATTTAAAAATAGTTCTAGATTTGTTTCTTAGGTCTTCTAAGATCCCCGACATTGTGCGAAATGATACATTACTGGACAGTTTATTCTCAATTATTTTCTAACCTACAGGCTTTTACTGAAGATTTTTTTTTTCTTCTATTAAAAGTAAAAATGGCTAGGAAACACCAGAAAACCTGCAATTTAGCAGAAAGATGTAGGTTTTTTACTCAGGAACGTTAAGGTTTCTTCACTACAATTCCAGTAAAATTGGCAAGCGTGGAAAATTTGAAACGTATATAGAAGGCAATAACTACAGTATTTAATATACCAAATCAGCCACTACAATTGTAGTTGAAAGAGAAAGTCACAGACATGGCAATCAAACTTTTTCACAACAAAAAAGAAACCAATTCCACAATTGCCACTACAGCTCAGCCACAAACAGCAAGAATCCTCAAAACATCGGATTTTTAAGCTAAAATAATTACACTTAAAAGAATATGTGCGTATAAGAAAGATGAGTGAAATGTTAAAATGTGTGAATCATTAGACTCCATACCGAATTGATAAGTGTCAAAGAAACATCAAATTGCAAAAACACTAAACTAGATAATCACTTTAATTTTGCTCTATTAATTCTAGACTTTACTGACTTGTTCAATTTATTTGTCATCTGCTATGATCTTATTGGATACAGGATGTTAAAATATATCTTCCTTCCATTTTGTAAGTACTTCTAAGAAGTGATGTTACGGGAAGCATGTTGGAGAAGCTCATTAATTTTTTTCCCCTTAAATTAGTTTTGCTTTTTGTTCAATTGTTATGTGAACAGGTTACCAAAATATAAACCAGTGAGTGAGTGTGAGTGAGTGTGTGTGTGTGTGTGTGTGTGTGTGTGTGTGTGTGTGTATTGTTGAATCCTTTAAGGTATTATGTAAGATTTTCGTTTCCTTGTGTGAATTGCTATATATATAGTTTACTATTGTGTACAGCACAGCAAATTAATTTTGTGTTTTTTGATTTTCAGAAAGCAATTAAGGATCATAATATAGATCTTAAGGAGATTGAAAAAAACCATCTTGGATCTAATGAAGAACAGAAGGTTCCACCACCAAAGAATAGCTGACACATAATGAGGAGCCTATGCAGCTTGCTTACACCATGTTCTGTACTGCAATGGGCACCACAACGTAAGATACAATTGGGCTATAGTAATGATATAGCAGAGAGTCAATGGCACAGTGATGTTACAGAAGTTTGAGATGTAAAAGGAGTTAAATTGTAAGAAATCTGTATCAATGGCTTTGCATTTCACTCCACATTGTTGTCACCGCAAATGTTCCAGAGTATGTGTTAGAAGTTTTGTTCATGTAAACAAAAAAGCCAGTAAAAATTATGTATGGAAAAAGAAATAGTGTCACAGATTACTGGTAATTGTCTTTGTGTAATGGTTTGTAGAAGTAAACTACTTAATTATCCCAAAGAATCTAGCAAAATAAATTATTTTGCAGTTTGATGTGAGAGATTAATAAAAACACCTTTAGAATTTCCTTCAATCATGTACACACAGTGGCTTTTGCTGTTCTGCAAATAAGTGTTTGTGTGTGTGTGTGTGTGTGTGAGAGAGAGAGAGAGAGAGAGAGAGAGAGAGAGAGAGAGAGAGAGAGAGAGTTATTGATCTATTATCAGTATCAATGTTGTTTGCATATTGATTTATTGTACCATAGCAGTGTATGTGCTCTTTGGTCTGCTACCAAATTCTTTGTTTCATATATTTGTGTGCTAAGGTATATCTTTGATGGATGTCTTTTAATGATCATCTCTTGCTTATAATAAATTGTATTATTATTAGAATAACTTCATTCCATGTAATGAGAACCTATTTGTTATACAGATGTTCAATCATTATAAGGAAGTGGGACCATGTAGATTTCTATTATGAAACATATTACTTCTTGGTTTACATTTGGTAGCATATGTTCTGCATCATCTCGCACATTTGTGTGTGTCCAACATTCATTCAGTGATTTATCACTTTAATTCTGAGCCACATGCCATTAATTCATGCAGTGCTATCTTGTAGTATCAAAAGAAGATATATTGCTCCTTTCATAACTTGAAGTTTTCTCTTCTAATTCTTTCCTTAAACAGATATTAAAAATGTTTAGCCTGTATTATAGAATTAGACGTTTAACTAGTCAGTTAGCAATGGATGTCTTAAAAAATGTAAATGTGTAGGACAGTACAGGTGCTTACTAAAAACATTATTTCAATGAGCTGTGATATTTGTATATATGCTGTACACATTTTTCTTTGCAAGAGTTATATTGAGAGATAATCAAATAAATTTGTCAGCTGTGTTTTGTGTACTACTATTTTATTTTTTAAAAGGAAATATTTATAACACTTCACTGCAGAATTTCCTCGTGAATGTAATAAATCCCTCCTCCCCTTCATAAAACATTTTTATGATAAACATTTTAAATAATCATATAAAACTACACATGCATATACATCACTGGCGTATCCGGAGGGGATGGGGCTGCTGACCCTCCTGGAGACACACACCCTCCTCCCCCCCCTCCCTGACCTTGCTGCTCTAGAGACAGAGAGAGAGGAAAGAAATAAAAAAAGATTAATCCTTCCAATTTGGCCTCAGCCCCTCGCCCCCCCCCCCAACCACAACCCTCAATATGCCACTGATAGGCATAGAAAATATTATTCCTTCTGTCCTACTGATCTTACACTGTAAAGATATGTTGCAAAATAATTTGGGGAATTACATCATAAGATGTGACCCTGCTCTTCTTCTAAATGTTTGCACAGGTTTTTATGTCCATCACCCATTAATTTGAATGCATATTTAATTCATATCACTTGACAGTACCACTTTTCAGGTACAAGGATGGTTCAATAACTAACTTGGCTTGCATACTAAGTACTTATAATGACTACTTCCAGGTGTATGATTAAAAATTACAAAAATGTACTATAATAGGTCTTTGTTGCAAGTTATCACATCACTTCATTGTTGGGCAGTAACTTGAACCAGTGCTGCTAACTCTACCAATTTTTCAGTAGATTTACCGAAATCATAATTTACATACTGATCTACCAGAATGTTTTAATTTCAATCAATTAGTTTGCTGTTTCTTAATTTGTTTTTAGAAAACCAACACAGACATGATCATTTAAAACAATAGAATATTATATACTCTACAAAGCATGGTCAACAATCAGTATAGTAAGTGACGCAGATTCCTTTAATTTACTATTATCACAGCGTTTTCCTGGTTGACATCTGCAATGTTTCTGATTCTTGTGTGTTTGCCTTACCTTGGCATCTTGGTCACTTTCAATAAGACTGTTCCAAATATAGAATCTCAAGAAATTTAGATGATGTTAAAATGTTCGATAATACTGTGGATTCTTTCCGGACAAGAAAATTTAAATATGCTGATGGTTCTGTAATGTTTCCATCTTAATGGGAATTTATTAGTGATTTACTGTCTTCTCCTTTCATGTAGAGAGAGTAAAGCAGTCAATTGAATGAACACTGAAGTGAAAAACTGTCTGAACATGGAGTCATTAATTGTGCTTCTCTGTACTAAGGGGTATATAGGCTAAAGTAGCTGTTTCAGTTTCCAAGAAGTGAGACACTGGTTAGTAAAATATCAAAATGTTGGTTGTATCTGTATCGTTCAAAGAAAGAGAGGACAGTGATGATGAGAGCAATTAATATAAAGTAGCCCAATTTAGAACAAAATTATATGTTGATCTCAACTGCATTATTTGTAGTAATGACATTTTGATTTCCGCATGAAATATGGTACCAAGTACAAAATACATTGAATTAAAAATACATATAATTTTATAGCATTACTTTACAAATAAGATTGATGTACTTTTGATGATTAAAGAAAAATTTCGATTTTCCTTTCAATCTAACTATATTTTCTCCTTTGCTGGTAGGAAGCAGGAAGCACCGACTCGGACACAAGCAATTGCAATTCATTGTGTTAAATGGATAGAACTGGAATTTGTGGCGTTATCCAAGTCATTTTAGTAATGTAAAATCTTAAATGAAATCCATGAAAGGATAGTCCATATATTTAATAAGTTCTGCCCGTCCTATGTGACAATGAGATTTACACTCAACAAATTAAAGTTAGGTAGGACAAGCATCGAAGACGCATAACGACCTGGGGCTCCACAAACAACTGTGACAACAGCAAACCTCAACAGAGGAATCTACAGTTACCACATGTGTTTTGTTTTGCATCATGAATTGTACATGAAGCTTTGCCCAAGTTGGGCACTGCTGTTGCTAACTGCAGAGATGAAATTAAATCGCTTGCAAAATTCTGTGAGAGTGTGTGTGCATGTGCGCAGCTACTCAGAAAAATCCAATAGATTTTTCCATCATTTTGTTACCATGGGCAAAAGTTAGAGTCACGATTACATTTGAGAAACAAAGCAACAGTCAAAACGGTGGCCAGTAACAGAAGAACTAGCTCAAAATGAAATCCAATCCATCAACAAGGAAGATGATGGCATCATTGTTTTGTGATGCTACATCAAAAGGGAAAGGATCCATCACAGGAAAACACTGGGCATCCATTGTGGACAAACTTAAGGCAGATAGTGTTGTTCTGTCACAATAATGTACCAGCACATTCAAGCCATTTTGCTCAGCAGAAATTGACTCAACATCTTTTTAAACTGCTTCCATGTCCCCTCGGCAAGAGGGGCAGCAGCCTTTTCAATACTTACAGGAGCAAACGTCTGGATGATTGACTGAGCTGGCCTTGTAACATCAGCTAACATGGCTTTGCCATGGAGTTACTGCAAACGGCTGAAAGCAAGGGGAAACTACAGTCGTTAATTTTCCCAAGGACATGCAGCTCTACTGTATGAAATACATGATGATGGCACCCTCTCTGGTAAAATATTTTGGAGGATATCCATATGGGAACTACTCAAGAGGATGTTGTCATCAAGAAAAACAAAACAGGCCTTCTACAGATCGGTGTGTGCAATGTTTTATCCCTTAATTGAGTACATGTCAGAAAATTTGAAAAGAGAAATGGATAAGTTGAAGTTAGGTATGGTGAGAATTAGTGAAGTTCAGTGGCAGATTGGTCAGGTGAGTACAGGGTTATAAATACAAAATCAGTTTATGGTAAAGCAGGAGTAGGTCTGATAATGAATAAGATACAGATGCGGGTAATTTACTATGAACAACAAGTGAATGCATTATCGTAGCAAAGATAGACACAAAGCCAACACCAACCACAGTAGTAAAAGTTTATATGGCAACTAGCTCTGCCAATGATGAAGAGATTGAAGAAATGTATGAGGAGATAAAAAAATATTCAGACTGTTAAAGGAGAAGGAAGCTTATTTGTGATGAGGGACTGGAACTTGGTAGTAAGAAAGGGAAGAGAAGGAAATGTAGTCGGTGAATATGGATGGGGGAAAAGGAATTAAAGAGGAGATTACCTGGTAGAATTTTGTGTAGAGCCCAATTTAATCATCACAAGCACTTGGTTTAATTCATGAAAGAAGGTCATATACATGGCAGAGACCAGGAGACACTGGGAGATACCAGATTGACTTTATAATGTGTAAAAGAAGCATGTTGGGATTTATTACCATTTGCTTGCTTTGCTAAACTTTCCGATACCACTGCTGCATAATAATTCATATGAAAGTATTAGTCTATTATTATTTTCTTTTCCAAAACTTTTGTTATTATATTTTATAATGTAGCTACCTGAAAAACCGGCATTGCCTGGTTATTTATATATTTATTTATTTATTCCTGCCATTTTTCAGCTATATAGTTGTGGTGGCACTAGCCACCAACTCGTGTGGTGTGTGTGTGTGTGTGTGTGTGTGTGTGTTGACCATAGTCAAGAACCGAGTGGCACATCTTCATGACAATCTTTGATGTGTTCACTTATTCTTATCCGCCATGTTTAAGCTAGTTGATGTCTGTGCTCTCTGCAACGACAGCATCAATAAAGTTATTATTCCATATAGTGTGTGGTCATTGGGCTCCACTGCCCTTAGTAACCTCCACAGTGGTGACCCCGTTCTAAAAGCAGTCCTACACATTTGGTACAGTATTGTCCCACTGTTTTTGGCATGTTCCTTCATCATAATTTGCTCGCGCTCGATATGCCAATAATGCCGCACCCAAGTGCAACTTGTCGACTCCTGTGCAACCTCACTTCCTCGGCAACATGTGGTTTCCAGCATTGTCACAAGTGTTAGTAGTTCGTATAACACCAGACTGCTGCACTTGTCCGGACATTCGCTACAGGACATATTCACACCACTGCAGTTCGACAATGCCGTGCCTCAGCGCTGTGACTCTGGCTTTGTCACTCCACTGACGCTTTGGAGTGCTCCTTTTTATGTCACTCCACAGTTCAAGCTCTCTCAGCTCTTCCGTGCTTTGGACAATGCCAGTTACAACATGGACTTTGTGCTAAATTCAAACGTGCAATCGCCTGCCGCCACGTGGGGTACGCCAGTATATCACTCTGCGACCACGCGCCCAGCCTCCAACAGCCATGTGGGATATGAACTTTTGCTTCTTCGAGTGCTGTGCATCACACTGTACCATTTAAACTTTGCCAACTCGGTCACTGTACACATGTTTGTGCTGCACATTATGTTAACTTAGTGAGTGCACTTCCTTGTGCGAGTTCGTCTCTGGCAGCTCGATCCCCCCCACCTCTGCACCAGTTCAACTGCCTCCTTCAGTGCATGATGTGAACATTCTGCGCTACGAGCCTTCGTACGACCCCCACAGTTTCACTCACTGTGCTACCTCTGCTAGCTCATATTCAATCATTACAATTTGGACAACTCCACTCGCTACCTCTGCTTAATTACTTCGCTGAACGACCACGTGGATCTAATTTGTGACCTGGTGATCCCCCCCCCCCAGTCGGGACAGCTATGATAGTGCCAAAAAGACAATCCTGGAGAGTCTCACCCAGTCTGTGGAGGAGACTGTTCAATACATAATTGAAGAGGAGAACCTAGGTGACAAATGTCCATCTGAACTTTGGCGACACCTTTGGCTCTTGATTAGTGAGCAGGTCATACCCGTCCACTCACTTATGGCAATCTGGTCAAGCAAACTACCTCTGGCCGTGCAAATAGCGTTAATGTACATCTTTCTCGACCCCCAGTGAGCATATTCGCATTGCAGACCGAGTACATGAAGCGCATCTTTGCGAATCTCATATTGCCCAATATTGCCCAACCCGCCCTGCCGAGTCTGGCACCACGCCCACCCACCTTCGTGCGGGGTCACTCCCACATCCCGAAGGAGGTCATGGATCTACCTGGCATTCTCCGTGGTCATCAGTCCGTAGCTTACAAACTACTTAAACCTAGGTAAACTAACCTAAGGACAACACACACACCCATGCCTCAGGAAGGACTCGAACCTCCATGGCAAGCAACCATGCGCTCCGCAGTGGGGCACTTTAGACCACTCGGCTACTCCACCGCGGCGATGAGTCACAGAAATGTGGCTGAGGGTCTTCAGGTCTGGAGATTGATTTTGCCATCTCATACTTTCAGAAATTTTGTACTGTTTACTGACCTGACAATGACCAATTAGTTCAATTAACTGAATAAACATTTTTTTAAGACAGAGACAAAACTTTATTTTTACAGATACTTCCTCTACATCCAATCAAGATCAGAGTTAATCATAAACTTACTGTTTGTTAATAAAATTAACCTTTCTTATTTAGCAAATAACTGTTTTGTATAGAAAAACACATTCAAAGATTTTTTAGCAACTGCACACCAAATTGGGATAATAAACACGTTGTGGAAATTGATTCTGCATGTTAACATATTACATGGTAGTGTTGTATGTGACCTCATATTAAGGCAGGTAAATTGGAAAAGTGTGGAAGAATATTATCCTTATCATTATGGATACCATCCTCTTGGTGAAGATTACAACACTTTGGCAAAGTTAATAACACTGTTACCTGGATTTGCTTAACTATTTTCTATTGAGTAGTTCTCTAAAGGACAACTATTTGATATATATATTTTAGATGCATTCAAGAGAGTTGGGTATTTCAATGTCAAATAGTAACATTGTCCCCACTCGTTCATCACTTTTCATCTTTTTCTTTGTATTTTGGGTGCAGATTTGCTAAAGATATGTATTCATATTTCCAGGGCATAAATTTTAATACACAAGTGGAAAGTGTCAAGAGGAGGCCTTCATAGGCCACTTACATAACTAGGTCAATCCACTTACATTTTGTGATGTACTTTGAGGGTGTCAAGACCAAAACTAGTTAGTCTAATGAAATAAAACTATTACAATATGCACAGTGAAAAATGTTGAACCATGCCACTATAGCTCGCAAAATAACCACAATTACTCGCTGAACAATAGCACTTCAAGCTTCACCGAAATTATTGAAATATCACTGCAATGTTTCACTTAAGTAACTCCTATGCACAGTGTTAAGATTTATGACCCAACTCTTCTGAAGCAAGCCTCCAATTAGCGAAACACTGTGAAAAGTTGGTTTAATTATTTGATGCACAGAATCTGTGTGTGTTATTGAAGCTTTAAGACATAAGTAGAAATTTTGTCCGAGAGGGCTAGTTGTCCAAATGTCTTCCCTTGCCACCTCTGGAAATAGTAAATAGAGAAAAATTCATAAAACAGATTGTGAAGCTATTCATTTATTGGAAATACAACAAATCACAGCACAAATTTCACTGTACTGTGGGTCACATGATGAATGTTTTCCACTACAGTTCTGCCCAATGCCATCATGGCTGTCACAATGGAAAGAATGTTTCACCCCTTTGTTTACAGCCTTCGTTATGGCGAGAGCCCCTGTCGTATGTGCAATGAAGATACTCAATATTTTTAATAATGTTGATAATATGTCATTTGTTTCAATGGAAATGACAACAGGGTTTAAATGATGATAGTGATTTTCTTTAATGGTTTGGTCCAATTTATAACTAAAGAACTTGTCATAAATAGTTTTATGTTTGTAGATTGAAAACACAGCAACTCTTTCTTTTTATGATTTTGTGGCCTATGAGAGAGGGTTATCTTTTGCTAACATACTTGGGTATAAACTCCACAAATTTTTATTATTTTTGTTCAGATGAGGCAATAGACTGTACTTTATCCCCCATATTTAAAGACTGGGGGTAATGAAGTTTTGTTCAATACTGAAAAACCAAAATTATTTTTATGATAAAATTGACATAATTTCACACTTACAGATGTTATAGAGGGATCTCGAGTATGGTGTAGATGAGGATATCGCCATCGGGGTTTCGAGTTCCCCCTAGGACATGAGTGTTTGTGTTGTCCATAAGTTAGTTTACCTTAGTTTCAGTAATTTGTAAGCTACAGACTAATAACCCAGCAGTTGAGTCCAATATATTTACAAACAAGATGAGGATACCATCTATCTGCTTCGGACAAGGATGACATTTAGCCAATCAGTAGTTGTGTTCAGGCAGCCAACGAGATTGCATGTTTCAGATATATGTGAACTAAGCATGCTTTGCGACATGCTAGTGTTGTGATTACTGAGCCACTTGTTTTAAATTAAAGATACTAACCAATATTTCAAATGCATGTTTTTGCAGGAAATTACACTTTCTTCATTGTTACTGATAGTCAGGTGACAGTTACCTAAGGGTTTTTTTTTTTTTTAACACTGATTTGTGGTGACGAAATATGCCTAGCAGTAAAATGCAGCTCACCCATGTGAAAATGGTGTCATATCTTAAGAACTTGTCATTACTTTCACAATACAAACTGATCTATTTACATATCAAACAATAAATCAATGTCCAGAGATATTTTCTCTCTACATATACCAAAGACAATAATCTGAAGGAGAGGCTTTGAATTAAAATTTGATTTATTGTTTGAATCAAACTGATGAAACGAAAATGTCTGTCTAGGTGTGTTTGCATTTGGATGTGTGTATTTGTTTACCTTCCTTTCTTCCCCCTAAGGTAAGTCCTTCCACTCCTGGGATTGGAATGACTCCTTTTCCACTTCCTTAAAACCCATATCCTTCCCTTTCTCCTCTTCTTTTTTCGTCTTTTCCTGGAGAAGAGACCAACGGTTGCGAAAGCTTGTATGTGTGTTTGTGAGTGATTTTATTTGTGTCTGTCGACGAGCCTGTCCTTTGGGTAAGTTATCGTTTTCTATTTTTTATATTTGATTTATTGTTTGATATAAATATCATCTGTGGCTGAGATACAAAGGCAGGATTGTTCCCATTAACGTTCATTGCTGGGGGCTATCCCACTATTGGAGAGCCTTGGCAACATCGAAACATTTGTATAGGGGAACATGAGGCAGAATTAAAGTTTGTGTTGTGCAGGAAGAGATACCTTAAACATTTTAATTCAAAGCCTCTTTCAGATTTATATCTTTGATCCTATTACGTTCCCACATCCATCTAACAAG
This sequence comes from Locusta migratoria, assembly GCA_026315105.1. Taxonomy (NCBI): domain Eukaryota; kingdom Metazoa; phylum Arthropoda; class Insecta; order Orthoptera; family Acrididae; genus Locusta; species Locusta migratoria. The sequence goes on from CM048744.1 coordinate 369,899,507, forward strand.
CCCTATGTTTTAATTAAAAATAATCATTTGAAACACTCATCAATTGCAATGGAAATTACAGTGTTGTGAAAATTTAATATGACATTTATGGCACCATAAATGTTTACATAGCATAAAATGAAAAATCATTTCTTATTGGCTGCCTGCATGCCACTCTTGGTTGGCTATCTTCACAAGCCTTGATCAAAGCCGATGGGTGGTATCCTCATCTGCACCATTTCCACAATCTCAGGATGAAAATGTTTGGTAGTTAATCGATGCTCAGAAATTGCACAGTAAACATGCATCAAACAAAGTGTATGCACACTTACACACTCATTCTAACAGGACCAGATGTGTGTGTACTTACCTATGCTGTAGCCACTAAATGAGCAAAGTGATCGTCCTGCTTGTTCCCCCTTGGGAGGCTCAAACAATATTATGTAACCCTATAGGAAGGACTCATTCAGACTAACTAATCAGGTGATTGCAAGCTGTCTTTTAATGTTTAGTGAACATAGTGAGGGTGGACTCGTCTGCCACATGCTGGAACCTGACTGTCCACTTGATATACAATAATGGTACATCTTCAAAATAGGTGACCAATATGTCTTCCAGAAAGGTCAAGTAGCTGTGCCCAATTAAGAATTGGTGATAGTACAAACAAGTCAATCACCAAACACATCTTGGGGATGTTGAGATGAGGATTTTTTTTCTCTCTACGAAATGTAATTAATCAGACTGTGATTTGTGAAATGCACTTTATGTTCTGAACTGGATGATCCAAAAAAAAGTCTGGAACATCAACACAGCACTGTAGGAACCAAGTGCAATAATCAGCAGTAGAGGTCTTCATATTGGGGTTTTGCTCATTTGTGCCAACAAAGCCTAAAGAGAAGGCTGAGTGCTGTACAAAGAGTACATTGTGATTGCATAGCTGACCATTAGCTGCTATGAGACAATGGGTTGTGGCTTAGTGGCCTCCCAGTGATTGCAGTATGCTCTGTGCGAAACAACAAGACAGTGCTCAGGCCTCTTTAGGTGATATTGCTTGTACTCTGCCGACGACACCGTGTGCAGGCTTGGCTTATTCAGGTTTGAATGCTCTTAGTAAATAGGCTGTGGTGAAATGACACTGTTGGCTGGAGAGGGCAGATGCTTCCAGCCTGGAGCACTCACTGCTCTGCTGACTAACCTGTGTGTCTGCAAGCTTTAATATATTGCCAACAGCTGATGGAACTATACACAAAATATTTATATATAAATATTCCTGCATGGTGATGTCTAATATTTTAGATGAGAAGAAAATCTGAAATCAGATCATTACAGTTATTTTATTAAAATGCCGCTAGTTCATTGTCACATGTGATTTTACCATATAAAATTGATTCTAGCCATCTAAAACTTCTGCAAGCCTTCATGTATGTTACAGTTTCTGTGTTTACAAACCATCTCTGTAATATCACAGTCTAACATTCCATATTTACCAAAATGCAAGAAGCACAGCTTTTGAAGTTTCTTGCATGAAAGCAACTTCCCCCCCCCCCCCCACCGTGATGTTTAAGAGAGGTGTGATTTCTTTTGCCGAGGTCACATTGAATCGTGCCGGTGCACATATTATACCACAAAGTTACCCAAGAACAGAATATCACGATTTCAAAAGAAGCCGCAATAGGATTGTTGTGTTAGCTCTGAAATATTTTAATCCTTTCATTGCTCCATATGTAAATATATGCGAATCATTTCAGTGCACAAGTCATAATAGAGGGAAACTTTGCTGGTGGGAAAAATGTGTAAAAAAAATAAGAGATTGTTTACATTATCCAAAGCATAGGCTCGTTGACAGATACATAAAAACACACTCAAACACACAGATTCAAGCTTCCGCAACCATCTGTTGCTTCATCAGGTAATCAGGAAAAGGGGAAGGAAGGAGGGGGGGGGAGGGAAGGGAGGGATGCGGGTTTTAAGGGAGTGGATGAGGAGTCATTCCAATCCCGGGAGTGGAAGGACTTACCTTAGGGGGAAAAAAGATAAACACCCACAACAGATATACTCGCAAACACACCAAGACAGACTATATATCGGAAACCATCCGTGTAACCATTGATGCTACTTCCTTATACACGAACATCCCGCATGCCCAGGGCCTCGCTGCATGGAGTATTTTCTTTCACGCTGACCACCTGCATCCCTATCTAAAACCTCTTTCCTTATTACCCTAGCCAGCTTCATCCTACCCCACAAATACTTCACCTTTGAGTGCTAGATATACCAACAACTAAAGGGAACAACCATGGGTACCAGGATGGCTTCCTCGTTCGCCAACTTATCTATGAGACGCTTAGAGGAAGAATTCTTGGATACCCAAACCTGTCAACCCAAAGTTTGGTATAAATTTATTGATGATGTCTTCATGATCTGGACTCAGAGTGAAGAACTCCAGAATTTCCTCCACAACCTCAACTCCTGTGGTCCCATCAAATTCACCTGGTCCTATTCCAAATCCCATGACACTTTCCTCCCTGTCGACCTCCATGTGTCCAACGGCCAGCTCCACACATCTGTCCACATCAAACCCACCAATAAACAACAGTACCGCCATTATGACAGTTGCCATCCATTCCATATCAGACATTCCCTTCCCTACAGCTTGTTTCTTCTTGGCAAACGAATCTGCTCCAGTCCTGAATCCCTGAACCAGTACACCAATAACCTAATAACAGCTTTTATATCCCATAGCTATCCTCCTGGTCCGGTACAGAAGCAAATTGCCAGGGCCACTTTCTCATCCCCACAAATCCAGAACCTTTCACAGAACCCCAAAAGTGCCCCTCTTGTCACCGGATTCTTTCCGGAACTGGATCAGACTCTGAATGTGGCTTTCCAGCAAGGATACGACTTCCTTAAATCCTGCACCGAAATGAGATCTATCTGCCATGACATCTTTCCCACTCCACCTAGATTGTCTTTCCACCGCCCACCTAACCTTCGTAACCTCCTAGTCCAACCCTATGAAATCCCCAAGCCATCTTCCCTACCCTCCGTCTCCTACCCATGTAACCACCACGGTGTAAAACCTGCACTATGCACCCTCCCACCACCACTTACTCCAGTCCCTTAACCCAAAGGGGTACACGATTAAAGGGCAGAGCAACGTGCGATAGCACCCACGTGATTTACCAGCTGACGTACCTGCACCGTGAAGCATTATACGTGGGAATGACCAGCAACAAGCTGTGCACTCACATGAATGGACACAGGCAGACAGTGTTTGTTGGTAATGGGGAGCACCCTGTGCTTTTGTGCATGGCCAGCACATCTTGGCACAGTATTACACTGTCCAGGTTATCTGGATACTTCCAATGACACGAATGTTTCAGTACTCTGGAGATGAGAACTTTCTCTTCAGCATATTCGCTCTTCCTGTTGCCCACCTGGTCTTAACCTCTGATAAATTAAAATTCCTGCCCACCATTCTTTAACATCTTTGCCTCGGTTCTCTAGACAGAGCCTTTGCCTCGACTGGTATCTCTGTCCAACTTCTTTGCTTTTTTACAAATGTCTGCCTTTATATATGTGTGTGTGTGTGTTTACCTTCCCTTTTTCCTCTCCTTCCTTCCTCTTTATCTTGAGGCAACAAATGGTTGCGAAAGCTTGATTTTTATTTGTATCTGCATATGAGGCTGGGCTTTGGGTATATATATAAATAAAGGAAACGGAAACACACACACACACACACACACACACACACACACACACACACACACACACAAATGTAAGGGTAAATAGGTAGGTAGAGTTTTTTAATTGCGGCTTCATATCTTCGCCCCCTCCCCTCACCGAGTAATTTCTGGGGTGCAGCTTACATTTGAGATCGGCTTGCATTCTGGTAAATATGGTGTACAGTCATGACACTCCTACTGATTTCAGTTATACATCACAATAGAAATGATCCAAGTGGTCAGCAAGGTGCATTTCTGAATACGATATTGGGCATGTGCAAATACTATCATTTAAACTCATTTTAACCTGCTTTTACTATAAGGAATGTATGTAGTGCCATAAAAATCAGTAATATCTACAAAATAACTGCACATTTCTCTTTATTACATTTCTTAAGAATAGTTGGAAGGTATGAAACAGGACTTGGAAGAAAAGTTTATTTAAGACTAGCTTATACGCCAGTGCTTTGCAACAGTTGTTAAAGAGTGTCTTGTGTATATCATGGTTTTTTTAGGATACCAGACCTAGGTCAGTAAAAACAGAATCGGTGTTGGATCACTCTGTCAAACTCAGTTCTCCTGGCCAAGATGTCAAATTTAAGTAGAAGTCATTGTTGAAAGTGAAATGTTCATGAAGTTTTTCATACAAAAAGTGAAATTAAGTCTGTACTCCAGAACGATGTAAATTCATTGTTAGTTTGTGCTCATAAAGTTAAGACTGAGGTGGCATAAACTTCTGAAAACATTTCTATCATTGAGATAAGAAATAGTAATAATAACAACAGTGCCATGTATTGGTTCTATGGCGTAGTACTAAACTGTATCTCCCACAGTACTGGTCCTAAGTGTGCACTGAAGTATTTGTATATTGCAGTGTTGCACTAGAGACAATGTAGTTATTCTATATACAGTGCTCCATATTATCGAAAAGTCGCCGAATACTGAAAGTCTGGTAATTCCATAAACAGAGCAGTTCGTGTATGTTTAAATAAGACGCCATGGTGGTGTCAATGTGCGATAAAATAAGTCTGGGTAAGCATTGAAGGAGTGGCATCAGTTGATCGTCTGTATAGGACATTTCATTAAATATGGTAGTATTTCCAGTGAATTGTATTGAGTGTGTTAGCAGCATCGGCCACTCTTTCAGCTAATACATGTCCTCAAGTCCTGCAGCGATTACTTCGTAAAGCAGGAAGTTGAAATCAATCTTCTGTAATAGAACTATATATTCAGAAGTCAGATTATAACTAATTACAATTGTATCTGTAAAATAAGACTTTCTTTATCTTAATGTAATCTGCACCACAAGTAAGTAATTACAAATTTTAATCACAATATTGTACTGAACAATTATGATAGCAGGGGGGTTTCTGATGAGGTTGTCACTCCCGTGTGTATATTATCTCTGGTGCAGGTACAGAGCAGAAATATCTCTTGAGTGAGCATTCAGATGCGCAGAATAGATCCCCCCCCCCCCCCTCAGCATTAAAGTAGAAATGTCACCCGATATTGGGAAAATCTACTTATCTATGACTTCATGTTGCTCCTTTTTTTGTTTGTTTAAGACAGATGACTGTAAATGGGCCTTTTAGCGACACTTCAACTTTCTTGTTGCTTCTGTGAGATTTATTTACATATTATTTCACGTTACGTGGTTGCTCTGCGAAAAGGAGTTGGGCCTCCTTTGCAGCTAATGCAGTACAAAACAATCATAAAAGCTAATAAATGTGTGGAAAGAGAGGATTTGTTTCAATATCGCGTAGTAATTCCAGCTTAATGTTGAGAAGATGCACAGAAGCCAACGCTCACCCTATTGATATTTCTACTGTATGTAAATTTAGTGGTTATACCCTTTGAAAGATGCATTTTTCTTCTTTCCATGACATTGCAAAGCATATATACAGCCAGGAAGGAAAAAAAAATTGTTTCCTACCTGGACTAAACTTTACTTGCAGTAGCAGCGGTTTAGTTTGCTATCATTGTCAAGGAACTATTCACTTTAGGACGACGATTAATTTACTGACCAGAACAGCATAAATTATTTATTTCATGGTGAACATAAAGAATTATTCCCATTATTCTACGTGCCTGATTTTGAAAAAGCATCCAACGAATGTTGCCAACATCAATACACTACACTGCTGCCGTAAGGAAAATCCTAGCTCTTGTTTCAGTGCATTACACTTTAGTTATGAGAATAAACAACGCAGCATTGCCATCTATTAGTTATACTGGTATACTATGCCAGTAACAGTGCCTCTATCGGATCTTTGCTACACTATACTGCACTTCAAGCATAGCACACACCAGAAACTACAAATCACGACATCTTTCCTTCCTCTGATCCGATTTTGATGAAACTAAGCCTATGTTACTCTCCAAACTATTCTCAACTTATCCATCGAAACCCACGAAAGTTCGTGTAGTACTTTTGGAGATTACCCTCAACAAATAGACATACATAATGGCTTTTAAGCAAATGATTAAATTATGATATTTCTATTTTCTGTGGTCCGATTTTAATTACTGAAGCCTTTATGTAACTGCATGATGATATGAAGTTACGTGTGAAAACCCCATGAAAATTCATAAAGTAGTTTTGGAGATAGATGCGTTCAGAGGACAGACAGACATAACGGTCATAGATAAATTTAAATTACAATATTCCTTTTTCCGTGATCCGACTTATGAAACGAAGTCTATATATTGTCCAGTTACTCTCAAGTTACCTGTGAAAACCCCCATGCAAATTCGTGCAATAGTTTTGGAGATAAGAGGTTTTTAATAGTTGAGAAAAAAAAAAAAAAAAAAAAAACCCACGGCAGTTTCTGAAAACACTTAAAATTATGTTCTTCCCCCCCCCCCCCTTCCATGATCCAATTTTGATAAAATTGTGTGTATATGTTGACCCAAACTTTTATCATGTTTCCTATGAAAACCGCATGAAGATTCGTCTAGTGGTTTTGAAGAGTGGAGGGAACAGCTACAGACCTACATTTACAGATTTATTAATATAGATAGATTCTCTTCAAATCTAAGACCTTTAAAAAGAATTCTATTTTCTATTAAGAACAAAAATGGCTATTAACAATAGAAAACCTGAACTTTGCAGAAGGGCATCAAGGTTTCTTCAATAAAATTCCAGTCAAATCAGGAATTTAACAGCTACATTAAGTAATGTACCAGATCAGCCATCACAGCTGTAGCTGAAGGAAAACCTCCAAGAACTTAATAAAACCTTGAAAACAGAAAAACAATTTCCCATCTAAGCAGAAACCAATTCACAATTATTGCCACATCTGAACCAACAATAGGAAGTATCTTTTGGACATTCCTTCTATAATCAAAAGTAATTACAGAGTAACATGCTGGCTGTTGTGTGGCTGGCACCAGCACTCCATACCAAATTATTACACATCAAAGTAAGTCCCTGTCTTGTAAGAACAGACCGTAAGAGGAATTAATGTTTCACTTGTTTTTATATTCTGTTACTCGCAACAGAATAAGCTGCAAATACACATATACTCTAAATATTTAAAAAATGCTCAGTCTCTGTTGCAATATTTTATTCTCCAATAACATGTTTCACACTGTTAGCGCATTGTCAGATTGGGCTGAGATGGAGCCACAGAACTGTCTATAGCTGTGGAGGAGGTATCTTAACAATTTGTGTTGTTATTGAGCCCCATAGCAGCAGAGGAGTCGCTGTCGCGGCAGGTCCACATTTACAACTGTTGCTGCACCAGCCGCCACCATCACCATCATGGAATGGAATGAAATGTCTAAGTTATTTCTTCATAAATAACTTGCTTATATCACTGATTCAGTGAAATCCAACTTGTACATGTACTTTGTGATTATTCATGTCTCTCGGCATATTTTTAATGCTTGGAATTCAAAAATTACAGACTATTTGGTTATTGCACAGGAAATTAATTATAAACAAACAATGGAATTTCCAGAAAGGCTTCAACAATATTTTTGGAAAGGTTAGGTTGCTACTCACCACAGAGACGTTCCAATGAGCCGTGGAAGGGCACAAATAATGTAATACATTGGATAGCTGTCAGCTGTTATTGCCTTTGTCCATTTTACAAAAAAAAAAAAAAAAAAAAAAAAAAAAAAAAAAAAAAAAAAAAAAAAAAAAAAAAAAAAAAAAACCACACACACACACACACACACACACACACACACACACACACACACACGAAGAAATGGAGGTACATTTCAGTGATGTTTGAAGTACTAATTTCTGAAAACTTTAGCAAACTTTCAGTGACAGTTATGCAAAACATCTCTTATTGGACATTCCTTTACACACTCACCTAGTGTAACTTCAAGAAAATAGGACATTACCAACTAGACAGGGTGAATTTTTTGTAGTTCCTTGTCACTTTAAAGAGCCCATATTACCTGAATGGGACTGAACTGGCAATGATATGGTGACACTGAAGAATCTACGGTCACATTTTCTTGAGAATTTATCTAGAGCAGATAGTGTTTCCGTTGCTTATTTATATTATTTGTTATTGTGGAAAAAGTGTGACTGAATGACCACTTATTACTGTTACTTGCAAAACCATTTTTATGACCATCACGCCTTTCCAGCATCTTCAGATGATTATAACCACTGAAATGTGGAGAGAACAAATGAAAACACTGTGGGATGTTTGCTACTTGTGCACTACCTCAAAGTCTTAATCCTTCCGCAATATGAAGGTGCAAGAGAGAGATGTCCTTTTCTTAAAATGGCATCTCATACTACACTACATGATATTAAAAAAATAAATAAATAAATAAATAAAAAAAAAAAGAAATTACTTTTGAATTTTAATCTCGCTCAAACTATTGCACCATTTTTCTAATAAGTGTAGCTTCTCAATGTAGGAAGTAGCAAGTCTAAAATTTATGGTGTGCTTTGTCAGAGTAGCTGATACTAATTACTCCAGAAGCGCACTCTGTGTGTGTGTGTGAGAGAGAGAGAGAGAGAGAGAGAGAGAGAGAGAGAGAGAGAGAGAGAGAGAGAGAGAGAGAGAGAGAGCGCGTGTGCGCGCACTCTCACTTGCATGAACTGTGCACCCAGCAATTCAGTCTAATGAGAGAAATATTGTTTCCTTGTCTTGTGGACCCATGACATTCGGCTTATAGCTTGCTAATTTTCTTTATCAGACTCATTCATATAACACAAGACAAAAGCCAGTAAATTAATTCCACCTTTTTCTCCTTTCCTCATTTTCACCTTTGTTGGTAACAAAGTAGTAGCTCTTAATATTAAGTAGAGAATAAATATGCCTTTTGGCCCACTTTAGGTTACGGTGGTAACACTAAAAGTGGGCCTTTGCGATCGTCTTTTGACAGCTCGAAATTTAAATGAAAATAACGGCTTAACCATGCATCTGACACGAAAATTGAATAACTCAATTTGTAGAGCAGAAAATTCTCTACAACTTTGTTCCCTTATGTTTTTTCATATATCTCATATCGTTTGAGAGATATTTGCAAAAATGACGGAGTTTTGACACCCTCCATTAAATTAACGAAAACCAACCGTTCGCGCCCAGAACTATCTCTGGCATACGCCACCTTGCGTTGCATATTTAACAATTTTCTTATTGTAACTTACACGTCATTTCAAAGCAATGGCACACTGACGAATTAACAAAAATACGTCGTTCTTCGTATGATAAATGATAAACTAGTGTCTACAAATTACAAATGCTATATTAGCATCAATTAACAACGGCCATCAATAATAGAGATTAAAGAGCGCAATTCCTAACTGTTAGCTGTAGCGTAGTAGGCACTGTCTTGGACTGTGATGCTGAAGGTCAATGGTTCGGAACCCGCCAGTACCTAAAATTATTATTTTATTCCCTACAAGGGTTTCAGACACTCTTGATAATTAATTTTTTATTATTTAGATTATTATTTTGGTCCAAAAATGTTTGCAAAAACTTATAGACTACAAATCTAAAGTGGGCCGTACATGTCAGTGCATTCCCCCCCCCCCCCCCCCCCCCTCATTCATTTTAATCATGGACATGTACAGCAGGTAACTATACAGACAAGTCATAAATGTGTCAAAATGCCAGTGAGAGCACTGAATATGGTGACATGATTCTATCTGAATAATTAGAATATTCATAACAATGTGGCCAAAGAGCTCCTGTCTCATGAATATAAGAGGTAGCTGTTGCCAATGCCGATCACCAGCCAGCTACTGAAATCATCCAAATAGAAATCTAAATTTGGTAAAGGCACACATATATTGTATCATCAAACACTGAAATATAGCAAATTATAAATTTTAAAAATTCCATTAAAACAATCAGATAAGAACTGCTAAATGCACTCAAAATAATAGTGGCACAAGCTGTAATTTTTGTATTGCAACTACAGTAAATAAATAGAGCTTAAGTGTAGGGAAATACACCTGAGCACTATAATCTCAGTGTCTGCACAATATATGAGTAAAATTGGAACAAATGAATGTCAAAAGTATGCACTTCATATATTACTTCTGGGAAATTTGTAGGTAAATCACCAATCAATACACTGGTTGACACAATAATAAACAAGGAATTTCACTTTACTGGTATGTATTGACTGTCTCAGCAAGGATACAAATGCTCAATTCCAGCAAAGCCTCACTTTTCAATTATATTGTTACAGTATAAGAAATGCTCTTAAAAGATATACATCCAACACATGCACAACAGTCTGCAGTCCACAACAGTGTTTGATGTGTTGAAAACAGTACAGAATAAATGCATCTTCAACTCTTGTGCTCATTTGCCACTTGAAAACTTCTGCAAACTTTCCAAAAATTCAATATATTTACAGTGTTCATACGCTGTACTGAATTCCGATAACTTTTCCACAAATTCATTGGATATACCTTTCTCCTCCAAAAGGGTCATCAGCAGATCATACATATACTGAAACAAAGAGTACATGTCAACAACCACACTGGTCTTAAAAGTACAAATTACAAACTTTACTCCAAATCATGATATGTACTTCATCTATTTTATAACATTATTAATATGCTATCGGTAAAATTTAAGCGCGACAAAAAAATTTAACTATTTTTGACAATCTGGCCTGATAATAATAATACTGCTGGGCTACAGAATACAATAATTAATGCTTTAAACTGGATACTTCAATAAAATCATACATACTTAGACCTAAGCCAATGATTTGCTGATGAATATAACAGTCAAGAAGAAATACATGTTAAACAGCAGTAGGCATGGTTAATTTTTGTTTGGAGCACAAAATAGGACTTCCTCGATAAACTAAGCAGATATAAGATTTAAATAAATCATAAGCAGCGATCTAATTATACTAATGTGTGTTGTGGTCTTCAGTGTGCAGATTGGTTTGATGCAGCTCTCCACGCTACCCTGTCCTGTGCAAGCCTCCATCAGAGATTACAAACTGCATCCTACATCCTTTTGAATCTGCTTACTTGTATTCCTCCTTTGGTCTCCCTCTACAATTTTTACCCCACACACTTCCTTCTAATGTTAAGTTGAAGATTCCTTTATGTCTCAATGTGTCCTACCAACCTATCGCTTCTCTGAGTCAGAATATGCCAAAACTCTTGTTCTCCCAATTCTGTTGAGCACCACCTTTTAGTTATGTGATCTACCTATCTTCATCATTCGTCTGTAGTACCACATTTCGAAAGCTTCCATCATCTTTTTGTCTGAACTCCTTATCGTCCACATTTTTAAAATGCTACACTCCAGACAAATGCTTTCACAAAGAACTTCCTAAAATTTAAACTAATTTTGGATGTCAACAAATTACGCTTCTTCAGAAACGATTTTCTTCCCATAGCCATTCTGCATTTTATATCTTCTTTACTTCAGTCATCAGAAGTTATTTTGCTAACAAAATAACAAAACTCGTCTACTTTTATTGTCTCCTTACCTAATCTAATTCCTTCAGCATCGCCTTGCTTTCTGACGCTACATTCCATTATCCTTGTTTTACTTTCGTTGATGTTCATCTTATACCCTCTTTTCAAGAGACTGTCCATTGCATTCAATTGCTCTTCCAGATCCCTTGCGGTCTCTGACAGAATTAGTATGTCATCGGCAAACTGCAATGTTTTTATTTCTTCTCCCTGAACTTTAAATTCCTATCCAAATTTCTCCTTGCATTCCTTCACTGCTTGCTCAATGTACAGATCGAACAACATTGGGGATAGGCTGCAACCCTTCTTACTCCCTTCCCAATCACAGCAACTCTTTCATAACCTTCGACTAATAATTGCTGTCTGGTTTTCGTACAAGTTTAATATAACTCTTTGCTTCTTATATTGTACACTTGCTACCTTCAGCATTTGAAAGAGTGTATTCCAGTCAACATTGTCAAAAGCTTTCTCCAGACCTACAAATGCTAAAAACATATGTTTCTCTTTCCTTAACCTATCTT